>VXAL01015545.1:511490-585580 GCA_013399475.1 Chauna torquata
AAATAAAATATATAAAAATTAAAGATACTTTAGACATTATTTACTCCTTTTCTTTTGGAGCTATTAATCTCTGCAGAACCGTACCATTGCACTAATAAGTTTCTGTGAGAGGACTTGGCAAATCTGAAATGAATTCCAGACCTCAGATAATGAAAAAGGCTGAGGATCATTTGGTTACAAAAAGTAACATCCAAAATGCTGCTTAAAATAATTCGTTTTTAAAAAAGCCACAGAGAAGTCAGACCTGCCCTCAACGAGGTTAGACTGAAGACTATTTATAGAATTTCCATAAGACTTAGTAAGGGTTGCTGAAAGTTCATTGCAGGGAGTATCTGCTCTTTTCAGCTTCCAGCCCTCTTAACAATCTCAAGTTAATAAACTTTAGGAAAGTACAGGCTTTCACTTCTTTTTACAGCTTTTACTCTTCAAGCCCAGCATAGATGAAACCATAATGTAAATTACAAACTACATATGTAAAGCTGACACTCACTGACATTACTAAACCATTACATTTTTATTAGATAAAATATAATTAGAATGTTTATTATTTTCTAGGATATTAAGATGTCTACAGTTTGTTTAATATATAAAAAAATTAAATCAATTTGTACCTTGCTGTGAGCATAAAAGTATAAACATTTGAATGTGGAATGGAAGAGGGTCAGTGTTAGAAGGTCAACATCTAAGAGCAGAAGCACAGTATTAGACATCGTGCCACTGAAAATCTGTTGAAAGTCTGTTTTCAAAACTCAGTATGGAAAAAATTGACCTTGAGTGGACCAAAAATATATGGAAAGTATGAAAATTGATAAAAGTTTGTCTCTCATCCTTGATGTGCATACTTGGTAATTTTGCATCTTTCTGTTCTAATCTATATTTACTTCATTTACATTCAAGGGTTCCCTACTGCACTCTTGCTGTCAATTTTAGTATGTTAATGCAATTCACAAAATTATTTTATTGCTTTTATTCTGGGCCATATTAAGGCCAGCAATTTGAACCCTCTACTATTTATATGTCTTCCTAGAAAACTTCAGAGAAGTGCATTTTTTGATGAAAGATAGATAGCTTAGTTGTCATTTTCACTTCTAGTAAGATTTGTGGTTTCAAAGTACATTTTCATTTTCACAACAGAGGCTTATTTTGGCTCTTGAGTTTTGAATACAACATGCCAGAAATGCTGTGTTTTCATAATACCACTAAAAATACATACATTTTAAACATTTTTCAGCAACCAAGTGTGAAAAGTTAAAGGAATCTGTTAACATATTGATTGCTTTGAGCACTGCTTTAAATTAGCTTTCTGTTCCTCTCCATATGGTTTTTCATTAAATTTAAATAAATTAAAGTTCAATTATCTGGAAGGGAGGCACAGAGTCCTCCTCAAGCTGCCGGATGAATTATCTCCCAGCCTTCCCTGTCAGAAATTCATCAGGAAGTCTGCCTTTGGATATTGTGTATGCCACTACAACCAACCACTTTCAGCCAAGATTTCCATGCTGGTGCCAAGCACAGTTGCAGAAATAGCCTTGTGATTGGAAGATTGGAAACGACTTTATCTCTGCACTGTTATGTGAGTCATCCTTGAAAAAAAAAACAGTTCATCAACTGGAGAGGCTCTGCTTTGACACACACAACAGTTTTCAGTCTGCAGAGATACTGCAGACATAAACAGGGGGATACGCTGCAGATGGCGTCTTTCATTCTGAAAATAAAACACGAGCGTGTACCTGACGTCGGATGCTCAGTGTGCAGGGGGGGAACGGAGGGCGGCGAGTAGCACCCCTGCAATTCACAAAATTAGGTGAAAAAGTTCCATTCCCACCTAGTGCACGTTTGGGGTATATGTGGAGAAGGTGTTTTGCAGGGGCTTCAGAAGAACACCTGGGGGTTATAGGGCGAGTCTGGGATGTCCTCTTTCAAAACACAGCGTGTCACCTGTTTGCTCCACATCCTTGCACAGGGCTTGCAGCTCCTGCCCGCAGCACTGCAGCCCTGGCACCAGCCACTGCGCAGCAAGCCTGGGAAGCCATCTGATCGAGTGAAGAAAGATGGAAACATCATGCCAGATCTGGTGCTTTCATTCTTTTTTACATTCTTCCTTATGCAGAAGAGCGTAAAACATATCCATCTTACAACTTCTGTCAGAGGTAGAGACAATCCCCGAAGGCAAAACCTCCTCATTATAGACACTGCCTCAAAAGTCTCACTCTCCTCAGACAAAAAAAAAAAAATGCAGCTGTGAAAAGCATGATCAGAAGCAAGAATAACGTAATGGGAGCATGAGCTACAAGAAAAACCCGGCCTTGGTGAGCTTCAGGGCAAGTCCCACCTGCAGCAGCTGGGTGCCGTGGTGGCAGCGAGCCCCGAGCCAGGGCGGTGGGCTGGGGGCACGCTGGGCACGTGGGCTCCACGCCGGGATAAAGCTGGGCCCAGCTGATGGGGTGAGCAACGGGATGGTGCAAGCTGGAAGGGCTCAGCCGTCTCCTGAATCCATGGACAGCCACAAAAATAAGAGCTCCTGGACAGAAGGGGGAGGTAGGCAATACGCAGAGCATATGTTTCTGTTTGCACACATGCTTGGCTGCAGAAATGACTTTTTTAAGTGGGGGAATAAATAGGAATTGGCTGTGCGTGTCCTCCAGGTGCTCCTGGTATTCACAGCCATGCAACAAGTGTGTGAAGACACACTAATCCAGTGAGTGGAACATGCAGAAAAAGCCACTGGCCATGATCCACCTTCTAGAAGTCATCAGGGAAAGCACAGTTTTGAGTGTTTGGTCCTGGGCTGATAGAAAGCACCCACTTTCCTTTTTCCTCTGCTTAAAATGTGACTCTCCACCTTAAAAGTCTGTGCCCTCCTGTAAAAGTTGCCATACCACCACCTCCTGAAGACTTACCTCTAGTGGCCCCAAGCAGGTTGTTCTTTTTACTGAAGGTGCCATTCACCAGTACCTGGGACTACACAGTTTTACTATGTGAAAAAAACATTAAATGACTGAATTATTTGTTTTCAAACAACTCGCTGTGCAATCACACAGTGGACAAGAGTCCATGGTGCTTTGCAATTTACTCTGCACACATGGCAGCTCAAAAGGAGCCCTCAGCAGATGGGGGTCAATGAACAAAACACCCCTTTTAGTGAGCCTTGGCATATTCACACCCAAACAAATCAGGCAGGCTATTGTCTATTGTGTCAGGACTCAATATTTGTTTAAGAGGGAAATTATTCATAGTAATGGGCCTATCCAGCTGATAGTCTCTATTTTTAAAATTCCCAGAGTATGCATTTATTTGAAGAGATAAGACAATTACAGGGATTTTATACTAGATTTTATAGCACTATTAAATTTCCCAACAGTGCTGTAAAAAAATTAATAAAATCAGCTGCTGCTATTGTACTAAAAAATAAACACAGCTAGCATTAAGGGCTAGGATTTTTTTCAAGCTGCTGCTGCTGCTGCTGTTACCACACATAGAAACAAACGATTTTTGTTCCCTCAAATTGGTGTCACTCGCAGGGCATGGCTGAAGCCCATATACACTTGGCTCCCTCCAAAGCCCAGCAGCAAGGATGGCCATGGGCTGTGGGGCAGGAGGAGATACCAAAGCCACGAGCGATGACCAGAAGGCCAGTCCTGCAACAGGCGTACATTGAGCAGTCATTAAGCCACGACCAAATGACATTCAACTTGGTCAAAGTACAGCATTGCCCATCACAGATTTCAGTTGTGAAGGTTATTTTTTCCAGCTGGAACCCATGAGGTCTTAGGGCAAAAGAGTCTCTGGGCCCGCTCCTGCTCCCAAATATCAGTATTCATAGTTCCTCCTGCGCCACATAGTTTTATTTAAGTTGGGTGAATGGCTGTGCAGAGATGGATGCTGGTATTTCTGTGTACTCCTGAAAATGAAATTTTCCGTTCTTGTAATATAGTGCTAAAAGTCTAACTCAGACATGCAAAAGCACCTCCGAGGTAGAAACTGTCTAAATCATGCATTGTAAATTCTCTGTTACATTACTGGGGGAAAAAATCCTTTCACATTGCCTCACTCAAGCTGTTTTAATCAATAGTTATCAGTCATTTCATTTCCCTTGATAAGTGCTTCTTCCTCTGAAACCTTACTGCTTTCTACAGCTGAGATGTTTTCAACCTGTACTTGGAACAGAACTTATTCCCTCCAGTGTAATTTTCATTTTAACCTTTCCTCAATGGCCTAGAAATAATAGATTGCTAAAATTACTTTAATAGATTGGAAATTTAAACCTCTTAGAGATACCCACCTCAATGATGTTACGACTCAATGATAAGGCAAAGAATAACAAATCTTAAAGGTTACCGAACTAAGACTTGTGTTTTAAGGCTGCTGAAACACCGGGCATTGTTACGGTTCTGCAGTTAAGCAACATTACCTACTGTTATGGTTCCACATGCTATTCAAAATCCTCCAGTCTGAAATTGCCTTCTTTAATGGAAACTCCAAGGGTAGTAATTACCAATGGAGGAAAACAAATACTTTCAGTATTCCCCCTTGGCCTTCTCAATGGTTAAAGCACTCTGGTGCTCCCTCTACAACCTTCTGGGCACTGGGGAAATCAGGGCTTTCAGCTGTAATCTTCAGGTTAATTATGTGTCTCCATCACTTGGTATTGTGAGTGTGAACCATACTGACCTGTTTAAAAATTCTTGCATTTCCGGTGACAACCAGACAATCTTTTGTGAAATGCTGGAAATAATGGGGTTTTCCTTGCCTCTGTGGAACCCAAAGGACTGTTTCCTAAAGGATATTTTCAAGAGAATAGCTGCTTTTAATTCATAAATCCCATATGGCCACCCCTTGCTGTCTATGGTAGTAGGATCCTAGCAAGCTAATAGATTTTGTTAAAGTGAGTAGAAATTTAAAAAATTTTATCACACAATCTTATTTTTGCAGCAGTCTATGCATAACTGCATACATAATTCATTACAAAAGGGTGGTCAATTTGGACATTTGTCTTTAAACAATAAGCAAGACTGTGAACTTGAAGAGGACAAGCCCAGAGGCAGAAGAGTGGCTGGTCTCCAAAACTGCATTCTTTGATCAGCAGCCGAGTAGGCTCTGTAGACCCCGACATTGCGAGTGCATATGAACTAAGCCCTACTGAGACACAAATGTATTTGCAGACATTAGAAAAACAAGAAATAGAACACTGCAAAAATGTGTGTTTTTTTTCTGAAGATGAAAGGAGCTATCAGACTGCCTGTATTCCCACCAGTGTGAAAAAAACTGCGTTAAATGAGACACTGGGCATCTCTTGTCCCGGATTCTGTCCCAGCCATGGACAGAACCAGCATAGCTCCCCACCATCTGTACAAAAACTATACAGGGATAGAGATCAAGAGAGGCTCTCTGGGGAGAAAAGATCTGGTTTTGGTTAAGCCCAAGATGTTAAATTTCAGTATTTATCTCTGACATCTGAAAAGCTTTGAGGGTCATTTCTATAGATTTTATAGGCTCTTCTGAGCCCTGTGCAGAGAGACTTATGGTAAACAGAGCATAAGGCTCCAGAATCAGAGGTGACCAAAAGCATTCCTTCCTAACATTTTTAGGCCTCTAAAATTGCCACAACCCATTTTGGAAACAGGATGCACAGAGCTGTGCATGGTGACAAGGGCTGTACCCACTGTGCCTCGAGCTGCGTCACGCACTCATAGCTTCACGACTCCTCATTGCCTAAACTTAGGCCATGGCATTCCCCAAAAACAACCCTTGGACGCAAACCTGATAACCTTCCCCTCTAAGAATAGGCTCAAGTCTAGCTCCTTTAGCTGGCATTGTTGCAAATGCCTTACTTCTAATGGGCTACTTGTGGTGCAAAATATCTTCTAAAAATATTTGTTAATGTCAGTAGTTGGGATGAAACAGCACAGTGCTAAAGCATTGCCTCTACGTTGTGATTTTCCCTGTCGCAGCCAACAGCTACAAAGGCCCAGTAACAGCCTCCTGTAGTTAGCATCTCTGTATTTATCCGCAAACCATTTATTTTTATCCTGTTTTTCTCAGATGTTAGCTGGGAGACACTTCATTGTGCAGCTCTTTCCTTATTTATCAGTCTTGGAATCGTGAAAAATATCACTTCATTCAGTCTGTGTACTCCTCCCATGTAAATGCTTTAGCATCAATATCCTAAGGTGGCTTTTTTGTCAGTTTCAATGAGATATTTATGACAAACTATTTCCAAGATTTGTCATCTTGATCAGCAGTTTTCAAATGTTACTTTCCAACTCAGGGAAACAGAATTGCTCTAAAGAGAATGGGAAAAAAAGTATACATTTTTTTTTAAAAGTATGTATTTTTTCAATTTTTTTTAAGAACCCATGAATTTGAGGTCACTACTGGCTATCTCTTCCAAATTTCCTCCCTGCCACAAGATTAACAAAAAATATTATACTAATTAACCTCAGGAGCATTACAGGAGAAGGAAAGACTAATTGTGTACAGCTTTTAAAGCAATCACTTACAATCACGCCAGAACAATTGTTTCTATCAGGGTGGGTTCCCACTTTCCCATCACTCTTTTCCATACATGTCAAATGCAGAAAAGGTGCTGGATGCAGCATCTGTTTTTCCTGCACCCAAAAAGAAAGTCCTATGACTTTTTTTCCTAACCTTAGAAGAGACAGCAACCAGAGTAGGATGACAGAGAGCTGGGCTTCCCAATCCCATGAGGGCTCTGTGCCATGGGTGCCCCCTTACATCGCCACATGAAAGCTGTGCAGCTGCAGAGCTCACCCACGTAGGTGGGGTTACAGTGGCTCCTCAGCAAATATCTATGATGATTGAATGAGCTTCAAAAACTGACTGCTGTATCGTGGGTTGACCTCAGCAGAACTAAGCTGTGACTGAATTCATGATGCACATACCACGTGGCATTAACGTATTGCAGATGTGGTAGAAGGATGGGAATTTTGCAGCATGTTTTCTGTTCCCTGGACATCCTCAAGTTAATTAAGATGTCACTGAGACATTCATAACACAAGTTGCATTTTTAAAGTGAATTTCGATTCTGTGGGCCCAGATCCTGTTCAGGAGAAAGCTTAGCAATTACCTGTGTTACATCCCCAGTTTGGGATCAGCTTCCCAAGAGCTCACGAGACAGGCAGGCTGCCCTGGAGCACCCAGCACCCAGCCACCAGCGCTCAGCTCATCCTGCAGGCTGGAGAAGAGCTGCCAAAAGGTTCCGTGTGGCGAAAATCATGAAATCCCAGCTATCTGAATACACATCAGCGGTATCTGATGACATTTGCTTGACAAATCCAGCACGCTGGATATCTCACACTTGACAACTTTACAAATGCTTTTTCAGCTTGTGATAACAGGCCGTCAGTCATAACTGCATTACATGTTGCACTCACATGAAATACTTGACTTTAACGTAAACAATAGGAAGTTAATTATTGCTCTGATGTGATCCACTCCAAAGTTGCCCCGGAAATGTCACTGTTACTAAAGTGATTACCTGGGCACATCTCTAGCCCTCACAACACTTATTTTAACCTTGTCCTCAGAGCACAAAATTTGCTAGCAGTGCAAAGAGACTCTCCAGTAAGTAAATTCCAGTTCAAGGAAGAAAAAAATATGTCTTGGGGCAGGATCCACCCACTCTCTGAGTTGATCTCGAAACATCATTCTCATCAAGTCTTGGCACATAATGCAAATCCCTGTACAATAGTTGCAGGATATCAGTCAGTAAGGCTAAACAAACACTGGCAAAATTTCTCTTTTTCCTTCCAAAATGTTAACCTCAGACATAAAAGTAAATGCCTCTTAGCCTGCAGTGGAATATTGGAGACTTGTGGAAGGTAACACAGCCTCCCTCTGCACCGCTCAGCTGGGGGAGGATGTAGATGGAAGAGTTTCCATTCTCATCCCTGTTTCTCCTTCAGCTCCAGGGAACGCTAACCAATTGCAAAGGATGAGCTTTAAGGAGTCATGCAGGTCCAACCGCAGATGAAAGTGCATCATCTAACAAATCCGACAGTAGATGAAGTGCATCACCCAGGGAGAGCATGTCAGCATCGCTGGGGATCAGTGGTGCTTCCTTTAAACACCGCGTGGACCCAGCCAGTGGAGATCATAGGGTTGAAATTCAGGCTATGGTTGGAGCTGTGAACCTGTGGACTCACCGGGAAACCTGGCATTAATTTCCACCTTAGATCTGCTGGCCCCTCTTGGAAAGCACCACTCTATCTCAGCTTGGTCTAACCACACACCACACCGATGCACAGAGGAATACTGCAATGCCGTGGGTGAACGTTACACAACGTTCAATTGCCTTGCCATCATTTTTCCAGAAGCCTCCTTTTCTCATTGAGAAAAGAGCTGTGGCTGCCCATTTTGCACTGGAGAGGGATGGCAGCCGTGGAGATATTGACCTTGCTTCCCTACATACATAGCTGCTGCAAGTTAAATGAAATGTGAAATGCATGTGAAATATTTCTGCACTTCTGCCATGTGTAAAATCTTGCCCTCAGACATCAGTGAATATTAAATCACTATTCTCATTTAGACATACACTCCAAGATGCTGGCTGAGTCAAGTACTGTTATGTGTATGTATACAAGAATCTAATTTTATTCTGTATATGATATTGTAGTTACCAGGCTAGATTCTGCTGACTTGACTCTATTGTCGTTAAAAGAGAGGGGTGGGAGAATAATGGATTTTGCAGTTGTGTGATGGGTGGAATGGAAATGTTCTGTCCAAACCAAAACTGCATATGGACTTCAATCACTTGTAAACATTTCTCTTGTTTATTTTCAACAAAAATGCAGGCTTCTTTTTTTGAAAGGAAATTCTTTCAGAACGAAAAACAGCAAGAATTTTTGCTGAAACATTAACACATTTCTGTTGGTTTTGAAATAGGTTGAGTTTTGTTTCCAAACAAGCAGCTAGGTAAATTTGACTTATAATTAGCCAGAAACGAACCTACCTTTTTGATCAGAAATATTTTTCCATAGGCAAGCAATCTGCAGTCAAGTAGTGAGTTTGGCCTTATGTCTGCTCCTATATAGACTAAAGCCTTGTATACAGCAGTACTTGAAATGGAATGTTTTGTACTCACAAGAAGCAGCACAAAGAGGATGAGAAACTCTAGCTTTTGGCTGAGGTCTGGAGTTGCATTCAGATTCAGATAGCTTCCTCTGTTTCCCTTCTTGTATCAGATGCATTGATTTTTTTCAAAGTCTTATATCACAGAGCTACAGATTTTCTCCTGACATTTATTTCTGCAAGTGTCTTTTTGCTGGAATTAGTGCCTGATACACAGAGTGGGGAACTGATACTCACTCGGGTATCTTCACAGACCAAGCCCCAAAAGCTTTTGGCACTGATTTAAGGCACTACGAAACTGTTGGTGGGTCCATGTTATTATTTGGGCAAGACCATGTGATTGCATCATTAACTCCTGTAATTAATTTGTGAAAAGGGTGGCGTCACCACTGCTGATGGAGCTTTACCATCAGTGCTTGGCACCATAACGTCGAGGACCAGGCTAGGAGCTGCTGGTGGTTGTTGTTGGTTGGGCTGCCTTCAGCAAGAAGGTTTGTATGGTTCCCAGCGCCTGCGTGACAGAGGGGCTGGTGAAGGAGGAGCTTCCTCCTCTGCCTGAAAGAGAGCAAACACTTGTTTAAAGATGGAAGGCTAATTTCCTGATACCTTCCACATTCCAGCTGGGGATTTTTATTTAATATTATTTTTCAACTCAGATGGAAAGACTTCCTCTTCCAATAAATCCATGTCAGTAAAGAGAAGCTGGAAGCCTTTCTATTCTGTGTGATTTTAATACCTTTAATTTATTTCTTGTTGTCTTATATCTAAGCCGCACTGCAGCTTCTATATGATTTAGATAAAATTAAATGTCTAAAGGTTGTTGCATGCTGTCTTTAAAGAGAACAGACTGTAAGACCTGCTTATAGTTCTTGTTCAGGTGCACAAAAATTAACATAAACTGTGATTATTTGTTACTTTGCAAGACAACATGCATGAGTTAAGGTTTCATTGCAGCCCAGCTATTCATGTGTTGAGAAAGGAAACCACCATTTTGGAGCTGAACGTTTCTACTACATGGGGTGATTTTTGTGAAAAAAGGGAGAGCAAAACCTAGTCCATTGTTCATGTTCAAACCAGGAAAAAGTCCCTTTGTGCAAAGCATGTGGCAAGGCAGGGCAGGACAAAGCACTGCACCACGAGTCGTTCGGCTTGCAGAGACTCATGCCTCTTTCGGGGCTGCTCCGTTTGGGAGGATGTGAGCGACTGCCTTGCGGAGTGAGCGTGGAAACCACGTGCGATGCTTGTATTTCCTTTGTGACCCCCTGCAGCCTGCTGTCCTTCCCAGGAAACCAGGAGCAGGCTGGGTACCAACCATGCCGAGGACTGCTTGTGGACGGGACCTGCTGGAGCATGGGGAGGAGGAGAGACGTCCAGAGAGTTTGGAGCTGGGACTGGGATTCCCCCTTGCAAAGAAGAAACAAACCTGATGGCAACTTCCTCTTGGTTATGCTGCCATTTATAGCAGCCTTGGTTGTGGATGTTTGCATTAAGCTGTTCTTGGGGAAGGTTAACACATTCCATTCGCTGTGGGAGAGGAGCAGGTTTCAAAGTGAGCAGTTATAGTCACCTCTGGCTCTCCAGGGCTACAGCAGAACATCCCCATTCCGGCCATGCCAGCTGTCACATCATGGCCCTTCCTCCTGCTGCCCTCCTCGTGGGTGCCTTGCCTCCAACACTGCACTTTCGTGTACTGTAACAGATGGAGGGAACTGCTTTAGTATGTCTGTTCTGACAAACTCAACATTTCAGGGGCACCACTGGTGTCTGTCTGTTTTCCTTGAAGTGCTCTCGTGACCTCCAGGTGCATAAAAGTTTTACCTCCGTCCTCCATGCTCCTTCCACTCTGCCCACGGGGCTGGTTGCAGCTCACATCAGTGCAAGCGCGATTTGTCTCACCGTGCAGGACTGTGTCCTCAGCTCTTCTTGCGAATTGTGACTGTGCCACTCTAAAACTCTCTGTAAAACTTTAATTACAGAAAAATGATGTCTCTTAAATTTAAAATGCCCCAGAGGAAAACAGAGCTGACAAGTTATTTTGCTTGTCGAGTGAGCTGGAGCTGTTTGTCATAACCAGATGTGCACTGCAGATATTACAGCACTGCTTAGAAATTAACTTGCATTAGGACTTCAGGCTTTAGCTTGTGCCTGCTTGCACGGAGAACCCCAGCATGGGCTGACTCTCCACGTGGCTTCTCGCTGCAGCTGTGGCCATGGTTGGCTTTGCGGGGCAGGAGACCGTGTGGTGCCACAGTGGTCACAGGCACGGGGCAGCACCTCGCTGTGGGTTCAGCCTTCCACCTGTGGTTTCTTGGGTGAGAAACAGGAGTGCCAGCACTTCTCACCCAGCAGATCAATCCAGCACATCACGTCAGTGCTTTTGCACAGCTGCTGGGGTCCCAGGTGTGCTGATGGGGGGACATTTCCAGGACCAGGACTTCTCCTGGGGTGACGCAGGCAGCCTGACCTGCCTCAGGCTCACGCTGCATGTGCCAGTGTGACAATGAGAACTTGGACCACACAGCTGCCCAAGCCAGCTCCTCCTATGGCTGCTAAATTGAAAGCCAAATGGACAAAAAAGGGAATAAAAGAAGTCACAACACTTTAGCCTCTGCTTAGTACAGTGACTACAGTTATGTCCAGAAAAGCAATTATAAAAAGAGGCTTGGGGCTTTTTTTTACTCAACCCATCTTATTCTTGTTGTGGTCAAAACAAAATTGGCCTGCTTTTAGCAACATGAGGACCCTCTTTGTGGAGTACAATTCCCCTTCAGAAAAGTGTGAGGTGTTGAAGAGAGCCAGATGCTTGCAGGCTCTGGCTGGGTGTGTTACAGACATGTTTATTTGAAATTCAAAACAAAACAGAACAAAACAGAACAAAACAAAAACAGTTCTGTATGCTTTAAGAGCAGCAATAAGAAAGCTTAAAAACTGAAGTGTTTTGGAACGAGTCATGAGCCCCAACCCAGCAGCACCTTGCGTCTGCAGGGCTGAGCCAGAAACTCAAGGGGACACGTTTTCTGGGTTTAGTGCCAAACGCACCCAGCAGCAGCTGGGCCTTTCCCTGCTGCTCCTGCAGGCACCTTTCAAGACTTCAGAAAACTGCTGGCTTCCAACAGAAGGACTTTTAGTTTGAGAATATCCTTATTGGTTTCTTCTCTGGGAAACAGCTCAGATAGACAGCTCTCTGCTGCATCACACAAGAGGGGGCTGGATTTAGGAGGTGATTTTGGAGATGATGGCAGCTTCTCAGACCAGAGACTGCTCCGCAGCATGACTGAGCCGGGCAGGAATCCGTGTAATCTACTCCTTTTCCCTTCTCTCAGCTACTAAACAAAGCTTTCTCTTTCATATAAAGTGCATTTCTTACATTCATCTTTCCTCACCTTCCCACGAGTTCCGCCTTCCTCGGGAGAATGCTCCCCCTGCCATGCTGCTATGCCACCATGTGCAGAAAGAGACCGAGAGCAGCTCGCGGGGGCTTCAGCACACTCTCCCGCTCTGTTTGCATCAGATTAAACAATTTTCTCCTTCTGTTCTCCTTACAAACAGAGTTTCTCTGCTCTCTCCCCACTCCATATGAGGTTCTGATTCTCTCCAAAAAAGCAGCACCTGCTCGAGGTCTTTCTTCAGTGCTTTTTGTGCTGAACAGTGAGTTTGCCTCCCAACACAAGATTTCCTTGTATGAACCTTCAAGCTCTCTTTTGCAGGTGACTCTGCAGGCTGAAGTTCTCTTCCAAAGGCTGACAACTTTTCTAGCTTCTTTTATTGAAGCCTAATAGAATTTTATCCCTTGCAAATGAGATTGTTTGACTCAGTCTGCTTGGGATACAGTAACCACAGGTATGAAAATAAACAAAGAAAGATAATTAAACACACAGTGAAATGTGCGTGAACAACATAATTCTGAAGCATATCCACCTCCTCAGCCCTCCCCATTGGCGTCCGTATAGCTTTATGTGCATATGGATGACAACACAGGAGGTACCTCTCTTTATTGATGTGTGTGACTGCTTCTCCATGCAGCTTCAAACAGAAACCTCACTTTTCCCTCCTATAACTTAAAGCACCCTGCAATGTAGCAGACCCGTATCTTACAAGTCAAGAAAATGAGATGCTGAGACCTCACAGTGAGATTGAATCAATAGCAGAAGTGGAGAGAAAACATTGTTCTTCTGTTCCCAGTTCCCTATCCCAGCCACATCGATCAGAGTCACCATGAACCTACCAAAAAGCTGTCTTTTGTCTATGCTTAAATACTCTCTAACTCTTCTTGGCAAAGACCACTGAACTCAAGATAGAAAGTCACTTACAGTAAAAAAGAATGATTTCCAGGTAGATAATGCCAAGAAGAGCACATCTCCTGTGAGGTACAGCAGGGTGCCACCGCCCCCAGCTAAGCACATGCTGCAAACAGGTGAGTGTTTTAGCTGGGTTCAGAAACACCCCAGGAATCAATGTTGGAGGAGACTGTGAAATTCTGTGAGACTAGTCCCATGGGGACCCGGTGAATCGAAAGTCCCGTGTTTTCATGTGTCCTATGGCTTCCTTGCCTAGGTCACCCTGCACACTGCTCAAGGATTACTTCTGTGTACAAGTTTTGAGGCTCATCTGACAGGGGTAAATCAGGACTGCCATTAAAATTCATAGAAACAATCCTGATTTACACCAGATAGAGACCTCCATCTTTACACAGGAAAAGCCCTGTTCCCATTTCCAAGGAAAGTACTCCCTGGCACACAGGATGGGGTCTGGTCAACTCTTCTCCAAGGTCCAGAACCTCGCACGCAGCTAACACTAAACCACAAGGCTGCTGACACTGGTCCACCAACCTCCTGCCATGAGGCCAGCTCCATCCTCTGATGCCACCCTTTGATCTCATCCCTTTACACATGGTATGGGCATCAACGCACATCCGGCACTAGCACATGCGTGCTTGAAAGAGAAATTCTCCAAAATCTCTTGCAGTGGTCCTGTGTGCTCTGCATAAATTCATACTGGCTTGGCAATGACTGTAATTTGGCCTCCAAGGTTTCTCGAGGAAGGAGGGCCGTGAGCTGTGCTCACCCCAGCTGCAGCACAGAGCAGAGCTCCACACTTCAGAGTTCATCAGTAACACTTGAACTTTCCCACAAGAGGCTTCAAAACCTTCTCCTTTACAGTCATTAGCTGTTCTTCTGCAGAGGTAATTAGCTGACTACAAATTGAATTAAAAAATTAAGGCACTTTTAGGTTATTCACAGAAAGAAACAAAACTGAGAAATGGCGAGTTACTTGGCAGAATACATCGAATAAAGCATTTTCCCTTTTCTCCAGCCCTCTGACTTCACTGGGAACAGGGAGCTTGCATGCTTAATTGGCTATAACTTTTTCTTCTTGTAGAAAAAGGGGTATTTAATGCAATGTTCATTTTTTTTCTGAAAACCTTCTTTGGGATGTAGAAATGAATGTTAATATATGCAAGCCCATCAGTGAGAATGGTAATGAAGAAGTCGTGGCCAATGGTTAAGCTTAAATTAAGCACGCTTCAGAAAACAAACACAACTCTTTTAGAATTCCTATTCAACATTTGTAACAGACTAAAAGTCCTAATAAAATGTTTTCCCTGAGAAGTAATAAATTCTGGAAACACAATTGTATTTACTTGGACATTTTGTAATGAAAAACTTTTTCTCAGAGAGGAAAGCTGCTCTTTATAACAAAACTCAATAAATACAGTTATGCAACTGTTTTCTTGAGACTTGTGCAAACATGCTGCTGCAAATGCTCAACAGACCAGTGCATAAGGACCCCAGTCCCACATCTACATCTGTGCTGAATGCAGAAAATATTGTTCAAGCATTGAAAACACGTATGTACTCTTCTCTTTATTTATCTCACATATAATTAAAGCTCTTCCAAGCCATCAATAGAAAACTGAAAATAACCGATTCATGTTTCACTGGAAACAACTTTGTTCATGACATAAATCTTCTGCTGTGAAATATAACAAATTTCTGCTCCCAGTTTCTTGAGAAACACTATATATTGTGAAACACATGCTATATTTTTTATTCACTTAGGGGAGAAAATAAATAGATTTAGATTTATGATTTAGTCTGGAAAAAAAAAAAAGACATATCATTGATTACAGTTGATATTTTAAGTGGATGTTGACCACCTTAGCGCTCTTATTGTCACCTAAATATACAATATGCAATTCACACGGATGCCTGAGCCAGAGTTGTTTCAAGGATGCATGTTAGAGCCACACTTCAAATGCAGTGCTCATGCCTAAATTTAAGTGAGTTTTCAGCGCTTGACTCCTACCACAGGAGCTTTCACTCCCCGGGCTGCTGCTTTGCATCTTGTGTCATGTTTCAGAAAGCTCAGAAGGCACCAAAGCATGATGATCATTATTTCCCTAGTGCTGAATTTTGCTCAGGGCAATGAAAACCTTCACATGGTTTTGGCAACTCTTCATCTTCATCTTCGTAACGCGAGCCCGCTGAGTGCTCCATGGTGCCGGATTCATTGGTGTGCTCTGGCCGGCAGTACAAAGTAGCATGCACACCTAACGCCTCAGCGTTACGCCAAGTTTATGGCTGCTTTGCATTACCAGCACAGTGCAAAGCAGCTGGAGAGCACCAGTGACTTTGATCCCAAGCTATAGAGGAAATCCTGATTATTGAGCTATGTGATCCTACATTCAGTTAGCTACATTCAATCTCCAAAGCACATTTTAGAGGAGGATAAATAGTGTCGCAAAGATGTTGTTTGATATCTCTGCAGTGAATATGCTTTTCTTTTGGTAATTTTTTACTTCACCGCATTATAAAAAAATGGGAAAAATTATTTTATTTTTGTAGCATTAAGAAAAGTAAGTCTCAAAATATTACCCAAACATTAAGTCACTTTGTTTGAGTTTTCTAGTTCAAAACTGAAACCAAATGAATATGAGGCCAACGGCAAATGCTCTGTGGGACAATGACGGACTGGAATGGTGACACACTGTGCAACTCCCGTTAAAACTTTGGCTCACAACATGATTTTCCATGTATATTTTATACCTCTACTTGCATCTTTGAAAGTTAATTAGTTTCCTAACAATATTCAAAGAGGAAGTTTCAACCCCTGAGGCAATTTGCAACAAGTTTGGCAAAAAGTATCTGCATTACTTAAGGATGATATTTTTACCCTGAAACTAAAATACCTTTATTCCTCTCCCAAACACGTAACTATCCAGGTAATCACAATGACAGACTAGAAAATTATCTCTAAATATAAATGCTGGAAAATCCACCAGTTAATGTGATGTCATGGAAATATTTTTAAAAGTGTACTGTAGATCGTCATAAATTTGCAAAGACAGGATACTCACTGCCATTTCTCCTAACTCTGTAATTTCTTACATTGCATTAGGATTTGTCTTGAACCTTAATCTAGCCCAAATTAGCTCTAAGCAGAATATGAAATACACAAACTCCTGGTTTGTATCAGCTTGTATACTCTTATATCTGCTGAAAAGCAGACTGAAGGAATTATTGTATTGACTTCTTGTCTAGTCCACAAAGAGCAAAGAACGAAACTTCAGATTTGCAAAGTATACTCAGCTATAAATATATCTGAAATCTACCTAGGTCCTTTAAAAGCTGCAATGCTACAGCAAGACTTTGAAATTGATGTCAGCTATAGCGTAACTTACAACAAAACCAGGCTGCCGACTCCAAATTAGCTCTGTGTTTTCCCACGCCAACCTCCTGACAAAAGGTGATAGGATTTGTAAGCATTTATTTGAAAAGTCCTTAAAAAGAGAAAGCTTAGAGGGGAAAAACAGCTCCTTACTTCATGTCATGAGCAGAGTTGTTGCTGAATTTACCTCCATTTTCCTCTCTCAGAAATAAAAAGACTGACAAATAGTGACACAGGCAGAATACTGACAGCAAACAAGCAGGCACACGCACGGACTGAACGCCCCGCCACCAGCACCCACTAGGCAGTGTCTGGTTTACTATTTGTTTGCAGCTGGTGGTGTGGACACTGTATGGCTTGCTTACAAACCCATGGCTGGCAGCAGGAAGGGAACCCTCAGGTTCCCTGGAGGGATGGGAGACGGCAGCAGCCGAGCCCTCCTGGCCAGCAGAGAGGGGCCGTGGTGACGGAGGGGGAGCCGGGCAGGGTGATGGCATGGCGTTGGTGGAAACCAGGAACTCCAAAAAAACAGCTGAACTGAGAACAAGATTGGAGGAAGATAAAATGGCCTGCCAAGTACTGGGGAGATTTGTTTTGGCAGGTGTTCTTATTTCTGCCCATCTCACCCAGCAGAGCTGAGATGCTCTGATTTTTGCCCTAATACAACACTGCTTCAGAGCCTGAAAGCCCACATGGTCGTCTTGTGGCCCTGCCACAAGGATGGGCCCCACACAAACATAACAAGAGTCGTCCTGCTCAGTGGGCTCATTGAGGGTGATTTTCATCTTTCAAGCTTACAGATGACCCCAAGGACAAGCAGAACCTCATCTCCTTGTGCAGCTCCATGGGGCCTCCATAGCAGAAAGGGTCTGGCTCTCTTCCATGAGCCAGGGCAAACAACTGCAAGCCCCTAATTTGTCCTGAGGGCATGGGCTGCTGACGTGCCTGCTGGCAGCGCCTGCAATGGCCATAAAGCAGGCACTTAGGAAAGAGGTACTTCAGGATAACAAAATCCCCAGAAGCCACTGAGATTCATTTAAATAAGAAAAACATTCTCTCCCTGGACTATGGCACCCTTTCTTTGTCTCTCTGGCGTCATGTTAGTAATTCCTCCAAGGAATGCAATAGAGGAGTTCTGCCATGAAAACCAACTCACCATGCCGATTTGAGCACTAGGATGCTCCAGGTACCTTCACCAGCATGTGTGTGTGAAGTAGTTTTATTTTCTCGCCCTAGTCAGGCCCTACAAGCCAGGCAAGAAGAGAGCTTCCAGTCGTGCCCATGACAGCCACATAATCTGCTTGTGACTGAGCTGCTTTCATTGCTAGGAACTTGCTGAACAATTCGAGCAACGCATAAAACAAGCAGGGACCTGACCACAGCCGGGGCTGGGCTCTCTCTGGAGAGCTAGAAGAGCTGAGCAGCAGGAAACACCTCCTCCTCATCCCAAACTGGGGGCTGAACACACCCCTTTTCCAATCGGGAATGTGCCCATCCTGCAATGGCTTTTTTCATGGCAGAGCCTAAGGCTGGGTTCACCTGAATGCAAAGCAGACAGGGCTACTCTCAGTGTCAAACTGTAGATTTGCTCCTTCTCCAAAACGTGATCACATAGATAATTGCAAAAAAAAAAAAAAAAAAAAAACCACACTCATTGTAAGATTATCATAATTCATATTTTTAGTTTTAATGTTTTTAATTAATACTCTCACAAAGGGAGAGAGTTTAACCAGCGTAGTATCAGCACAAGGGAGAAAACATGCATGCAGCTCAAATCCAAAATGTAAGAACCAGTGAAGCAGGAAAACAATAAAAAGTTGTTCCAGATGAGAAGAGACAAAGGAAGGAAAGATCTTTCTCCATCAGCCATGGCAAGGCTGTTAGGAGGCCCATAGGGACAGACATGGTAGCTCAGCCAGAGGGAGGAAAGGAAGCAGGGAGCCTAGCCTTGGTCTCAGCCCCATGTAAACAGAACTGTCCCAGCGGTTCCTACCAGCAGGACTTCAGGCTCTCAGGTCAGGAGCAGAGCTCTTGCATCTGCTGGCAGGAAGACTTCTGCAGGATGGCTGGGCCACCACGGCCCGGTGTCAGGAGCAGAGGTGGAGAGGTCAGCACGGACAGGGAGGAGCACAGACCCTGGAGCACGCCGGAGATGCAATACTTCCCGCGTCACACCACTGCTCCCACCAGCTGCACTGGGCCATTGCATGGGGGAGGCTGGAGGATCTTCATGGTGCATTTTAAAGCCAATACATAAACTGTGCCTTGACTTTGCTGAGGAGGAACTAAAGGTGTTGTGGACAGAGGTTCTAGTGAAACCTGTAGACACAATCACTCATCCCTGGGATAAAGACCACAGACGTGTAGCATAGTGAGTGATTGCTGTGATCATCTCTTCTTGCTGCATTCAGAAAACACAACCTTCACCGATGCAGCCACGATCAGAAGGACCAGCCTGGTTTGTGGTGGCTGGTACCTCCAGCATCGCTCCCTCAACTTCCCCGGGTGCTGCAAGACTGGAAATCAAGGTCAGGCCACAGCTTGGCCAAGAGGGGAACATACTTCAGTAGAAGAAAGAAGCAGACTTTTGGCTTCAAAATCTGCACTTTAATCAGTTTATTAATCCCGAAGTGCAAATCAGGAGAACAGAAGGGAGGAGGGGGAAGACATGAGGACTGCAGAGAGCCAGAACAAAAATAGCACCATTAAACATTCTATTTCTTTTTTTGGACATTTTCCCAATGACTTTAAAATCTCCCTAGGTTTACAGGAAAAAAAAAATAAAGTTTATATCCTTTACTGCTCCTACTTACCATCCTTCAGAAGACAGCCTCACTTGGAGCAATGGTGTGGGGGACCTCTGGCTGTGGCTCTCCTGTCCTTGGGTCTGGGGTTCTGCACCAGCAAGTCCCATCTGCAACCCCAAAACAGGAGCGCAAGGGGGGCTGAAAGTGTGTGAAGTAAAGAACAGGAGAAATCCCACTTGGGAATTATCCTAAGGGTGCTGTCAAAGTGGGGATTATGGTAGATTTAGAAGTTAAACCAAAATGGAAGAGTAAGCAGTCTTTTTTCGATCGGGGGAAAAAATGCTTACCCAACACTTTTTTCCACACTTTGACAGCTCTAGCTGGCATACAGTATATCTAAGGAATATATGCAAATTTTCTCCAATTAAAAAAAAACCTCTGCCATTAAACATTCATTACTTGACAACCTAAAATTCAGTACCTGATTTTCATACTTCTGCAAATCTCTGTGCTTTCATTATCTCTGTGCTTGCCAAGTGTAAATTAACTTCTATTTGTCTCTTTTAATGAAATACAGCTAGAACTGTGTGCTCCTGTGTTATAAAATGTAGCTGTTTTTCCCCGTATAGAAACAGAGCCTATTTTCAATGTTGCAAAACACACATAAACCAGAGCAGAAAAGGACCAAAGTGACCAGGGTGTATGGTGACAGCTGGGTGAAGCAAAAGCGCAACTTTCACACAAGAAGCTCCTCAGGCAAGATTAATTACTATTGCGAATCAGATTTCATATTGAGATGGCTATTAGCTTCAGCAAGGCAGGTTTTTTTGGGTGTCCTGGCGAAGCCCTTTTAATCTGCTTTCCCTAACCTGGAAGGGACGGGACGGATGTCTGAAACATGACCGGATGGCAAGAAGCAGAAGTGGGAGCCAGCACCCAAATCAGATTTGTGCGTAATCAGCTCGAGAGGCTCAAGCCTGTGAAAGCTTTTAAAGGTTCACATGATCCTAAATGGTTGACATGAAAGTCTAAGTGTATATGTCCATAAAATACAGTTTATTTAAGTGGCTACCTCATAAATACAGTTAGGTTGGCAGGCTTGGATTGCAGAGGACTGGTAATGGACTGGAGGGTCTTTTATTTATAGATCTGCCCCAGTTCATGTCCATTTCAAGCCATCGGGAGCTAAAAGCTGGGTTTTTCGCTGTGGCCTTCGTGAACTCAGCCCACGCTGCGAGCTCCCAGCCCACAAGTGCCACCACTGGCAGAAGCTGGCAGGGAGGGAGCGAGGAGGGGGGTCGACAGCACGAAACCCTGACCACGCTTCACCTCCCCGAGGTTTTAGCTCAAGGTGCTATTTGCAAAGTTTAAATAAACACAGAGCTGAGGATGTGGTTTAACACGGGGACGGGGCGGCCTGGCGGTGCTGCGGCCATGCTGCGCAGGGCAGCCAAGCTCCACGCTCCTGCAGAGGTCAGGGCTCTCCAAAATGCTGTTCCAGCAAGCTGCAAGCAGAGACAAAAGAGGAAGCTAAATCTGTACTTGGCAAAGAGAAAAAAGAAAATGAAGAAAGAGTTTAGCTCCTGATAATCATGAGCCAAATAATCGCAAGGCAAAGTAATGCAGGAAGACGGAGCATCGCAGGGGCTTGGTGCAAGGTGCAGGGCATGGCAACCAGGTGAGCATTATAACGTCTTCAAAATACTCAGGAATAGAGATGGAGGAACTGTGATCTAAGTTGAGAACTCAGGGCAAAGCCCAGGATCGCCTTTCTGGCCGTGAAGTCTTTAATGAGGGGCGGAGGACGTGGATTCAGAGTGGAGAAACATGAAGAAAGCTGGAGCATATGTGGGGTGACACACAGGGTGGGTTCTTCTGCACTCCCACAGACCCAGAGCACAGACATCCCATGGTCTGCAGACATCCCCACAGCTGACAGCAGTGTTTTTGCTAGACCTAGGAGGGCTGCAGCAAAATTACTACTGCAGTTTTGCAAAGAGTAAATCCTCTGTGCTTCCACCCCTCACCCAGTTCTCATCCCCTTCCAAGGCACCAGTTCATGGGGCAAGGATGAGGAAGGAGGCAGGGAACGAGCAGAACAGGGGCAAAGAGAGGTGACCAGACACCCAGACAGCTACACATCCCTCAGGAAATATCCTTGGTTTGGATGGAGCTGCCCAGGCTGTCAGGTCACTGTGTGTATGGGATGGAGCAGAAGCTGGCAGTTACGTTCCGTTTATGTGGTTTACATACAGCCGTGCTTTATAAGCTAGCACACATCAAGGCTGAGCAGTTTAGTGGGCTTTTTCCAGGGAGTTCTTATCTCCTCTTAGGAAATGAAAACACAGGCAAATTTGCTTTTCCAGGTTAAAGAAACCACAGAAATGTGAAAGACATTTGTATAAATAACATCATGCACTGAATTCCACCACTCCTTTTTACTTATGGCTTCAGCTGCATGAAGTGGTGTGTGTCTTACCGGAACAAATGCGTCTTTATTAAAAAAATAACCCTGAAGCAAATCTATAGCAATTCTCACTATCAACAAACAAACTAGCTGGAGCTCCAGGCTCCCAGTTTTGTCACAGCCAGGCACGAGGGTGATGTCATTTGTGACCAGATGGTTTGAATTAGGGTAGCTGTATTAGAGGAGCTGAGCTGAGCTCCACCTCAGCCCTGCATGGACCGGGTGATGCCCACAAGTGCTACCTCCGGCTCTGAGGGCATGAACGTTACTGCAGAACCCCAGCATGGTGTGTTAACAAAGGCTTTCTCAGTCCATGCCAGCTGCAACTCGAACGTTCCTGTTTTCAAAGGATACAAGATGTTTCCTAGCAAGGCTGGAAAACCAAACTAGTAGTAATCCTTCGAAGTGGAAAAGACTTGCAGTTTGAATCAACAAAGAGAGGCGAGAAGATTGCCTTCACTCCATTAACACACCACAGGACTCCAGTCGCATCCATCTCCCAGTGGAAGAATGCAGCTTCCTCGTTAGAAGTCAGAATAAATACAAATTACAAACAAGAGCAGCATGTGAATATAAGTGCTTCCGTACTAAACAGATTGCACCTTGGAGTTACAGACCTAGCTACATGATGCACCATATACTTATTCACGTGGCTTTAAGTAACAATTTTTCAAACCAATGCAATGTTCTGTAGAGCAATGGCTCCTGCACACTGCAGCTTTTTCCATCAAAATAGTTCAATTAATTTTAGCAGAGAAATGAATGGTAACTTTCAGCTGGCTCCAAATAGAAAATTTAGTGTGAAAAGTGCTCATTTTTAAACAAACTGTACAGAGAACTTTCTTTGTGAGATGTAAAATGAAATACAAGCTAAAATATAGAAAATCAGCTACCAGATCTTCTGTCGGGCCAGTCAAGGAGATAATAGATCAGGCCTTGTGATACATGCAGTCAGCTTGGCCTGACTTTTTGGCAACAACCAGCAATTTTAAGCAGAAAGCCACAAGTGCCCGGTTTGAGACCTGGCAGGATGTGTGATTTAGGCTCTTTGAACACAACAGACGAATCCTCAGTGAGTGTTTGTCAGCCCATGGGCAGTTTATTGACCCCAACAGTTTAGTGTTGTCTTTCTTAAAGCACTGTGCCATTGCATAGTTCGGGAAGGGACCACAATGGCAGGACTCAGCCAGACCCAACCAAATCCCACAGCAGGATTTTTAATTAATTCATTTAATTAATTAATTAATTAATAGCAAGTTGGTGTTCCCACTCATGCTGCTCTATGTTTTCAGTGTGAAGAACACTTGGTGCTACCTGTAAGGCTATTTCACTTGGTGGGGACCTTCCCTCTCCTCTCACTGGGGACTGAAGAGCAAACCTTGACTTCTAACAAGCACAAGAGATATTATACTAGGAAACAATGCTACTAAAGGATTCTGTAATCTAAGACTTTAAGTTAAAGCTTAAATTGCATCTATGAAGTTTGTTAGTTTTGTTTGTTTGTTCTTAAGAGTTAGTGGGTTTAGAAATATGGCAAGTCGTCAAGATCTGTGTGACTTGCCCAGGAATAGAAAAGCTAAATGAAGCACCAGGACACACCTACTCATCATTAGATGAATGTTCAAATAGAAAATAACTGGTGAAATATCTGAAATTTGCCACAGGATGCAGGCTAGAAATGAGCCATACTGATGGATCCGGACATACTGGGGCTGTGGTGCAGATGTTGCTACACCAAAGTGAATGCTTCATTGTAATGCTTCCTAAAGAATGATGCCCCCTGCAATTGCACTTTTTTCACAATCCCGTCTCAAAACAGGCCAAGTATGGTCTGCTTCTCCCAGACACAAAATCCTGGAAACTGCTCTGTCCACTGCTGGTCATCACTTCTCCAGGCAGGACCTTGAGTTTTCAGATTTCAGCACAAAAGACTGATGCCAGATATTCTCATCCATACAGCCTGGAAGAAAATGGAGCTGAGACAGTTTAAATACTTTTCAAATAACACCTAAATAATAGACTTCATCTTAGCATCTTCAGAGAAGCTTTTCAAAGCATGAAATGTCATCGATTTAAATTTTGTATAACAAAAAGCTGAGAATTAAGCCTCCTAGTTCAGGCAGGATTAGAGTAGAAAAGCTCTGATCTTACATGAAATGCCACAAAAGATGCACTAGAGTCATATTACAACAGGTGCACAGGAGTTTTCAAGCCTCTGGCAAAAGGAAATCCATTTTGCATAGATGATAGGCATGGAGAGCTCAAGGCTGCAGAAGCTGTGGCTCAGTCTGTAGAGATACAGAATCTCAGAAGAAACTGGAGCGATTACAGCTCATCCCTTCTGGAAGGGAAACTAGCAGGTGCAACAGCAGTGAGAGCAACTGAAAATAAATTGGAAGGAGCAGTTGGTAGCAGCCATGGGGACAGAGATGACTTGCCTTTTCAGAGAGCAACATGAACATGCACAGCTGAAGATGTGTTATTAATTGTTCTGTGCTGTTGGGAGATGTTGTGCATGACAAAGACATCCCAGGGCTGTGAGAAGTGTTCAGCTTTACCCACCCTGAGCACTTCGAAGCCCAGACATTCAGGCTAGTTCTGAACCCAATTCCCAAAATCCATCCACCACACCTCCCCTGGTGTGCTCCATTCCTCAGGCTGAAGCTGGCATGGTGCTCCTACATTTGTAGTGAACCAAAGCAAAGCCTTAAGCTTCAGCACTCCTAGTCTAGGGAACCATCGAAATCTAGATCTGAATGTGTCCATCTGGACCTTAAAGCACAACATCATCGTGAAGCAATGGGTTTTTCTTTGACCACAAGCCGGATGCAAGAGGCTGCTTCAAGAAGCCAGTCTCGAAGAGGAGAGAAACCGTAACCAAAGCATTGAATCACTGAGCAATATGACTGCTGGGGAGAGAAGCATCTGGGGCAAATGTGATGATGGATATGAAGCAAGGGGAGGGAAAGATAACATTACTTCTAACCAGATGGGAATCTCCACTACCCAAAATGTGAAGTCCAAAAAGGAAATAAAACTAGTAAAAGCTCAAATGAACTAGCAGCAGCAAAGCCACAGCCTCCACAGCTGTGACCTCCACACCATCACCCCATCAGGGCTGCCTCTGTCCCTAAGGGCACCAGCTCCAGGGGTAGCCTCCAGGTAAGTCCCAACACCAAGCACCCCTGGCCAAGCATCGGCACAATCCTCACACGCTCAGGATCCCTACACTGAAGTCTCATAGCTGCAGCTTTCCTCCACCTCTAGAGCTACAACGATCTGTGATAAATCACTGCTCCTGACAGGGCTGCTTCTACTCGCAGGACACTTTAATATTGCTTAACAATTCCTAGGTTGTGCCAGAGTACGGGGGGATTTCAGCATGTAGAATTCATGATAATTTTTCATCTGAATTACCCTGAGCTGCCAGCAAACAGAAACACTGCCTAAGAGAGACTTAGAGAATTGTTTTAACACAATGTTGGGTGTTTCGTATGCAGTGCCAACTTCTTTTGTAATAAATCAGAGTTCCCCAACACATGCCTCTCGGGAGGTACAAAACCACCCGGCTGTACGTGGATGCTGTAATGCTTTCTGAGGGTGCCTCACCACCTACATGTGAGACACGCGAGATGAGATGCAACTGCCCACCAGCTGCGGGCTCTGCCAATGCTGTTGGCCAATGCTGACCCTGGAGAGGGACCTCTTCAGAAATGGCTAACAATAGCTTTCGTAGTGCTCATAAAAGAGATGAGCTAAAGCCCGTTAAATAGCATGGAAAGGCTCCCAGTCATTTTAATGGGTGTCATGCTAGTCTGCTGTCTCTTGGCTTCGTTTTATGCCTAGAAAATTCCCTTCATTCCTGGAAGAGGAGTTGTCTGTCCTACAGCAGCACAGTGGGAGAACGCAGAAGGAGCAGCCCAGGGAAAATAATCTTAATTAACCATTTAATTTTAATATTGGCATTTACACAGATCATTGATTATCTGGCCGCATAGACTCATTCAACTATTTAAAATTGTAAAATGATCCCAATCTGAGATGTTCTTTGCCAAGGCCAGCACTACAAAAGCTATAGTGCTGAAATACAGGAGGCAAACAGGCCACTCCAGCAAGACCACCACCTCATAAGTCCATTCAACAGTTATAGAGTCCAAAGGTGGACAGAGGATGGCCCAAACCTGAATTCCATTCTCACTCTTGCAAATCATCTTTTTTTATTGCCCACTGGGACTGTTCACATGAAAACTTACTCACTTGGATAAAAATACCCTACAAGTTCTCTTTCCTCATTTTCCTACATTTTTATCTTCTGACCATATCTGACAAGATTAGGTCTTGCAAAATATTGCTCAACTGAATGATGCAATCTTCTGTGGCCAAGTAGGTGATGTAAAACCCAAACAGAGTTGTGATTTAGCAAGATCTGGCCTTTAGTTTTTGTGGGAACATGTCTTGAGTCATTAATCTCCTGTTGAGGAGAAAAGTTATTCTTAAAACTATGTATTCTTAAAACCAGATCCAGTGTCACATTAGCTTATTTCATCTAAAAACCTGGTTTTAGCAGCACAGTTCACACGGTAGTCAGAATACCCTGTTATGAAATTAGAGTTTCTAAGTGTTTGGTTTTCCTCTCTGATGCTTTTCTGCTAGCTAAGAAAGGAAATATCCGGCGAGCCCCAGCCTATTTAACCCTGCAGAATTACGAGCATCATTGCAAAAGGTTTTACAATTGATTGTTTCCTTACTTCCCTTCCAAATCTTGTGTTACCTGCCATAAATGAGTTAAGAAGACACAGCAATCCTTTCTTTTAATGCCCTACTTTGCAACTGAACAAGCTAAATAATACCCTGGGAGTAAAAAGAAGCCTTAGCAGGGAAGAGAGCACTTGCGACTGGAGCACTGAAATGCAGTGAGACTTACAGCAGAGACACGTCCTGAAAGTCCACACCATCCTGGTGGCTTGCAAGGATTACACAAAAATAATGGGAATTGATTATTTTTTAAAGTTTCCTTTCCATCTTTCTCCATACCAAGGAGAAGCGTAAAATCTTAATTACAGGGGGAGGGGGGGGAACCTCTATTAGAACGACTTCACTCGAACTAAAAAGTAGCTTCAAGCAGTTACACAATAAAGGGTAGAAATTGTTGGTGGATTTTTGAATATTGTGTCCGCCAGCAGTCCCAGGACACCTCAGGGAACTTGCTGTTCCTCTGGCTAGTGCACCTCCTGATCCCACCCCCGCAGCAGCACTGAATGCACACAGGACAGGCACAGCTCGGCAGACAACATGCCAGAGGCGTGTGCCAAGCCATTTCGGCACACCTGAATGCCCAGCTGAGCAGCCTTTGTAGTGTGCTGCAGCATGAAATGGCCAATTTGTCCTCCTTGCCTATGCTGCAGCAAGGGGGAAAATCCTAAAGGAGGAAAGCAGGTTTCTCAGTGGCCTTTGGGAGCTGGTGACAAGTCAGCAGAGCAGCAGAGTGCTGTAAAATCTTCACCAGGGAAGCCCAAGATGGTGCAAGGCGCAACTCAGAAAAATGATGATGAACAACCACAAAGCTCAGCACGATCCACCCAAGGCACAACAGTGCCTCTGCTACACAGCTTACATGAAGGTCCTCTCTCAGAAAGCCAGCGCTGACCCTGACCCCTGCCAGGGCCATAGATTTCTTCCTTCCATGCAAGCTAATTTTCTTAGCCTTTGCAATTCATTCTCTGCGGGAAGATTTTGCAGCCCATAAAGGCTATTCTTGTTGATTTGTGGAAGATAAGGACTTGCAGAGTGGCCAACCACCACATTGCTGTGGTGGGGAGACCCAGAGAAGAGCAAAAGAACAGCACAGATAAGATGCTTCTCCTTTCTTCCGTCCCATGTTGGTCTCTGAAAGGCTTTGCTCCCTGAAAGGCTTTGCTCCCTTACATTAGCCCAAGGAAAAAGCATGGCATGATTTTCAGGCCAAATATGTATATGTGAGATTCATGCTCTAGCCACAAATTAAATTCCAGGCATTAAAGCAAATGAAGGTGGCATTTTGTAAGCTTTAAGTTTCCAGTTCAGAAGTGGGTATAAATCTTATTGTGGGTGTTTCAAGGGATGTTTGTAGAAATTCTTATACAGAGAAAGTCACATGTGGTTGGAATTACCCAGGGCATAGATTTGTACTTAAAAAAAAATCAATCATGGGTGTGATGGAAACAACTGCTTTGTTGCAATAACCATGACCAAGATTCAAAGTTTGCTGCCCTTTCATAACTGCAGTTGCATGAAATTGCCATGAAAGGTTTTCTCCTTTTACACGGAGGTTACGAGCAACGGGCAGGCTGGACCTTTCACAGCACCCTCAATGGGAGGTGTCACAGGGTAGGGTCACAGAGGCTTTATTCTTTGATTACAGTGGCTTAGCACTGCTATAGCATGTTTTTCAGTGGAATTATTCAGTGCTATACTTGTAACACACACACACACCCATTTTGAGGGTATAAATGCACACTTTGAAGTTATTTTAGGTAAAAAGAAATGGGCTGAACTGCCTCAAATAACTCCTTGCCTGTAATTATGAGCTAAGAGTTGCTGCATACAATGTAAAGAAAACCTACCGATGGCAGGAAAGGAAAACATCCCCTTTAACTGCAGCAGAGATGCTCAGAGCTTCCTTTGCTGAGCATATGTCCCCTCAGGATCAACCCTTGCATTTCACATGTGCATTTCCATTGCTGCTTAACACAGGATCACGTGCCATTTCAACCATTTATTTGATCACACACAAGTCTAGCTGAAGAATTGGGGAACAGATGTTAATACACCAACCAAAAACATATAGACAAAGGCAATAATTTAGGAGCAAAACTGTTTGAGGGACTACTTGCAAATATCATTTGATGACTTATGTAAATTGTGCTTCTGTGATAAGGACAGGACATCAAACTTCAGCAAGGTATTCGCTGAAAACATCTGTTCAGGGAGCAGCTGCCATAGTGAGTTCACAATAACAGCCTGATTCTCCTCCCCCTGCAATTTCTGTGCAAGCTCAGAACTGACTAACGGTGCATTATTTTGTTTCACCAACTGCCACAGCCTGAACAATGTACAGGGCTGGCAAACACCATGGACTGGAGCACAGAAAAGCTGGAGTTAGCTTCTGATGCTGCACTGACCTGGTAATGGATTTTGCATAAATAATTTAACTTTTAGTGGCTTCTTTCCCGATACAGAAAGTAGAAGTAAATGGTTTCTTTTCTTTTAGAAAATGTTTTCATATCTAACAGTGAACACACTATATAAATAGATAGTTTATTATCTTACTATTGTGGCAGAATCTGTCTCATTTACTTACCTTACGCGAAGTAGTAATTACAAGCCATATAAAACAGTGAAAAGTTGGTCCATGCGTAAAGTACTACAGGAGACCTGAGCAGTAAAGAACGAACTTCCCTGGCATAGCTGAGCTTTTTGAGCTGATCTTGTGCAGTTTTAGCCTTAAATCTTTTAAAAAGAGTAATGTGCACAGAGAGAGAATCCGGCCTGTCCAATTGCACGGCTGTGGGTTTTAGCAGTGGGTTTAGCATTTGTACTGCATGTTGAATGTATGTGTTTTTCATTAGTGGATAATACATTGCTAAAACATAAGCAGACCCAAATGTACACATGCATTACATTACATCTGTACAATGAAGTTCTTGCCATAGCAAGCATCGCTTTCCAAATCCCCAGTAATGCCTACTCTAAAGAGCAATTGCTAGAAGCACTCTTCACGTATGTATTATGGGAAGTGCACTAAAGTCTGGAATTAAATGTTGCTGGTATTCTTTTTTTTTCCACTTGCGATTACATAACTCCGAGCATTAGCAGACACAGCCAAGCAGAACCTCAGTCACTGCAATCCTACACTTGATGTAAATTAGTCAGTCCTAATGACAAATGTCTGTTCTGGCTGGTCAAAAAGATAAACTGATTTTAAATAGTACAATAGTAATTAGCAAGGCTAACAAGGATTTCCATGTGGGATATCACTAAGCACAGGACAGTGTTACCATGTGGTGGAAAACAAGAAAAGTGGAGCTCTAAACTCAGGACAGCATCAACATCCATGGTGGCAGTGGGAAAAAAGCCAAAGCAGCAGAGCCTGAGAGTTAATGTCACATAAAAGAGCAAGGGAGCTAAGGCAGAGAAACAAACTCTCTTCCTTCCTCTGAAAACTTAGGCTCTGCTGTTGCTGAAGCAAGCCATTGAGGAGATGGCGAATTTTCCATCAAGCTTCTCTGCTCCTCCTCTTCTCCACATATGCTCAGCTATTTCAGGGTCAGGCCAGACCTGGAATGCAAGCATAACTTGTGCCACCAGAACATCTGCTACAGGGTATTTCCAGCCCATCCTGACAAGAAATATCTGAATCATGCGAGAAAACTGGTTCTCAAAATCTTCAGGCAAAATTTGCTGACAAGCTTAGGTAAGCGTTATAACTACAGCTCAAATAAAAGAGCCAGGTCCTCAGCTGCACTGCCTGGCATCCTTCCACTGAAGTAAATGGAGCTCTGCTGAGCTGGCTCCATATCTCAGGGGGCTGCCAACAGACAAGCTGATGTGAAACACCTCTGCTAGAAAGGATGGGAAAAATAATTCTGCTAGATTGTACAGAAAAATTTGGGATTTGGGGTTTCTCAACCTTGTATAATTCATGGGGTAATTCAAAGGGAAACCACTGCCCATGTATCAGTGATAAGTCACCTCCAGGTTCTCTCCTGACCAAAGTCCTCTGCAGGACCAGAGGGGCTGAACACTGGCACGTCCCGCCTGCACAGGCTGCAGGCACGTCCTGCCAGCTCTCCCAGCTCACCCTGCCTTGCAGCTGCTCTCACCTTCCAAAAGCATAAGCGAAAGACAAAGCCTGCAGAAGTGCATGAAAACATGCACCTTCTCTTATTTACAGAACTCCTTTAGCAGAGTGATATCAATGGCATGAGCAAGCTTGCAAAGAACTGACAGCATTAGCATATGATCTCTTGCATCTGAAGTCAGCATGTTCACATAGATTTGCAGTGTGTACACATGTGGAAAGAGCTCTTAGCTGCTCCCTACAGGGCAAAGACAGGGCTTTCTGCCATATGTCCCCAAAAGTTACCACCCAGGTGACAAGGCAGAGTCCAGAGCATGGCTCAGGGTTCTGGTTTTGACCTCTTCTTAGAGCTGTCTGAAAATCTCCCTGTCGGCAATGGGAGGTGAAATGCAGTAAAAAGGGCTCAAATTCAGGTGGCCTAAAATTCACCCACATCCCTCCTGCATTTGCTGCTGGGTTTGTGTTTCAAATGGGAATGAGCTACAGGTAAATTCTAGGCAGGAGGACTCGAGGTCATCTCATCTGGCTATCAGGGCTCACTCCTGACAGCTGCAGATGTTAATTCTCTATGGACCAGGAGTCAAAGGCTTGCACAGGATCAGCACTGGGAAAACATACAGCAAAAACAAAAAAAAGGCAGAACAATGTTATCTGTACTTCTGGTGAATGCAGAGGTGACTAAGCCTCAACTGAGAATGAGGAGTTTGATACTGTCCTTGCAAATGGGACTAAAATTATTTCACGGGTAATTCTTAGATTTGAGCTTCAGCACCTTTTCCAGCATGGGCACTGATTGGGAAGGGGCAAATTTCTTAAGCTAAATATTTGGTTGTGCACGTTTGGATTAGGTCCTGACTGTTATAAAGATAGAAGCTTTCAGATTTGCCACACTTCTGTGCTTGAAATACATTGATGTCAGAGTCAGATGGACTCAAGGAAGAGGAAAAACAAAATACCTCTTTCTGCCAAAATTCTTTCCTGTCATTTCTTTTTGATCCCAGATAGTTTATCGTATTTCAACAATTGTTTATATTTGGTAACAACACTCTTCACAGATGCCTGTGCCCACACTGCTGTTATATCTACACCTCATCCTTTTGACACGATCACTCTTTCTGTAGAGCCTACAGCAAAGCAGACCTGGTTCTGAACAGCTCATGCTGTTAGGCTGATGAAACCAAGAAAAAATGTAGCCCTTGTTTATTGAGGAAACAAAGCTGCTTCCGTAAATAAGCAGGAGGCACAAAAGCGAAGCAAAGATGAAATAGCACTCCAAGGGAGGCATTTCAATCATTTTAGAAGGACTTCTGTGCAAAAAGACAACAGGAAAAGATTTTCCTTCTCTATAAAGAGAAAATGTTCATTTTTAGTATACTCAAAAAGTTTCAGATCCCTCTGGAGGAAGAAATACAAGAGGCTATCTCAGCTTTAAACAATGGTAAGTAGCCAGCTTCCTTTCCACTGGGAATGGACTCATTCACAAGGGAATTCTACTAAAAAATTGGAAGAGTACACAGTAATTGCAGGGCCGAAAACTTGTTTCAGAAACCACTCCCAGATCTCTGCTGCACTAATGCGTTGTCCTGAGCGGCACAGGGAGACAGTGCCATGGTCGCTGTCACTGCCAGGTGACATCAGATTTCTCCAGCCGGATCGGGTTAGCAGCACACAAGTATCTGCATTAACACTGCTGGGAACCTAACAGAGGTCTTGGTTACCTCCATAGTCAGTGGCACCAGGGAGCAACTCAGACCACCAGGAACTGAAGCTCCAGTCCAGGAGAAAAGAGGTGGGACAACTGGCAGAAAGAAGAGGGCTCCAGCTTTGCTGGCTGCCAGCTGGAAGCTTCCTCTGCACCAACACGTGCAGACGACTGCACCTGCTGCTCTGTAGGTGCTCTTATAGGGCTCTCGGAGAGCATTCAAAAGGTTTGTGAGCGTTCTCCTTTCTCCACTGGTGATGACTGAAAAAAATACCCTAAAACCAACACATGACTGCAACAGGATAAAACAAAAGTAGAAATGCTAAAAGCATTCTGGAATGGTCCTCCAGAGTTCTGGACCTGGCTGACATCTGACAGTGGCCCCCTGCACATGCCCGGGAGCTCACTCAGCCTACAGGTCTGTCTTTCCTTTTCTTTGATGACCCAAGATACAATTTCCCTATTTTTGGGATGAGCACTTAGCAGAACTGATGGAAAGTAAATCTAGCACAAGATGATGGAGGCACAAGTAACCACACAGATGTTTTCTCATCCTCCCCTGCTGACTTACAGCTCTGTTTTTCCCTCCACCCTCATTAGTGTTTCACACACCTTTCCATCAGAAGCACCATCCTGACAAGAACAGCACCCATTCTAGTCCTATTCCTGCTGTATTTTGATCAATGAAACAGGAATGCTGTCACGTTTGTCCATGCTGACTGGTAAAAAAGTGTAGGGCTGGATTTTCAGTATCCAGCGCAATGGACATTTACAGAAGCAAAACTATATCAACAAAGCAGTACATGAGCAAGTTCTCAGTTCATGCAACTACAGCCCATAGGCATAGCCATGCTGACGTGCATCAGGAACCCTAGCACCTGTCCAGGTTATAGAAATCAGCTTCTAAGCATCCAGTGGATTTCTGCGATGAACTGCATCACAGTTCTGTAGTTAAAGAATTCCGTTTCATCAAGGGTATTGTAATATGTCTCCCTTTAATATCATTTGCAAATGTTCCAATAAAATCCTCAGCCTTTCGGCAAATCTTGTTCATAATGCCATATCATTGATTAGTTTAAGCAACCTACAAATGACAAGCTGTCTGACTCTGCTTGTTAATGCAGGCATCTTCTCTCATCTGCTCTCTCTTTAGAATAACAATGAATGCAGCATTCTTTTGCTTGCCAAATCCACTTTAAGCTTATGAAATACTAGCTTTATGTCAAAAATAGGATCTATGCAGGACCAGAGCTTAGTATTCTGACAAAAATATATTTGCAGCATATCTAGAAAAGATGCATCTTAGCCTGAAAATTCAGACCTAACCTCTCTTTTTGCAGGTTTTGGAAGGAGAATTTTGGCTGAGGCATGGCACAATGAAAGAACTGATCACAAACTTTAAACTCCCCAAATCTGGCTCCCAGAAGTCAGGGCTTCAGGATCCTGATCCATTGCTGACATTTCTGAGCATCCAAGCAGAAAGGCTACCTAGCGACTCTCCAAGGTCTGGGCAAGGAGCCTGGGCTGTGTGTGCAGTGTGTCTCCGTTTGCTATGGAGTCCACCATGCCTAAGGACATTAGAACCAGGCCCAAAGGCAAAGGGAATGAGGGAAACACTAAGTCTTCAGGCAGCTGCTGGGGAATACCTCTGCCCACGTGTACCATCATTAGCCAGATGCATCACAGCTGGCCCCATCTCTGCCTGGCTCCCCACAGCAGTATTTTATTACTCTCCCAGCCTCCATCCACTACCTTTACTGCAAGAAAATGCAATGTAATCACATTTACATAGGATTTTTAACAATCAGTAAAAAATGTTTGGTCTTCAGTCGCAGACATCAGCTGCTTCCCAGTCTCATTCTAGGCTCCAGCCCACTGCACTGGCACATCCTGCCCATTGTCTATAGCCATTCACAGAAAACTTCAAAGAAATCCTTCTTAAAAGCTCCTCCTGACCATCCTGCTCTGTTGCTACTCTCCCAGGGAGGTGCAGGATAACAGCAATTGAAGGCTTGCTTCCTTTGTAGTGTATTGCCCACCACCAGGACACCACTAATCACCAGCTTAGGTACTGTGAGGCACTGGACTAGCACGACAGTACAGACTGGGCATTTGTGGCTTCAATGAGTGGTACAAATACTGTAGAAGTAGTAATGGCACCTCCAGGATAATCACAGGCTTTCTTCCAAACCCTGAAAGCTTTCAGAGACTTCTTCCCTCAAAACTATGTAATGAATGACAGTGCACAGTTAGGCTAATGGCTGAAAAAAATCCAATACCTTCTAATGTCCTGAGTAAAGGATGGAGAAAGGTCTCCTTTACAAACTTTATTTGTGAGATATGATTGGGATTCCACACATGCATTGCTTGTACTCTTTTCCTTGTTTGTGTATATTTCCCTCATCAGGAAAACCAAAACAAGACCATTTATTTATACCCTAAAGCTTAAGAAACATTGTACTGCAGCAAATCAGATTTGAGGCACTTCACATTCGACCATTTGTATTTATGACCTCTGGGATAAGGAGAGCAATAAACAAGCATTTCCAGTTATGCTCTTAATGCCTCTTATTTTGCAACCAAGTATTCCCAACCAGAAGAGTTTCCCCTATCAGTCTCCCATTGAGAAATGCATAGTCCTTGCTGAGGAGGGTTACCTCGGAGCAGGTGCTCAGCAACCAAGACCTTGACTCACACTCCCTTCTATCCATCCCCCTGTGCCCAGCCTCTTTGCAAGGTGCTGTCATGGGTGGCCATGGCCCCATGTCACATTCATCCCTTTTACACATGCAAATGCTTGGGCTGCACAGAGGTAGCTCAGCTTCACGGTTTGTTTTCTCAAGTGGTGAACATGCTCTTTCATAAACAGCCCTGTAGATTTGCTGACCTTTTTATGTACTACACTAATAGATCTCACATTCACTAACCCCTTCAGAAGATCAAGCAATAAAATCTTATTTTCTCAGGAAATGTTATCACTCACATATCATAATGAAAATGCTGTGGTTTGTAGTTTTACACTGCTGGAAGTACCGAGATCAAAGAATTAACGCAAGATTCAAGATTAGATCTGGTTTTGTAAGCATGCAAGGCAGTCTTTGTCTTTGATATGCAGACAAAGAATCATTAAGTAAATTTGATAACATCAAGCTAGTAAGAGGCTATGAATACAAGCTGAGCAACCTTAAGATAGCTTGAGACAAGCATTTTGATTAAGCAACATTAAAAAACACTTCCAAAGTTTTAAGTCAGGATTTATTTCAGACAAATTGGAAAGTCTCAGCAACTGTGTTTCAGCATTTTGTCTGCAACACCTTACTCCAGGAAAATGTGGAAGCAGAGGTGGATCTGATGAGATCATTTGTCATACCAGTGACTAGTTTTGTAGTTGTAGATCTATTAATATTTGGGGATGAACAGTGCTCAACTCCATTAGCTTCATCTTAAACAGAGGAAATCTGAGACAAGCTTTTGAGGTAGCATGTGGTGGCGTGTGTCAGCTTGGCTTTTCTTTAATCTGTTGGCCTTTTGGAAGGGATCAACAGAATATCATGAGCTTGAATGATCTATATACTAAGAAAACATGATGGCAATTCACTACAACAGGTCCTAAAATAAAAAAACATTATTGCTTGTCAGTGGCTGCAGTGCTGTAAGGAGAAAAGAACTCTGCCTCAGTTTTTCTATCAGTGAATGAAAGACATTTACAAGGCCCCATGGTTTAAAGAGACATGGTGGTATCTTATACCCAGCTCAAAGGAGGCTTTTCTCAGGGCAGTCGCAAGTCAGAAGAGTTTTAGATCAAGTCTCTGGAATAAAAGAAGTGTTCAGACTACTGCAGCCACACAAGCTGCCATGCAGATGAGGCTGTAATCTGTGGAGTTGTTTTTAAGACACAAATGAGCTTTCATTGTTTCAGAAGGGAGACATGGAGAAGAGGGAGAGTGTCACTACAGTGTGGTAAGTCATTCTGCGCCTAGCTTTTTTATGCAAAAGCTGCCAGAGCTCATCTGATAGTTAGTGTTAAATCTATACCTGCCTCTGCGGCCAGATCCTGCACAAAGCTGAGCAGAAAGGCTGAGTTCATCCCAGGCCAGCAGCAACAAAAGGTACAACTATTCACCCAGCTCAATGCAGTGAGAGGCTGGGCTGTTACAAACTTCTAGAGCAAGCAGAAGCAAAGCACAAAGATAAAAAAAAGCATGCCTGGACCAACTCTCCCCTCCCATACCCAGCACTGCAGGAACCATCAAGTGCTGTTTTCCCTGGGAAGACTGAGGCAGCAGTATTTCTTGCCTTTTTAATGCAGCTGTTTATTAAACACAGTACTTAGGAGCCTCCATTGCTCCTACAGCACAGCTGTAGAAACTGGGGCACAAATACATGTTGTGAGTGGCCCACGAGCCATCCAAACACTGTGTACCACAGCAGTATCTCTGCCATTGCTTGTATTTGAGGAGCTTTAGAAAAATAGCAGTGGCAGAACCCAGGCAGATAATTCAAACTCAACTACAGCCAAATATACATACATTTACTGCAATATGTTATGGGAAAGGCTACATCTCCCAGTTAATGGCCATATCGTCACTGGTCCGGAATTAATGGACATGCCAACAGCATTAATTAGTCTCACTTTGATATCTCACAGGGAAGAGGCAGGCATGCTTCAGAACCACTGAAGCCCTGCAGTCCCTTATTTCAGCACACTCTTCTTAAGCCCAGGAAAAACTGTGATAATCAATATTGATTGATCTCTGCATTTAGTCCCACAGCTGCTTCTAAATCACAAAAAGCACTTCATCGGACAATGCATCTTTTTAAATTTACCAAAGGGGTAGTTATGCATGGGCTTCAGGGTCTAGACATGCAAGAGTACACTGATGACTCCTAAAATAGATGGGAATAATTAAATGCCTAAAAACACAGCTCAAACTGGAGTGCTGACACAGATTCCACTTTGCTGGCTAAACAGCATGCCAAGGAGCATGGATTAAACACCCTTCAAACAGCTGGGATTCTTGCCCACCCCACCTCCCCAGCCACAAACCACTGCTGGCTTGGGTGCAGAGGCAAGGTGAGCCTTCTGGAAGAAGCAGCAGATTTGTCTTCTGGACCTGTTAATTAGCACATGGATGATCTGCATTTAAAAACCCTTTCAACCTGAGACTTGGCATAAAGCCCTTATTTCCCACCTCCCTCAAAAGGGCCCTAAACCACTATGCCACAGGGACACTCTGAACTCATCTTCGCGGATGAGCTCTCCAGGTGAAACAAGTGGGAGCACATCAACTCCTAATCCCATCAGGATCTCACCCACCCACATGCCTGTCCAGCAGAGCTACAGTTTAGCTGTAGAATCTTTGGTGCAAAGCAGAACTTAGCCATAGAAACGAAGGCACACACAGGCGAGGGTGACAGGAAATAAGGCCAACAGGACCTACTGTCATTTCTTTGTAGGCACCTGACCCCCGGTATCAGAGACCTTGAAAATAAAATCTAAGATCCTCAGTCATGCACAAACTTGCACGTGCATTGCACTTCATTAACAGAATTATTTCTATTGATTTCCATTTTAAACCAGCCACAGAAGCTTACCTAACTTGAAAATGATGGGAAGGCTTGATCCATATAGTTTGCAAATACTGTCAGGCTATGTTGTTAGGCTATATGGGGAAATGAGAAAAAAATTCAAAAAGAAGTATGGAGACTTTCAGCAGTATTATCCTGAATGTTGTCATATATAATCAAGCTGGTGGTCACATGCACTGGAAAGAAGAACTCAGATTTATAGTACCCATGTGCAATTTGGGCTCCTGAAAAAGTGTTAAATCAATTCTCAGAAAAAATAAAATCTTGACTAACACCCACACAAGACCATACTTAAATCTTATTTTCTTCGTAAATTGTAAGGTGGGCTGGCACTCCTGAAAAAAAATGAAGCCCACCTATTTTCCCCTGGCAGTTGCCTTTATACTTGATTGTAACCTGAGAAAGACAAAAAGCACTTAACTTCACCAGAGGAACAAGCATTTTCGCTGGTAGCCAACGAAGCTGCCCACTCTCACCTGGTCTGCATCAATACATCTTCACAGAAGGCTGGGAAGCCCACCAATTCAATGCTGGGACCTGCACTTTCAAGGGCATCAGCTTGACACCATATAAATATTACATGCTTTTCTTTCACTTTGTAGTTCAGAATTGATTCATTCTAGAGTAGTTTCAGGGCTGAGTATAACATAATTCATCTCTCAGAGGCAAATGCCTCTGAATAACACACCAAGCATCCCTGCACCCAGTGATGAAGCCTCTAGGAAAACGGTAGCACATCTTTTTCTTGCTCACGACAACACAACCCTACTTGTGGATTGCCCTCAGACATTGCCTATTCTAACACAGCTTTACCAGTTCCTTGCCCTCTTCTCTCACCACAGGCTTGGTTTTGTTTTCACCAGAAATTGCTTGAACTAAAAGCTGGTGCAGTCAGAACAGAGGCACAAATACCTCCCTGGGTAATGCTGTACCTGGTTGGAAGAGAAAACATTGCTGGCAGCAGGACAGCCAGACACCCAGCTGCAGGCTGGCTGCCAATATGGGTCCAGCACCAATAGAAGAACCAAGACTGATGGCTGAGCCTGAAATAAAAATAACTTTCATGGAGACTCAGGGGCTGGCATTTCAGTCTCCAACCTTGCTCAGGACAGAGCAGGATCTGCTGTGAGCTGGCAGAGCTATAAACCACAGGAGGGGGGAAGCCTGCCAGGGAAATAGGGCAGAACAGCCACAGTGCTGCTATGGAGCAGATGGAGACACCCTACAAGTGTTGCATATTTTACATGCTTATTTTATACTTCCATGCAGTGTGGAAGGATCTAAAGCCCAACTACTGACTGCTTTTCAACCTGACTAGTGAAGCATCCCTGGCCAGCCTTTTTCATGTACTGGCCCCTCACCCCAACACAGCCAGCAGAGTTGGCCACAGCATTGAGACCTCCACCAGGCAGGGCACCATGGATTGGCCCAGACCTCTCCCTGCTCCCAGGAGTCCTGCTAACTTCAAAGTTTATACAAACTTCAACGCTAGTAAGCCTGTACACATAGTTTGTGCTTGGCTGAAAAATCTGGGCTTGACAAAACTACAGGTTTAGATACTCCAGAACAAGGTTCATCTACTACAGGTCTCTGAAAGAATGAGAAAGTCCTCTGTCATTTCTAAATAACTAATTCTAAATTTAAACTCTGAAACTTGAAATCCATTGTTTGTTAACAGATCAGCCTAGCTGGCTTCAAAAAAATAGCACTATTCCCAACATAAAGCAGAAGTTATTCTACAAGAATGTGAGTTTTGTGAATACCAGCAAGATGCCAGTGGAAAGACAACAATGCAAGAGAATTTGAGTTATTCCTCTAAGAGGGTTTGCTACTCCTTATTGCTCTTCCCATTTCAAGCACTTTAGTGAGATTAGATTTTAGTCTTTTTAAATACAATATAACTTCTGTAAGATCATCTCAAAGCTCAGGTGGTGTCACTCAGGGTACATTCTGCTCTGCAAGGTGTTCTTGGCCAAGCAGTTGAATTTCTCCACTATGTAATTCCCCACTAACCCAGACTAAGAACTCCTCTTCTTGTTTTTAACATATGGAGTTATTCTGAAAGTGGGGCTCATCAAAACAATTTAATTTTTAGGTTTCTTTCATTCACTATATTCCCTAAAGGATCTTTCTGCATGGACAGAATATGTAGTTTCTTCACTCCAATTCTTGCCTTCTTGTTTTTTCAGATGATTTCTTCCAAATCCCCACAAATCCACTAACTCCAACATGCCCTGATGGAATGCTAACAAGTGGGTTAACACAAATGGCAAAAGAGATTTAGTGCAGGAATAGGTTAAACAAGCCTTCCCCATGTGCTATCTGCAGAATATTTTAGGGCATTGCATTCACAGTTCAGCTCATTGAGACAGAGCTACTTTCAGATAGAGAGAAATCACTAGATATAAAAGCAGAAACTGTTCTAATAACTTCTTAAAATGCTACACAACTTTCGCTTCACTTACAGTCGGAGCCTGAGCAAGAGCTCTTTCACAAGGGATTCTGGCTCTGAACTTCCTCTTAATGGCAATGAAATAATTTTGACCCCCAGAGTTCAGACCTTCTAAGTACTTCATCTTCTGTTCATACCCCTTTTGACTCCTACCCCTTCCCTAAGGGATTCTTTGAAATAGCTTCCTCTCTTCCCTCAGAATTTCTCCCTGATCTTTCAGATGTCAGTGTTTTCTGGCATCTGCTCTTATCATCTTCCTCTGCTTAGCAAGAAAACCCCTCTCCCAGGAAAGCCCTTGGCCTGCAGAGACTTCCTTGCCTCCCTGCTGCTCACAGGGCTGACTCTCCTCAGGCACCTCCAAGGAGAGGACCCAATGACGCCAAGCACCACAAGGCACTCATTCCTCAGTTTGCTCTCTCAGAGGTCTTTTCTTCACCTTTATCAACCATGAAGGGTAGGGGTGCCAACTAATCCCTACTGCTGGACTGAGTTTCCTCCTCCATGTTCAGTTGTAATAGTAACTCTACACATACTGCCTGATAGCAAAGGTCAGACTGTTTTTTAAAGTGCTAAAGAGTCAGCTGTCATTTTTAAAGCGTTAAATGAGGTGTGAATTGTAGAAGTTCATCTACAGATGCGTGCTCAGGTCCCTATTCTATTGCTACATATATTATAGAGGTATATACTTGCAGATTTTTTTTTCTCAGAGTTTGGCCTTGCTCTGTCTTAAGGGATCAATAAAATAACTCATATTTCCTTTCTACTGCAACTTTGTTGTTGAGAGTATCTTACCCTAAATAGTAAAAAGCTGGCACTATTGTATTGCCTATAGCTTTTAAAAGAATAAATATCTCATGTACCATGAGCAAAACAAGTGCTAATTAAAATGCAATACACAAAAAAAAAAAAGGAAAACTTTCATTAGATTGCCACAAAATGTTAAACAGTCCCCTACTTCAAGAGTTTTTATTGAATTTGTCTTCTCTCTCCACTGCAACAAGTTGAAACAAGAACACACTGTCTCAGAGCATAACTGGTTTGGGGATCACTGCTACAGGACTTCAAGCTAAGCTCTCATTGAGATCTGCTCAGTACACAGAACTAGGCAGGAATCACACAAGTCAGGATTGTTTTGTTCAAGATGACCAGTTTTCTAACAGGGCTGCCTTGCAATGGAGGTCTCACATCCCTAATAATAGCTAATACTTGAATGCATTGGTGGTAGTAGTTTACTCTTCTTCATGGCTCTGAGTATTGACATCAGGCAGCCAGAGAGAAGGGAAAGAGGAATGCCACAAACAAGCCTACTATAGAAGCAGAAGTTTACTTTAATCCCATTCCCAAAGATGACTCACATTCTTTAATAGAACTTGAAAGTCAAGGTTCTACCCTTTAAAGTCTTCATCTTCTTGCAGCATTGGCCTCAGAGCAATTTTCTACATAAACAGGAAAGCTTTAATTACATAATGGGAACTTCTACTGTTTTCATAAGAATTCCTTTAATCAGATGCAATGCTTAAAGAAAACTGCTCCTTATTCAAATAACAGATTATTTAATAATAGGAAACATTGTTCAAAATAAGTGAAGTAATATTGCAGAATATGCTAGTTTAGTGCCCTAATCCACAACTCCAGGTAATGCCTGACACACTCAATTGACCCTGGACAAGTTCAGAAAACACAAGCAAGCTTGTGCTCCCTTTGCAACGTACCTGTGTGAAGTTGCAGCATGAGCCCTGGTTATGGATGATCTGAGATACTGACACCCAGTGAGTAATAACAACTGTACCATTACCTACAGATAACTAGGAAAAATAAACAAACAAGCAAAAATAAACAAACAACTTAGACCACCATGAATCATTTCCTGGCTTATATATACCCATAAGGTTAAAGCATGATGGGAGAGGGAGGTGGAGACTTTCTTAGAAAAAACTCCTACCTTATGCATCTGACTGTGCTTTGTAAAGAGCTGTGTAGGTTGTGCTAGGGCTCTAAGTTGCAGGTCCTTTTACACTAGCTCTTTCTTCTTATATTTCTTATGCTTGGATGAGTAGGAAATGAACAGCCGATACTACTGGTGATGTCTTCTTTTCATATTGTTTGTTGTTGCTGTTATAGCGTAAGGGGCTGAGCATGTTCTTGATAATTGGTAGCTGCTTACTTCTTTTAGAATCTGTATTTCCTCCTTCTTCCTTCTATTTTTTCTTTATCAAAGAAAGAAATAGCTGTGGTATGCTTTTTCCATGTTGTTTAGCTACACTAGCTAATAATTCCTGTTCTGAGCTGGATCATATATAAGCTTCTCGAATCTAGTTAGAATTTCCTCCACTATAATACTTGTCTCAGGGAAGGGCTTTTTTGAGAGTTTTTGTGCAAAGCTGCTAGATCACCATCACGTAGCTGCATTTTAGTTTAGGCTGATCAATATTCATGCTTGTTATTTTTTTTGTGTGTATCAGCTCAGTACGTGTGAAATAGGACTAGGTGATGCTTATTGGGGTCTCTAAAAGGCTATTGACAAACTCACTCATGAAAAGCTTTTGTGAAAGTGAGGAAGCACAGGGTGCAAGTTCATGGGCTGTTGTGGCACAGGAAACATAGGAACAGTAGGAAAAAGTTGATTACACTTTCTTCTCCTGAAAGCTGGCAGAGCTGCCCCAGCCTGCTGAGACCATACATCGTCTGTGTGTGATTCCAAGAGGAGGAAGGTTTGTGAAGGACAGTAAGTGAGGTAGGATAACTTTAGGGAAAATCAGGGGAAGCTGGTAGACAACTGACAAAATGAAATTCAGTGGAGTTCAAGGTAATTACCCCAATATAAATAGCACAACTATTTGGTGCACATTACTGGCTGTTCGGTTGCACAAGAAATGCATGCTGCAGTTGCTGTAGGCAGCTTAGTGAAACTCCTTAGTGCCCAGGAGCATTACTAGAAACAGAAGGGTGTCATACCTTTAAATGAAATCTCATCTAGCCCAACCTGCAATTGTTGACCTGCCTGTATTGTTTACTTCTGACCTTCCCACCTCAAAAATCCTGTTAAGGACACATGAAGAGGCTTTTGTTCATTAAGATAGTGAACAAAAGTGTCAGGCTAGCTTCAGGTGTTTTGTCTGAGAAAGTTGATAAATGATCGTTGTCTTAAACAGTGCAGAGGACAGAAACTGGGCAGTAGTGGCAGGTTACTGGGAAAGGAAACTCTCACCTTATTTTGCACTGCTGTAGGCTAGGGGTCCTGCAGGTCTCCCAGCCCAGGACTTTGGTGGGTGGTGGTGCCCCTATACCATGAAGCAGGAACAGCAGAAGGACCTCGGGTGCTGTGAATCACAGTGAGCTGAGATCATATGTTTGTTCTTGTCAGATATGAAGCCCTTCCTCTCCACTGGTCTCTGGCAAAGCCCAGATCCCTTTTTGGCCCCTCTGGTTTGAGTGCTGCAGCTGGTCCCACCCTACCTGATGCTGCAGGGTGTCCAGCTGAGAGGAAGGGGAATGATCACACAGCAAGAAAGAATACCTCTCCAGGAAAGGCGAGAGGGTCTTTGGACTGTTTGGTCAAGGGAAGACTGAGGGAAGATATTCTGGCAGATATGTAAAAGCTAATGGTAGTGAGGAAGGGAATAAACACTTATGACTACAGGGAAAGAACAATAAACTTACAGGATACAACAAAACAATCAAGTTAGCTATCAAGAAAAGTTGTCCAGTAAAAAAAGACAGCTGATCCCTGGGAGTTTATCCTTGAAGAGGTGGATTTATTGGTGGTCTCATGCTCCCAGAGCAGCTGGCAGGGAAGGTGCGATGCACTGCCTTGCCCCAGGCCCCAGCAGCTCCTGCCCAGAGCATCCCTCCCGGATCACCCTGTGTACCACTGGCTCGCTCCAGTGCTGACAGAGCCAGCTTGTTAGTGCTCTTGGCTTGGAGTGTGAAACAGCTCCTGCCATCTCTTCCACAAAGAGCACTGACTCTTGTCCTGCTGGCAGGATCCTGGGGCAGGCTGGTGAGGCTGAGCTTTGGGGTTCACTCCTGTCAACGAATCGCTGCTGTCAGCTGGGGGCTCACCCTTAGGTAAAGCCCTCACCCTGGACACGTGGAGACATGTAGTGCAGGGACTGAGAGGAGATTCTCGATATTTGCTTCTTCCTCCTTCACAAAAACTAGGACTGTAATAAAAATTTGATACATTTTTAATGTAGTGGCTTGCTTTGGAAAATCTTACAACTTGGTCTGGCTCTCATGCAACCTTTTTTGCTCGTATATGCTGGGACATGTGGCTTCAGTCCTAACTAAAAGTCTATAAAGCCCCGTAGGTGTAATATTCCATAGTCAACCCTGCGTGATTTTCATGGCTTTGTAAGTGCCCTGAGTTTGTCAGAGCATTAAATTATGGCTGATTTGGATTGTATCTGCAGATCACTTTACTCCTCTCGACTACTACTAAATACAGATTAAATAGCTGATAATTTAAATGTAAAAAGTATTAGCAGGACTTAGCACTCGACATCAAAAAAAAAAGAAGTTTATTCATGAAACACAGGGGCAACACTTAAGAGGTGCAGAAGAGATCAGAATCACAAAAAACACCTGCTCCAAAAATGCACACTCAAAGGAAATAGATATTCCTAGCAGCTTTCCCCAAGCACACATGGCTCTGTCTCTGCGGCTGTTGTGAAGCATTTACTTTACTAAGTCCTTGTCTTTGTTTTTACCCCATTTTCTCACTCTGTGCAAACAAAGAGTTTACTGATGTTAATTAACAATACAAAGTGATAATGTTAAATATCAACAGAGCTGTCTTCATCATACTGATGTTGAAAGGATGCTGCAGCATGTAGACTAGCACAATGTAAATACAAGCAGTCTTTCACTGCTGCTCACAGCTATACCCTTAACTTCGGTGCAAGCATGCTCAGAATATAAGGCAGTGAGTCAATCTGCCCTTTTCGTTCTATTGCTACACCAGAGGCATCTATGAAACTTTTTGTTTAAGAAGCAAGTGTCTGTACACTTGTATGTAACATCTACTGCTTTAGCAAACGCCTATTCTCTGTTGTGTGATGTTGCTTGTTCAAGAGAGTTTTCGTGTTAATGAAAAATTTAAGAATGCAGTTCAAAGAGGGCAGATCATGAGATGTGTGTTTAATGTTTTCCTGATGGTTGTGTTTGCACTGAACCAGCAGTCTTATTAGTAAGCAACCTGGCATAGGTATGGTAACAGTTTAGTTCATTTAATGTAGAATGCTTATGAAGTTCTTTTAAAAAAAAAAAAGGAATAATGATGTAATTGAGGCCTTCACATTGTTTGGATGATTCACTGCCAGATAGCACAATCTCACCATATCACAGGTGTCTTTTGCAGCCTGTAGGTGTCACTTGTTAATGAGGCAGAGGAGAAGGGGTAGCCGGCCCACCTGCCCACGTACCCCATGTCAAACGCCGCACCCCTTTGGGTGATGTAGCGAAAAGCCAGTTTCTGGAAGCCTCGGTTATACACCACCACCAACATTTAGCTGCTTATCCATCCTCAGCATAGACACGAGATTTTCTGTCTCACACTGCAATGTGTTAATTAGGGTGGGTAATACATGGCTTCTATAAGCTGTACCAATAATTTCTCTACACACACAATTTTTTCTTGCCTTCTTTATAATGTACTGAAATTAATCATTAATTTTCACTAGCAGCTGCCTCAACAAGTTCGCAACATCATGCATATTATAAACAGCAATTTTCTTTTCAGCAGCCAGACTCTGAATACCAATTCTTCATCAGTATAATTGATAAAATTCTACTTTACTTGTCAGCAGTGAAATGTATCACAAATTTATGTGGAAGTGAGTGTATTGTTTAATTAATTTTCATTATAGTGTGAAAGATCTAAAACAATAGATGCATGAAATATCTACATTTGCACCAGGTAAAAGGTAAAAAAATATAGTGAAATATAGTGAGCAAATCAGTGAGGGATAGGATCCGAGTTGTGGCCAATGCAATGGTTTTTTATGTAACAGAAAACACTTTTTCCACTGGTTTCTGGAGGATATGAACCAACTTTCTGCTGTGGCTCATAAAATATAAATTCATATGGTCAGGCTTGGCTACAGCTTGTCTTGATGTGGATTTCCTTACTCCAAGGAAATCAAACAGTTTAATCTCATCTAGACGATAGCTTTTATTTGAAGACTTTTCAGTAACAGAATTTAGAGCCAACTCAGTTCACAAGCATTATATTGTTCATTTTATGGAGGGATCCAACCAGATGTGCTCTACTACTGCATAGGACAGCCCTCCCCAAAATTGTTAGCTTTCCAACCTTTTTCCATCTGCCAACAAACTGTCTTTGCTTTTTGCTTTGATTTTCTTTATTTGTGCTATCCAAATGAATGTTCAAATGCTATTCTCAAAATTTTTGCATTAAAAATATCAGTGGAAATCCTTTTGCATATATGTGGCTGATTTCCCAACATAAGCCTCCTGGCACACACGGTTCTCTGCTTGCCTTTCCCCCAAAGGAGGTGTTTGTTTTCCACCAACAGCCATGAATGCCAGTAGGATGAGGAGTTCCAGCTCTTTCCATTTATTACAATAAACCATTTTAGTGTCAGTGTGATAGTTTAGCTGGATCTGTTCCACTATCCCAAAGGGGAATGTGAAATTCAGGGGAACTAACATTACTAGACAATCTTGCAAAGTTTTCTCTGTAACATGAGTTCTCTGATGCCGTTTCAATTTTTCAATATATTCCAAAGGGTGGATATATGATCTACCAAAGCATAAGCAATAAGTGAGTCACTTTTGGTACAAATCAGGAAAACTTAGATCCATACAACTCTATAAGTATTTGCATATGTCTTCATCCTACTGATTTTGGTGTTAAATAATGGTCTCATAAAAAAACCTACAGAGTGAACTTGTAAAGTAGAATGAGATCTTGAGTTTCTGAGTGATCTAAGGAGAAAGTATTTTCTTAATGGACACAAGCTTCTTTATGTGAAGATTAAAAGAAAAAAAAAAAAGAGCAAGCTTTCATTTAGCTCATAAAGCTCTTAAGGTCCATGCTGGAGTTGGCTTCTTTTCCTAATTTTTTTTTTTTTTTTTAATTTTGTGTGTCTTTTTTGCATAGGTCATGAATTACCTCCAGACTGAAAGCTATATGAAAGCTTTTATTCTTTGCAGAAGTAAAACAGTGGTGCAGTCTTCCAGATGCATTGGTGTGATTAATGAAACTAAAGTGTTTTGAGACAGTTTGACAAGTGTATAGACAAGAAATGATAGGGTAAGAGAAATCTTGGAGTTTAATGCTTCTTCCTGTGATAAGTCCGTGCATGTGTGAACTGTTGATAAATGCCTCATTTATTCGTTGATAATGTGTGTATCATACCTATATTGTACTAATCTCCTCAGGGCTTCTCTTGGTTACTCATAGGAGGCAGGATAAAGTTTTGTCCCACTTTTTTTTTTTTTTTTTTTTTTTTTGAGAGGGTAGTGGAAGAGGCCCTCCCTTCTCTGAGGCTCTGCAGAAGAGACACTGGATATGCTGATGCTCCGTCTGACATCTGAGTCTCCAGGTGGTTGGTTGGTGTTCTGCTTTGGGCTGAATTGCCATCAGATTGCACATCAGTGACCGGGAGCCCCTTCCTCACCCTGAGCTTTGCATGGTCGCTGCATTCAGCTGCAGAGGAGCAATGCATCCGACAACCCTCGAAGGTTTTAATAAATGTTTGTTCTGCTTTGTGTTAGCATTCCTTGTGTGCATGTATTGTAATTGTTGAACTTTACAAGTTCTTGGCACTCTACAGAGAGCAAAGTTTGTCAGTAATTCTTCAGTGAAGCATAAAAATGTCTGTTTAAAGATCTATTATAAACCAGACTGCGCGTTTGTCCATTTTCACTTAACTGGCCAACAGTGTGTAATAATACTTCAAGATGAAAGATGTTAACTTTACAGATGTGCACAAGTTGGAGCAATAAAGGCATTAGTCAAGCACTTTGCTGAGGTGCATAAGGTTTCTTCTATGCAAAATCTAAAGCAAAAACTACAAAGTGAGAGAGGGATTCTCTGTTCAATTTGGAGCTATCAAGAGTAAAATATTTCAAAGGAGACTAGAAGTCTTCAGCAGAAATGTTTTGCTCCATACCTGTGCGGAAGTATAAATGACAAAAAACAAGGTGGTTGCATTGAGGTAGATGAAATGCAGTGAAATTATATTGAATAGAGAGAATTAACAAAGTGTAGAAGAGTCATGGCTTCAAACCAAGTTATAGTAGGCTCAGAGACTGTAGATGTCATTAAATATATAACAGCAGCATAAAGAAAATATAGATGTACAATGAGGTGCAAAAAGTAACAAGGAGTAATAAAGAGGTAGATAGTAGAGAAGGGCTGGAATGGTTTGTGAAGGCAATTAAAGACTCCAAAGGAATTACAAGGAAAGTAATGACAGAATAAAATGTGATGATGAGCAACAGGATAAGTTTCCAATATGCAAAGAGTAAAAAGACAGGAAGGAGACCATGGGCTTTCTAAGGCAAAGACAATAATTTAAAGACAATAGATTCAGCCTCTACAAGAAAAAAAAATTAAATGAACTCCCTGGTTCAATGTTCATAATGGATATGGAACAGATGCCAAGAGCAGATGTACAGTTTCCAATAGAAGAAAGAGAAACATGCAGAAAATCATTGCTGTAACAGCTGATCAAAAAGTAAAACAATCTCAGCAGTGGGGAAAAAGCCAAAATTAAACAAAGATCCATCTCACTGTTCAGATGAAATCCAAAGAGGAAACGAGCTTGGGTCGCAAATGTTAGAATAGGGAAGCAAGGATAGGCTGAAGGGTTATTAAATAGGGATAGTAAACTTAAAGCCCCCAAACCCTCATCACTGATATCAGAAAGAAAATAATAGTATGGAGTTTGATTTTGTGGTTTTCTTAGAAAGATCTTGAGGTGCTATGATAATATGAGCATCTGTTTAAAGAGAGAAGAATAAGAATTTGGTTTTATTTCCTCTGAAACCTCCATTTTGTGACTCATAGCTTTCTGGATATTGTCTTCCCTGTACTGCACTAGATGTGGATCAAATGCATCATAAAATAATTGTTTTTTTTCCATTTCAGTACATTCCAGCCATTCAGCATTATGTTTTCAAAATGAAGAAGGACGTTTTTCCCTTGTGTTCTTGTGCTTTATAGGAATTGTAACAATAAATATGAGCTGGTAGCTGAGAGGAATTCTGATTTGCAAAGTGACCATCATAACAGCAAAGCATCACAAACTAAAATTAAACTTAAGGTTTGGGCTCATTTCCAGTGGCAGGATCCCATTACTGGCGATGAAAAGAGGCAAGCAGAATAAATCAGAACAAAGTGATCCAAACAGCTACAGAGTTAAGGCTGTACAAAACCTTATAGATTAGGTGGGGACAGTTTTAATGTTTTGATTTGGAGCACTGTTGAGTTAAAAAGAGGACTGACGCAAAGTTTGTGGAAAAATGCTTTCCTGTCAGAAAACACTCAAGCTATCTCAACTGTGCACTTCAGCGGTACCTGGCTTAGCTCTGATTGATTGTTTTGAATTTTTTTGGAAAGCAGCCAAAATACTTCAAGGAGTTAAAGTAAATTCAGAACTTATCAAGAGAAAAATAAGGTGCATTATGATAATTTTTGCAAATAAATGTCAGCTGCATGTAAAATACCTTCTGAAACAATTTAATGTATTAAGTTCATCTTCCAAAAGATGTCAAAGGTGAGAACAGAGTATGTAGAAAATGTTGCCAGGTGACATCTCTGAAGGCAATGGATTACATAGACGTGAGAGCAGGGTTTGGCTGGAGGAGGATTTGGAGTACAACATGTTTATCAGTGATCTTTCCCCAATCATTATTTTGTACTCAGAAAAGCATTAGGGCCATATTCTGTAGCTATGCATTCTTCCTATCTGCTATGACTGAAAATGCTGGCTGTTTTATTTAGATACACAGTGCATGTTAAATTATCTCTATTAACAAGATACTTGGGAAGAAAGTAGCCTCAGGAGGGTTCAGGAGGGCTGGGGGGCTTGCACAGGGTACTGAAACTTTAGGTCATCTTCCCAGGAAGTGGACAGAGTAAGGACTTAGGGATGTTCAAGAAACAAAGAGTGGAAATGTTTTTCCAAACATTGGCCAGTTTCAAGGACTGACAAGTAGAAACCATTTATGGCAAATGAGAACCCACCCAAAGAAAGGATAACATCATGGCCACTTTTGTAAACAAGTTTTGAAAGAAAGTTGAGAGGGAATAAAAATAAGATTTAAGAGGGAGGGAGACTATCATCAAAGTAAGTACTATGTGGGAGGAATTCGTGTTGGTCTATTTGCTCAAAGTGCAATAACTCCCTATCATTTCCTGCACTTTATTAATAACTACTCTTCTGTTTAAAAATATTTTAATCCTTTTCATAGTTGGGGATGACTCATCAGCTCCTTTTTTTCTTTGTTAAAGATGATGTCTTCCAGTCCCAGCCACCAGAACAGTGTCCCCAGAGAGAAGAATGATGCTAAACCAACAATATGTCCTATTTGTTCTCCCAGATCCACCAGTATAATTAGTCTCATGATTTTTAACAGGCAGCTAAACAGCTATGGTTATGAAAAAGTGTGAAAACAACACCATACTCATAGCTGATAGAAGAGAAATGAATCTATCTGAAGCAATAGGGTTCCTGCTGCATCTCATGGAGATGTGGTGTTATTTCACAGCCCAGGAATTGCATTGTTTGCCCTGTTATTGCTGTCAGCATTCATGAATAAATAATCTTAGGGAGACCTCATGCTTTTTCCAGCAGGCTGGTGATTAGGATATGCAGGGATCCCCATATCTGAGGAGCAGGAACCATGCAAGGGGCCAGGAGCTCCAGCCTTCGAGTAGCCCAGTGCTTCTGCCTTGGTCTTTTCCAGCTGGATGAAGGGTTTAGTGCTGGCATGACCTGTTTGAGTCTGTAAGCCCGAACAAACAGGGGAAAACACCGTTTCTTGCTTATGGTCAGGAGAATGATGTGGGACCAACACAAGCAGATGGCAACATGGTTGGAGCCCACAGTGTTGGAAGCATGCTTGGGGTAGATGGAGGCCAGCATGTTTGGTTAGAGAAGAGCCATATCCACAACACATTTTTTCACCCTTGATAATTGGTACACTGATGTTTTTACCTCTTTTGAGGGGCAGAAAGCTAAAGGACTAGCTTTGCTGCTGCATCCTCACCCTGCCAGAGGAAAGACAGCGCTCAATCCTCCTGTCCCAAGTCAAAAGTTTATAGTTGAGAGGGGAAGCTGGTTACAAATGACTTCCCAATGATAGAAAGTGTTGCCTTCCCACAACTCTTAATTCCTTTATTTCTGTTCTCTCCATTAGCCCATGCCCCACTGCAGAAAGTGATGCAAAGTTGTTTTGTCACATGCTGTTACCACAGACGACGGTGTAAGACCACCAGATTTTCTCCTACTGTGAGGTCTTTCAGTCAAGCCCAATGGAAACCAGATCACGGTGAAAAGGTGATGTAAGGACACTCTTCAGATTGCTGGGTTTCAGGCAGACAGACCTAAGTGTAAAAGGGTCAGTTTATCATGCTACATAAGACAGTGATAGTTTAATTTGAAAGCAACTGTTTTTGTTTGATATTGACATTATTTTCCCACTTGTTGCCTGTGCCAGTACCAGTACTGTAAGCAGAGCAAACTGGGCATAAGGTATGATGGCTCACCAGTTTTATTGTTTGAAGTCTATGAGAAAGGAAAATGTGGTGGAGTCTCCATTTTTTGAGGTCTTTATTTCAATGCACCAAGACAATAACTCCCTGAGAGGTAGTCTATACTTCAAGTATGTTTTATGAGCTGAAGACAGAATTATTGGCTTGGTTTCTTTAGACTGTGCTGTGCAGGAGATGAAAGAAGGTGTTCATAATTGTCTTCTAGGATCCTGACCAATGTCAATGTCACAAATTCAACATTAATAACCATTATTTACCACCTAAGAAGGCACAAACATGGTAAAAAAAGTTACATACAGTGAAAAGGGAAATAACAGGGGAAAAAATGACTGCTTTCCAAGTGCAAAATTTACTGGAGAGTAATTAAGAAGAATAGTGTTCATAGTTTAATCTATGCCAGACTTGCCGGTTCGCATAAAAACATATTGATGCTATTAATGTTCCCACTCAGAAGCCATTGGACTACATAGAAACTTTTTGATACAGAGGAAGGTGGGAATGAAGCCTCATTCCTCACGGCAGTGAGAACCCAGGTCCTACTGCAGGAAAGCTACAGTTCCACTAGGAGCAATGTGATCCAAGCTCATGCATGATCCTGCAAGAAGATTCTTAAAGAAGCTAATGCATTTCTTTCCTGACAGTAGTTATTTGATTGTGCATAGCTCCCAGGAAAAAGAAACTAAAGCTACCTGTCTTCTCCTCACCTACACACAAAGCCATGTGTAAGCTTCTTCAGGATATCAAACAATGTTTTGTTGTTGTTGTTGTTGTTTGTTTAAAATTTGAACATTCCTTCTATTCAAATCTAAAGACAATGGACTTTATCTTCGAAGGACTCATGGGGCCCTCGAATATCAGATCTGTAACCCTGTGGAACAGATCCTCATCACTCTCTATTGTTTTGCATCAGATGAAGACATTCCATTAAAGCTACATAAATAGCCCATCCATAAAAGCAAAACAAACAAACAAACAAACAAAACACAAACAACAACAAGAACAACACACGCATTGTACCAAGACAATAGCCCTGCAAGGCCAGCAGCATCCCTGGTGAAGTGAGCAGAGTTAAACATGAAGAATTTGCCTCTCCTCTTCTCAGGCTCCAGTGCGGAATCCCAGTAACCGTTATCTCTGTCTCATCTCCATTTCTATCACCATTTCTTAAAGACTGGGAAACAAAGACCAAAAGCAAAGGCTTCAGCTGAAGAGCTCCTGTGTTCATGGTGCAAAATGTACGATGGTAACATACAGTGAAACAGAGTCTATTACCTACTCACCTGCAAGAGGATTTCTTAAGAGAAATTTCTTTAAAGTTTCAGCTTTGGACAAATTACTGATTTCAGTACTCATGTTCCCATTTCCTATTTTTTCCTGGATCAAGGTTATCTGCTTTCCCTCTGTACTATACATGTACAGAAGGGAAGCAAATGGAGCACTGATGTTAACAGGTGCTGAAACCTTGATGCGGGAATTGCTGGGTGCAGTTCTATATTCAGTCTGCGTTTACAGCAGTGCTGTAGCACCAGGATGGTACTGAGGGATTAACGCATTTAAGCCAAGAGTGGGTTTCCTCATAATATCGCATGCACAGGAACTAACATTCACACATGTTTAGCTTTCCCTCTTCCAGTATGTATTCTGGTCAGCTTAAAAATTGAGGACACACTGAACTGTTCATCACAAGATGCATTTTAAGCCTACATTTGGTCACAACAGGAGTTTCCTTTGGTCCTTATTTGAAAAGAATTACATGTGGAAAACGTAGTGAGGATGTGGATGGAGTTCATTCTTCACTCTGATATTTACATATCTCCAGGTCCTTTGCTTCTTTCTTGGACTTGTAATGTAGCATTTATTATGGCACGATGCACCTGTGCCACGTCACTGAGCACATGGCAGCCCGCTCTGGTGACTTCTCGGCAGGCCTTTTCTTAAGTCAGCATCAGCCCTGCCTTCACACAGAGCAGAAATGCTCCTTCTACCTGATTAGGCACAACTGCAAGTGAGCAGTGGGAGTCCAAGGATTCTCTAGTTAAAAGGCTGATTAGCCTGTCTTAAAATACACTTAAATTGAACCAAGGGTGAATGATCTGGAAAATAACGAAACGCATCTAATTAGAGTGGAAATGGAACAAACTGTGCTCTGCCTTTTTGGCTTCATTTTACATGTTAATGAAAAGTGATAAGCGTTCTGCATGATATTGTTAAAGAGCTCATGGGGATGAGGATCTTGCCTTTGGCCAGTTGCTGCTATCGTTTACACCAACATAAACAAGAAGAGCCTTCCTTGGCGTGAATCCACAGAGCTGAGATCTGAAGCAAACCAGCCTGTCTTACATCGTGTCAGCCAGAGCACAAACCTTGAAAAGGCCAGGCTTTTTTTCACTCCTTCACGTTACAGCCAGGTCATTTTGACCTCTCCGCTTAACCTTAAATTAAATTTGCCTTTGGCTTTTCTGGACTGGAGGGTCAATTTACTAAACACTTGGAGCTACTTGGTTCCCACCACTATAAAGTTCAGAGAATGTCAACTCACAGCAGTACCAGAGATCCCAGCTTCGTACATCTGCCCATCGTTGTGTATGTATGCTGTGCATTGGCTGTGTTAAGTGCCTTAACTTGCACGGTTTAACATGTGGCAGCTTCTAATCCTCCAAGTATGCTGAGGCTGCAAAAGAATGCACAGGAAGCATTGCAGAAGTCTTCGGGGAGACCTGGGTTTAAAAAACAGCACTAGATGAGAAAAGGAGGCATTGAAATGTGCTGCTGTAACAGGAATGTAATGAAAACTGCAATATCATCGCTTGGTGCTGGTGAAATTATTCAGTTATTTCAATATCATGCTGCAGATTTCTCTGATGTCCTGTAACCCACTATTCTGGGCAGAATAGCTTTAAAGAAATGAAGGTGCTACACGAGCGATGCTTGTGATCCAATAAACATCAGTCTCCTCTGCAAATATCCCTTAACTATGCAATTAAGGACAAGATACTCATTTCCAAATCTAAACTGAAACAGTTCTTTCCTGTTTTTAATCCTATAATTATGTCCTGTAGATGCTGCATATTGCACTTACTATCCTCGAAGACTTGGTGTTTCAGTAACTGCATTTGGCTTTACCTCTGAGGCTCACTGGGTCTGAGTGAGCACCAAGGACATAGCAGCGTAACATTCAGGACAGGACAAGAACTAGGTTCTGACTCCTGATTTCACTTAGTTCTTGGTTCAGAGAGAAGTTACTCAGAGTCAGCTCCCTGCCTTGACACATCCTGTGAAGCTGACCTGTAGCTGGGGGCCTGAGCCAAGACTTTGTCCCTCCTAATCTGTCCACTCGTGGTGAGAGGTAGCAGTGCTAGGTACAGTGTCTGGTGAAGGGCTGAGCAACCCCTAGAAAGGTGTCAGTTGTGGTCTTAAAAGCATTAAGGTTCTCCAGTGAAAGGTGTTGGAAGCAGACAAATTATTAGGTCTTTTTTTTTTTTTTCCTGAAGTGGTTTGACCTTCTGACTGCAGAGGTTTGTGGGCCGTGCAGCTGTACATGGCTAGGATGTCAACATTGGCATACACAGCTGCCAACATTGCTCAGAGGTCAAGCTCCTGAAATTATAAGAGATTCCAAGAGCAGAAGGAAAAAAAATAAAGCATGGAAAAGGAAGGGGGAAAAAAGGGAATAAAGCTTAAATATTTACTGCAGATCCCAAATTATGGTGAGAGGTGCTAGTCTCTCCATAGTTGAGATCAAAGCCAGAGTCCGACCATGAAGCAGGCTTCATTCCCAACTCCACCCTCAGCTTCAGCCAGGCCAAACCAATTCTCCTAAAGCTTGACAGAGCAGACCTATCCCAGGTTAGAGTTTTTCCAGCATGCTGGAAAAAAAATCTGGCAATGCCGCTGGACAGCTTCAGCAATCAAAACACTCAGGGGCCTCTCTCATTTTTGTAAGATTTTCCTATGATTTCTTGTTTGGTTTTCTTTTTTTAGATTTTGCCCTGCCTTTAAAATGACAAATCCTAAATGCATTTGCTTTGTTTCTCCCTCTTTAAAACCGTTCTCAACTGTGGCAGCAAAGAGATGCAGAAGGATGGAAGAGGCTGTGTGGAAGGTGGGTATCTGATGGCCAGGTACCAGCCTTCAGCTCGCTTTTGGCTCTGTCATTCATGGAGCAGGTGAAAAATTTTTGGAGGCTGAGGGATATCACTGTCCCCTTTCTGCTCTCTCCATCCTAATGTATGTTATTGCAGCTCCAGTAAATAGCTTAAAGCAGAAATGTCCTTCTCCTGTGGGCTTAGGAGAGCTTCCCAGGATGCTGCTTAGAAATCCAGCTCCAAAAAGAATGAAAAGGTTATGAACAATTTGTCAGCAAGTGGTATTTTTATCTATATGGAAATGAAGACTTTGAAATACAGACTGTATTTGTGCATTAACTCAAAGTGAATGATATCATACCCTTGAATTAAGTCACTGGGGACGATAATGGTAAATCTGGCTTTATATTGATAGTGTCATCTTATTGTCCCTGCTCTATATCTCCTTCACTGTGACAGTGTGGCAGTGAAACTCCAGCACATCGATGTTCCAGCATCCGTGTCATTTAATGCAACACCTCCAGTCTTATAGAATAGATGGCTCAATCCCAAACAGATTAACTCCCTCTGAGAAGCTATAGAAAGGCAACTTATTTTCCCCTAGAAATGCACGCAAATGCACAGTCACACAAAGAGGTGAATGACATGCACATCAAGGAGAATATATGTCCTGAAAAATCCCTCACCACATCTAAAGACCTGCAGAGAGGAACAACAAAGTGACAGTGCGAAACTGATCCCAGCTCATGGGGATTTCGTTAGGCCAAATAATATTTATCTACGTTCATTTATCTAGAGTCAAATTCCAGGTTTATGTGGAATAAGGCAGGTGACTCACTTGATGGGATTTGTCTTTCAAACACTATTAAACTTCTGGAAAGTTCATAGAATTAAATTCTTACTAATGTCTCTTTTTGACATGTACAAATTTACAAGATTAAACAGCAAACAGTAGATTCTTGAAGACACGCTAGAGGTCTGTCCCTAGAATACAGAACAATATCACATGAATTTCTGTGCTTCGGCTCCCTTTAATAAACCACTAACAAATTCATTCTCTCCTAATAAAAATCTAGATGTCCTGATCAAGGGTTTGGTGCAAAACTGCAGGAAGCCAATGATAATCTTTCCACTGACCTCAGTATGTTTGGATAGAGACCCTGAAATAAAAGTTAATGTGCATCAAGGGAAATAGTGGGCTTGCAGTTAAGTATCATAGAGAAGTCCATTGCCCAAAACTGCTGCAGGAGTAGCATTTGTCTGATGTTTCAGTGCGGTTAGATTTTAAAATATATTCTCTGCATGGTTACAGCAAGCATTTTCTTTAAGTGAAAAAAATGGAGCTGGTCCGACTTCTGTGTTTGAATTCCGATGGCATTTTCATTTTTATGCCCTTCTCAAGAGGTTGTCCAGAAAAACATGAGATTTTGCTGAAGTGATAAGGAAATTTATACATTCAGAACAGATCTGTACCATTATGACTTTAACATGTAGTGCTAAGGCAATAAAATTTATGATGCTCTTCTTCATTGCTTTAATGAGGCATTGCCAGCCTCACTGTGTATTTGCAAAAGTCCTAACAGATAATGATATTAAGAAATATTGAGGTACAGCTGCCAACACAAATAGCCATAACACCAATTAGCTTTGCAGGATTTAGTCATTATGTTGAATCAAAGGCAAAACTGAATCACAGGCCAGTTTTCTCCTCCAGTTTGTAAGGGAAGTTAAAGGAATACATTTCTTCTGGACATGTCTCCTGTTAGCTTTCCTCCCCTTACATTTACACTGCTGGCATAATCCCAGCAATTAAACCAAGCCTCCTGGTGACATTTATTACTCTTAATCCATCTTGTTAAAGGGCATAAGTGTTTTCACTAATCCACCTTTGGCATGCCTGGTTTTCCAAGCATAGCCCTTCTTCTTCAGGGAGCAAGGATGCTTTGATGGTGCCCAGGACAGGGCACCATCATGTGGGATGGGTGGGATATCCTGTGTTGCCTCTCCCCAGACTCTTCTGTGTTCAACCTTCCTGGAGTGAACGCATCTGTTCAGGGGAGGAATGACAAGGCTTAGAGGGAAGTTCTTTGCGTGACTGGAAGGAGCCAGGAAGCGAAGGTGGGTAGGTCTGGCTCGTCCACGGGCAGCCACCATGTCAGAGCTCAGGGGAAGAGCCGTGATGATCAGCGGTGAAATTTCCTCTCTTGACAAGTTATCCTACTGTGAAAAACAGACCACATTTTTTAATCTCAAGAAGGCTAATACTGAAAATTATTTCTTGTTCTTATTTCAGTGGAAAGTTGAAAAGAAGCATGAAAAAAATTGTAAGAAAGAGATTAGATGCATTTGCAAATGGCTGCACCACTCACTTTTTGCCTGAGGGATGCTGACGTTGTTTAAGTGGTAAAACTCACATTGTCCTGAAAGGGAACAAGGTCTGAAATCTTCTGTTCCTTCTATTTCACTGCCAAGAGATGTGCCAAACCCAGGAGACAGCTTTTCCAATGTTAGGCAGGTTGTCCATGCTACTGAAATGAAGAATCACGGGGTAGAGACGCAGCACAGGACAACATGTAGCTACATCTGCAAGAGAGCCGAGCACCTCATTTACAGCAGAGGTGTAGGGGGGATGTTCCCAGTGCTCCCAGCTGTGCTTTTTAAGTATATGGGTTTTTAAGTATTCCAGAAAGGTGCAACAACTGCTGCCAAATTTATTTCCCCTAAAATCTGAATCAAAGAATAGGGAGTAGCAATTCCTCTGTTTCTCTTGAGAAGCGAAATCGCTGCCCATTGACCTCTTCAGCTTCCCCTGTCTGCTGTCTAGAGTGAAGGGAGAAACTGAGCATGATTTGGTGTAATTTGTCCCATAGAAAATAGACTGGCAGAGGGAGATTTAGCTCCTGGGAAGAAGCAGGAGGAAGGTACCAGCTCATGTGAATATGCACACAAAGGCTTCCCTGTGCATTGGCTTAGCACCGTGCACCTCCAGCCCTAATTGCCTCTAACAGCTGCCTGAAGGTTGAATCAGTCTCTGAAAGCTCCTTCTGGTTTTCAAAGCATGGGATCTAGGCATAGCCTGACGGCTTCTGTGAGCTCTCTGTTTCAGCAGCTTTGCGTCAGTAAGATTTCAAGGGCTGGTCTGCTAACCATTGACACAGTTGCCTCGTCATGAAGGTCAGAAGCTTATTCACAGGCCACGGTGAAGTCATTAGTTATAAATTTCCATCAGGCTGGACTGCAGTCAAACCAGCTCACCTGACCTCAGTATTTACATGAGCAGTGCCTCTTGGCTGATATCGAGCCGAAGTCACGGAGCGATGCCAGGACATTGGTCTGCCACAGCTCAGCCCTCTCTGAGGGCATCCTTCGAGCAGTCACAGTTGCTGACCAGATCTCAAGCAGCAACCTTCAGTGTGCTTTCTCAGCTGCTCCCAAACCTGACTGGCCAGCTTAGGCAGAAAATTGTTTATTAATTTAGTTTCCAGCTCAGGTATGAAAGGAAAGGTTTGATGAATGAGCTCACCAGCTTAATATCCTCAGCTGGATGGGCTGGTTTAAGGTATGTGTTTTGGTAAGGTCCAAAGACCTTTTCTTCCTGTCTAATAAAGCAGATAAATGAAACTGAAATATTTTCTTCAAAATCTTTTATGCAAATGTCCATGTTTTTTTCCTCTGAAAGAGATGAGTTTGTTTTATATTATCCTCATTCACTTGGATGCATTTGGTACAAAGACTTTGTCAGCCGTACCTCCCCATTGAGTGTACAAGTGCAACATCCTTGGCCTGCTTGATTCCTTTTCTGTCAAGGGACAGCAGCTACACATGAGGCTCTGAGCAGTAGGATTCTGCTGATTTACAATAGCTGGAAGATATTGAAGGAAATAAAAATGACACTGTGGGTTGCACCCCGTAGTTCCTCTCCAGTCTTACACCTTGCAATTTCTTCTTATTTTTAATTCTTCGTCAACACATCCACTTTAGTATATGGTGCCTCCAGAGGATGAAGGCTGTCTTGAAATAGATGCTGTAAAAATACTGAAAGCAAAGGAACTCCCAATCCAACCATAAAACTTGATATGAAATGGAGACAAAATAGTCTGGCAGCTGCCTGCCCAAGCCTGAGATCCAACAACACTTCTGGAGGACAAGGCTCCTCTAAAATGCACATTTTGGAGCAGCAGCCCACAGGCAGGTAGAAAGTGAGCATTAATTTGTGGATTGCAATATCCACTGAGGTTAGAGTGAAGACTCAGCTCTTTTATGCACTCATGTTGCAAGAAGCAAGTGTTGCTTTCATTTGCAAACCCACAAGTCCCATGTGAAGTATTATTTCTCTGTTTTTCAGTGCTAAGAAATGTGTCTATATAAAAGCTCTCAGAAATACTGCTGTAAGGATTCTGTAATTCATTGTAACTCCCCTAATAACTACAAGGTGATTTTTCATATTTTCTAAAATTGGCAAGCTAATACTTCTTGAATCAGTCAGAAAAGAAATACTGCTGTATCCTTTGCTTATCCTTTCCTCATCAACAAGTGCAATTACAAAAACATATTTCCTCAGCTCAGGACTTTAGGACTCTCTGTCAGAGCCATTTTCCCATCCTCCAGACGTAAATCTGAATCCTATTACACCAGAGAAATGTCAACTGATTCATCTTCCACCCCTGATGGCCATAACTTCCATTTCTGCCTATCAAATATATGTCATAGCTGGAATGGATGAAAAGCAAAGATATTCTTAAAAGCCTAAAACTGGAAGACATTCATACTGAGGAGACAAAATAGTGACACAACGGCTCCAGTTCTCCCCAGGGAACTAACTGAGCATCAGCTCCAGAACTGAACAACCATGTGCCGATCAGAGGGTCCGGCTGTGGACCATCTACTGCCGTGTTATTTAATCAGCTGAGGCTTACCTGAGCTGGGAGGCAGCCACGTGTGCGTGGAGACCACACGTACGGAAGTCATGAATGTGTCATGCAAGAAAAGTGGTATTCTGAAGCCAAAAAGAGTAAGTCCTTTCCCCACAAAGGTTATGGATGTTTTTAATTCCAAAGCCCTGTGTGCCAGGGCTGCAATAATTGATGTTAGAGCTTGACAAGCCAGATCAATAATTAATGGTGAGTTTGTCAGTTGTGAACCGAACAACCGCAGCAGAAGTTAAATCCATTCATATTGTGTTATAGGAGCGGTGCGCTTTTAAAAAGATGAGCAGAAATTGGCAGGATGCTTTACAAGAGGTTCAGAAGGGAGCAGGGTATTTTGAACCCTTTAATAACAGCTTAATTTCATTTAAGGCAAGCCACTTAATCAGGTTACTGCAAGCACAGGGTGGCTCGTCTGAGGAGTGGTGCGCGATGGATCTAGCCAGTGGGCTTTGTGTCGGTGCACGTGCAGTACTGGGCTTCCCCGGCAAAGAGCTTCATTGTTCACAGCTCTCCTCTCACATTAAACACCTTCTTCCAGACGTGTCAAGACCGCAGTTGATTTTTGGTCCTCGGGCTGTTGGGAAGTTCAGTTGCAATGTGAGAATTAAAAGAAAAACCCAGGCAGGCAGTGCTGAGTGAGACAGTAACGCCGTAACACCAAGCACACCAGTCCCGTCAGGTGGGAGTCAAGGGGTGGTAGGACACTAGGCTTTTAGATCTTCAGCCTCACAGGCAGCATGCCTTTGCCTGAGAGGATCTCGCCGCCCAAGATCTTATCTGTTATTTGCAACCCTGATTAAACACAGGCTGATGGCTCTGCAACCAGTATCAACCCCGCAATGCTGCTGATCCCAGGCATGAAGGAATGGAGAGTGAATCCCCAAGTGTTCATGCAGGGAAATTATCTTGCATCAGCAGCGGGCTCCTGCTGTGTGCAAGCAGGTCAGGATTTGACTCATTTATTGTGATACATCTTACTGATGCAGCTGTGATAAGGTAATGTGGCAAATGCATTATTAACAGTAGCCCACGGTTAATTCATCACATTGTGGTACTGCTGATGGCATATTTTGCTTGCTTGGGGACGGCTTTGTGGGGAGCACTGACCCGCTGTTTTATGACAACTGTGGTTTAAAGCGATGACACAAGCTGTCCCTTCAAACGGTGGGCAATCACCAGGCATTCACATTTTTACCTTGTGAATCCACAGCCAGAGGAATATGAGCAAGGTGCAGACTTTTTACAGTCTGTGCAGGAATTTACTCCTGTTGCTGAAATATTTCTCAACACAGCCAAAGGTTAATATATGCATTGCTGTGCCCGTAATTAACACTTCCTCTCTTGCAGTACTTCACCTTTTTATACGAGCATCTCTCTTGTCCATTTGTCACAGTAGCTGGCATTTCCCTTATTTTTTCACATCTTCCCACATTTACAGCACAGGTTTTCTGCCCCCCACACGGGTACATGCAGCCCCTGCCCAAGGCTCGTTTTTGAGCCCGAGCTGATTTCCCAATGTCTGCTTCAGCAGCACCTTGCTAGGTATTGCCCCAAACTAGCGCAGAGTGTGTATGTACAGTGTGTTAATAATGAGGGACTTCCTTAATTAGTACTCAGTGGTCAAACTCCTCTTTTTTATCCCTTCTGCATTTCTCTGTGATGTTGAGCTCAGTGTTTTCCATGGATTTACCGCGTGAAACAGCCCCCTGCTGGGACTCCAGTCAGTCACCTCGGTGGGACCATGCGGTGCTGTCGGTGCTGTGCGATGGTGCAGAGGGAGGCTGGGGGCATTCATCGGAACACACTGACGGGGAAAATAATCTGGACTTCAGACACCATGCTGGTGAACGTGGTGAGGAGCTTCAAAGTAAAAATACTGGGACAGACAGGGAAAAGAGGCCTTTTCTGTTGTAGTTTTCTGAATTATTCTTTTGCCATCATTAAAATAAATAAATAAATAAGGACGGAGAAGGCTTTTAAAAGAATCAAAGGAAATAAACACCAGCTGAACTGCCTTGACTGCAGTTCCAGACTCAGAATTTTTAATAATTTTAACATCAGAAATGCCTGTAATTCTCTGGAAACCCCAGTGCCTTGTTTTTTGTCTCTCATTCCACCCTGATGAGAAACGAGCGAGAGCCCGTGTTTTTCTTTTTACAGCATAAGACAAAACTTCTCTAAACAAGGAGGAATATCCAGGTCAATAAAGCAGGAACAGGCTGCACCATGGAAAATCCCTGTCAGCTGCCTTTCCAGAGAGGTGAGGAACCAAAGGGTTTTTTCCCTGCCAGGAATTCCTGTCTCCCAGAGACACTTAGCCAGTTTGAAAAGATCAGTAGAAAACTCTCCAAAATAAAGAGGTTTTTTGGCCCCACGGGAAAAGAGATGGTTGTATTCTCTTCCTCTTAAAAAAAAAAAAAACTACATTTTATTAACTGGAAGCTGGATGTATTTTGGGTGTGTGTGCGTGTGCGTGTGCGTGCGTGTGTGTGTGTTTGTGCGTGTGTGTGTGTGTGTGTGTGTGTGTGTGTGTGTGTGTGTGTGTTCAGTGTCCTACAAATCAGTTTGCATTTCATTCTCTCCCCTTGTTCCCCAGCCAGCGAAAGGGCTGATTTTTTATTTCTATTTCACTAGGGTGGGTGATGATGTTTTACTGGCCTTGGGAAGCACTTAGCACAAGGAGCCCACTGGAATGTCCTGCTCTGTGTAACTGCCTGCTCATGGCAGGTATTTCTGGGCTGGCTCCCATCGACTGCACCAAGCCAAGATGTAGTCCCTCATAAACCATGACCCTTTGGTCTGTTGTTTCCCTAAACTGACTATCTTAAGGCAAAAATCCTTCATCAGGTACTTTAGCCAGGCACTAATGATATTTTTTCCCATTTGAGTAATCCTACTCCCAGGCATAAAAGCCCGAGGTATCTCAGTAGCAGCTCTCTGGCATGCTCAGGCAGCCAAGTCCAGCCCTTTTTGTTCTGTTCTCCTCTTGGAAGTATTGGATATATTCAAAAACATTATGACAATTGCACTGCACAGAAGAAGTAAAAAAAATCACAATAACGAAGGGTATGTGGGAGGGAGCCACAAATTCCTAGGAAAATTTTTTCACGTTCATGTACATAAAAAAAGAGCACTTTTTATTCTAGGCGTGACTGACAAAAAATGTGAGGAGCTAAAGCTGGGAAAAATATTTTGCATTTACTAAAAGGTGGCAGATTTTCCACTTTTTTTTCTTCGTCCAGCTCTGTATAGAACAACTTGTAAAAATCATTTTATCTTCCCTTTTTCATCAAAGCCGGAAGTCTCCTGACTCAATTACGGCAAGAAAAAAACAGGTAAAACAGCACATTGCCCAGGAACTTGCAGTGAAAATAATGGCAGGCTAATTCAGTAAACACATTTATTTAAGCTCCACATATTTTTTCTAAATTTTAACGGTGTGCAAGGGGACCGTATTTATTTGAGGACCTGATGCTGCTGCCTTGGCTGGCATCTAAGAAATTGTACATTATTACCAGAAAAATACAAGATGGGAAGGGACTCTTCTGCCTCTAATTGAAAATTGCTTTTTTTTTTTTTTTTCCTTTTTACCCTGTCTGTGATGCGTAAGCCTGTTCCTATCCTCATGCTATTTGCCACAAAAGGAGTTCATCGCTTAGCTCATGATGTTTCCTTCTCCAGATGAAGTCAGCCAGATGCGTCTTCCATTTCAGCCCCTGAAGTATCAGGTATTTAGAAACTCTGGCAGGGCAAGTGCTGACGATTTGTGCTGGGGCGAATGTCCCCGGCAGGATGTTCAGCAAGAAGGGCTGCAGCCCCTGACACCGGCAGCCGCGGCGTGGGGAGGTAGAGGTGCTGATGCTATCAGGTTGCAAGGAGCAGCTTCAAACAACAAACTGCTCTGCTGGGTTCAAGAACTGATCACCGTGATGGAGTATGCGTAAACAAGTGCCTCCAAAAACAGTGGGATTTCCCCCTTTTTTGCTCCTCCTTTACATTCTGCTGCTTCTCCAGCAGTGGTGGCCTTCACGAGGCATTGGGCCGGGAGAGCAGCCGGAGCCACGAGAGGTGGCCTGGCAAGAGAAGAGCCTCCCAGACGTGACCTCCACTGAGCTTTCTCCTTTCACTGTGTTTTATTTTAGCTTTTTTTGTGACACCAGCAGCCATAATAAAATATGCAAAGGCATGAATTCTTGGGGCAGCGTGAGTTCAAGCAGCTTTGCATAAGGGCCAGGAAGGGGCAGGACCTTCTCAGTGATGGGCAGGCACAGGGGATCTGCAGAAAACCCTTCTCTCCAAAGCAGGGCAGCTGCAAAACCCCAGGGCAAATCCCACTGGGCACTCCTGAGGAACCCCAGACTCCTGCAAATTAGGAACAAGGAGACACTTCAGCAAATTGGAGAGTTCACTGAAATAGAAAGAAGAGGGAGACTGTTTTCAAGCAGGACATTGTTATTTTTGTCAAGTGTTTACCGAAATGCAAATTGGAATATTATTTCAACAATTCAGCCAACCCTAACGTTACCCAAGGCTCACTGAAGGCAAGTGGGATGTGAAATAATTTTTACTCTGTACTAGAAGTGGTTGTAGACTGCCTGACTTTATCAGGCAAAATAATTACATGCTAGCCTAAGTCAGATAAGGTAACTGCATTATCAATTGTTCAGCATTTTTACCAGAAGGTGGATGTCAGCCAGATGTTTTAATATATTCCCACTCTTCCATAAGCTTCCAAATGGATGCATTAGCTTTGAATTTGAAGTAGGAATAGCTCAAAACAATAGCAAACACCAGTTTATCAGCGCAGTGAAGCCTTTTGAGCCATTTGAAGTGCAGGTGCCTCATCAGTGGTGGAAGATGTTTTCTGTTAGCGGTCCAGGAGGGCCATCACTCTGGGGTAATTACAGATATAAGCCCCGAATGCTGGGTACTTCCAATAACTGATCCACAATGGAGAGTGTTTTTTTTTAATAACCTGCCACTTGGAGCAACATCTGCTATTGCAGTATGGAAAGGAGCTGTTGTGCAAACATCTCAAGGGATCTGCGGTGCCATCAGAGCAGCGTGGCTAACATTGACATGTCCTACTTGTGTACATGCAGTAACCCACACTGTATTTATTCTGATCTTCTCTCTCACCTACTCTCTGTTTCCACTCTACCTAGAAGAGAACAACTCTAGGTCATAAGCTCCTACGTTACAGTCATAACGTAAGTGCTCAAACGCCACTTGGCATCCTATATGGGAAATTCAAGAAATGAGCCATAGTGACACCGCTTACTAAACGCTGCAAGGAGATCACTTTAATTCTTTGCTATTTTAATACTACCATGACAGGAGAAGCTAATTCAAGACACTTTGACAATCTAGCCTATGTGTTGTGAAGGCTGAAACGATATGGGCTGAGAGTGAGGACCAGGAGCAAATTCTTTCTGCAGAAGCTGAGCAGGCTGAGCATGTGTTAGATATGCAGGGCCTTTCTAAACTGGTGGATAACATAACTGCAGTAGCAAATGCCCCTTGCACAGACACTTTCCTTCCTAGGATTCAGAAGTTACTGCAGTTGCCTTTTGCCAACTTGCAGTCCTCCACCTCTCTGTGTCTCATCTGCTCAAGCAGGCAGGAAAATGAATGACTTAAATCTTCTGCAAAAACACCGGTAGGAACCAAGGAGATTATCAGCTTAGATAGAAAGCAATCCCCTTATAAAAGTGTCTCTTTTTGATTCGGATCCTCCAGGCAGCTCCTGTTGAAATTGGTGGCAATCAGGCACTTCGATGCTTCTGTGCTATCCCAGCCCTCCCACTCCCTGAGCAGTGCTGACCAGAGCCTTTGAGAGCAATCAGGAATTCGTTTTGAAAAGGGAAAGATGTTTACAAGTGGTAAACCCAGACAAGGACATTCAGGCAAAAAAATCTGGCCAACTTCTTTGTTCAGCCACCAAAGCCAACTGCCATTTGCCTGAAACTTTCCCTTTTCCACTGGATCTTCTTAAATGAGCTTTTGGAAAGTCCGTTTGTAAGAAGCAAATGAAACCACCTGCCAGTAAAGAAGTGCCATCTCACATGGGATGAAGTACATGCTAGGAAGCGGGTGCAGGCACTGTGGCTCAGTGGGGTCAAGAGATGTCCCCAGCAGCAAGTAGGAACTGAAGGCCCGAACCTTGTGCAGCCACTGCTCTGCAGGGAACCTGCCTGTGCTGGGGACTCACAAGAGCCGCACAGAACCAAGAAGCTCCTTTCCAGCACCAGAAGCTTCTATTAGTCCTTGCTTGTTGCTGTCTACTTCTCGCTGCTTTCCCCAAACAGACACACTGCCTGCATTCTCCTTTTACTGCACAGCATCTGCCCCAGGCTTTCCTCTTCCCCTGAAGCCCTGCTGAAGACCAAAGGAGGCAGGACTTGCAGAAGGAAGTTTAAAGGAAACTCCTGAATAGCCTGGCTGGGCGATGGCTGAGAGGAGCATGAGGTCTGCCTGTGCCTGGAAACAGGTAGGATGCAAAGGAATTATTCAAGGTGTTTCAAGAGGTTATAAATAAAAATAATGAGATTAGATTTAAGAGAGAAATCTTAAGGCTGAATATCAAAGAGAATTTCCCGGCAGTGAGTGCTTGAGGTCTTCCCTAATGGTTTCTTAAGAGAAGCGATGGAAAAGATATCACGGACGGCATTAAAAGTGTGCCGGAGAAGGCACATCAGGCAGCACTACACCACCGGGCAGAGCTGGGCAGAATCAGTCCCTCTCCGTCTTCCCAAAACCCATTGCTTTGTAACAGTCGTTACACTAATGCATGTCCCCAAACATCCAGGAACAACAGGACTGCCAAATTTTTGTCACAGAACTGCAGAAGGCTCACGGGAGTCTCACTGAAGTGTGTTGTCTATGCCCTGCCAGCCTTTTGCTAAATTCAGTTTACTAAAAGATCTTGAATTAGGCTACAGGGTTACTTCTTTACAGATTTAATTTATATCACCATTTGTAGCCTCTAGTTAGCAATGTTAGTGTTTTTCCAGCTGTCTTCAGGTGGATTTAGAGGTGCTTGTTTAGTTTACATTCACCATAGGGCTTAATCTCACCATACAGTAGGAGCATGTTACTTAGAAATTATGTCTGAAGTGAAAATATCATTTCTCCTCCACACTGGTCCACAGTGAAACTTGTCTTTACAGATCAGCAATGAGGGGTCATTGGTGATCCCTGCTGGGGTCCCAGGGTGGGCTGGGGTGTGCTACTTGTCCCTGTGCCCCTGGAGCAGCAGGTCCCAGCATGCTAAAATCACAAATCATGCTAAGATAGTAAGAGTAATGCAGCTATGGGAGATAGTTACAGCAGCTAGGTATTCTTCTCTTTTAAAAATGTACGATTCCCTTCCTGACACAAGCCAAAGAAGTAACAGGGCATTTAAATGTCTTTACAGCAACAAAATGCAACTCTAACTAACCATACCCTATCCCTTTCTCCAACTACTTCTAAAAGACTGCATAAAAAGTGCATTGCTGCCCAAGACTGTAATACGCTGGAGTAGCTCAATTGTACACAGAGAGCTTAAGGACTTGTTCCCTGTCAAAGATCTGATCAAAATTACTCTCAAGAAAAGGATGTGAGTATTCAGATGTGTAATTGTATGCCCTGTCTATGGAAAGCAGTAGGTGGTGACCAAAAAGCAATTTCCTATACAGTGTATAATTTTTTTCTAAAACTATCCTGATAATGTAATGCATCACTAGTTAACCCCTGTTATTTTATTAGTAAATATGAATGTCAATGAAATGTTAGTGTGACATTTTAACAGAATGAGTACATTAATTTCATTATGTACAGATCCTCATTAATTAGATTCTCTAATTGCTGTTTTATTTGTTTCCTAAGCCGAAAATTATTGGTATGATTTTTTGCAATAGTTTCAACTCCAGTATCTGTGTAGAGCCTCTGGACCCTCAACTTTCTCCATACTCATTTAATAAACTGCATTACTTTCACTGCTGTTACTGACAGAAGTACTTAGTCTAATTATTGTGTTTGTCATTATCGTAGCTCCTGGTTTTTGCTCAGCAAGACCCTCCTCAACAAGTGGCTTGAACTAAGGCTCTTCCTTGTGTTTGCAGAATCTTCACAAAAGGGAAATAATCTGACAAAGGCATTGGTGAATCAGTGGTTTGGTTATATTTTATGGTTCAGTTTCGGTTATGGCTCATGACTTTTCTCAAACTCAGTGTGAAATCTCCCTTAAACATGGTTGTTCTCAAAATCAAAAACAAAGCAGTCACTACCACTTGTGCAACCATATATAAAAAATACAGTGTCTCTGCTTCTAATTAGTCCTACTTTGTGACCTGTTGCACTGCCTTGTTCCAGTGCTTCTTTGCAGATGGTCATGACAGTCTCTGTTCCATCACCCAGATGCAAGTTCCTGAACTCAAAATGCTACTTTTCTTTTAATTGCTCTGGTTTTAATTTAACTGGTTCTTTTGAAGTCAGCTAGATTGCTTGTAAGTCAGATGGTAAAATCAAATCAGCTTCCTCTTTCAATCATCTTGTGTTTGTACCAGTCATCCCTACCAACAGGGAAAGCCTGCATGGCTGATCCAAAAAATGAAAATTCTGCTCAGTTTTCAAGGACACCCTTTGAACACTCTGGGCTGATCACTCTTTCCATGTGCTGCAGGTCATCTACTACTGCAGGCTGCTAGATTTCTATCTTTGACAACCAGCACTTTTACCTCCATCTTGCCCCAGAGCTATCTGCCTATCTGCCTGGAAGCTGGAGCAAAGAACTTTACCAGAGTGCTTACGGTAAGCATGTTACAAACGAGTAGATACTGAAAATGTTTTCAGGCTTGATATATTTTTGCACTGGCCGCAGCTGCAAATTCAGTATCGCGAGGAAGTGTTTCTGTACATCAAACAGTAGTCTGGCATATATTTCACACCTAAAGTTCAGCATTAGAAGTTCCCACTGCAGTCCGTGACACACGCGACTGCGAGGCTGTTGATTGCCTTTTCTCATAAATGCCAAGTGCTCTTTACAAGCCAAGCAACGAGGTCAAGAGCACCATCCCAAGAATAAAATATTATGCTGCATTCACTTTAGGAAATGGATATTCAGAAAGGTGGAGGGCTGTCAGAATAATTTATTTCCAGCTTATGATGAGAGAAAGCAGAGTGCTATGAACAGCAATGAACCACCAATTTTCCTGTCTTAGGAGGAGCTCGGCACTGCGAGGATCTGAGGACAGCCTCAGTACATAGGATTTGCAGATGTGGAATTAGCAATTGAGGCTTCGAGTAGTGTGGCAGATAGCATGCCCATGGGGTGATCAGCCACACAAGTCCTCTGATCCACAGCTCCGTTTCAGTTGCGTGCTCCGATAAGTAGATTAGCAAGCATAGAGGGAGCCTCAGTCGGAAATGGCTGCTTCTGTCCATCTGTCCCACAGGAGCTGAGGAGGCTCAGCAGCACCGAGGAACTCCTTGCAGGCAGTGGTGGGGATGTAATAGGGCCCACAGGAGGGTCCCCACCACCTCCTAGAGCTGCAGGAGATGGAACATGCTTGTCCTCTCTGCATGGCTTAGAAGACACCACACAGTCCCACAGGCCACTGGCTCTGGCCTCATAACCTTGTTTTCATTTGTTTTCCCATTTTGTTCATGTTCTTTCAAGTGGAAATGACTAATTTGTTCCAAAGGACGCTGGTGGAGAACAACTTATTTATGTCCCTTCCACAGCCGGCCAGAGTCAGTACAGGAAATGCAGGTGATTTATCTGAGGCCGTCTGCCAGCACAGAAGATGGATTTCCTGCACAGCACAGGAGCACATGCTGCTGAGCCCTGGGAAATAGCTTTTTCCTTATATTATTTCCTCTTCTTTTCCACTCTTTCCTTTTTGTGAGGGTTTCCAAATTCCTCTCAGTGCAGTCATGTTTCTGTAAAATTACTTATTCCTCTGATACCTAACAAAGTGCTGTGCCCCTTTCATCGCAAGACTTCTTCTGCGTGTCTGTTTTCTTACAACATCTTTCCTGGTTAACAGTCTGCATACTTGATCACTCCCAACCACAGCATCTGCGCTAAATGTAGTAGAAAACCACATTAACGTAATCTCTGTGGTGATGAAATGAATTCAGTACACACCATAAATTTTAAAAGTATTCCTAAAAGCATGAATTCGTTATATATTGCATACATCTATTGCTACCAGAAGCTCATAGGGAGGAGCCTAAAGGTTTTCTGCTTGTGTGAGGAACTGGGCAAATCTACTAATCCTAATAATTGAATAATTCTAATAATCCAATGCTGATGTATTTGCAGATGGGCACCTGGACAGCCCCAGCACTTAGCAGAGGACCTCCTGCTCTGACCCAGCGCTGGAGGCCCCACCTGCCCCGCCAGAGTTTCCCACATCCCAGGGCTGCAGCAGCACAAAAGCACAGGCAGCTTGTGTCCAGCACCTGTTGCCCTCCTCAGCAAACCTCACCTTTTCCTTGTGGCCAGCTTCTCTCCTCTTATTCCTTTCTCCTTCCATGTTTTTCCTCCTCAGCAGTACATCATGCTATCTGAAATGAACTTATGCCCACCGTCATTTTGTCATACCCTTGAATTGCTAAGAGATATGCTTCAGAAGCTGTATTTTTTTACATCTCCGGACATTGACTAATTGCCAGTAAAGTTTAACATTTCCAAGCACTACATGGTATCACAGAAGTAGGGAAAAAATGTTTGTTTGGAAATAGCTCACTTCTCTGTTGTTTACACAACACATGTAGTGCTGTCTGCTGTTAGCGTGCTTCTTGGCATCCTAATAAGCAAGATTACAGCCTGGCCAGGTTTCAGTGGCCTGAACTGAAAGGAATAGTTCCCATTTGGCATATACAGGCTGCGGCTGCTCTGGAAGCATCAGGACATTGGCAGCCAAGAGGAAAGCATCACACAATTTTGGTGTAAGCACAATTCAAAATCTTTATCTTATTAATATTTGATGTGTTATTTTCTTTCATCCTCACCGGAGAAATCAGAGGAGTTAAAAGCAGCAAAACAATTTAAGCCCTCGCTTTCCAGTCCTGAGGGGCTATAAACCCCATTTGTCTCCCTCGATATACCATGTGGTCATCGGCAGCTCCTGCGTTAGGGAGCGGGAACGCGCTGTGCTGCTCGGCCTGCCAGCAGCGAACGGAGCGTGGCGCCGGCCGTGCTGCAGCTGGGGGGTGGCCCCGTGCCCACGCGTGCGAGCCAGGAAGCAGCTGCACAGGAACCGAGTGGTGACGTTTGTCACAGTGCTAGAGACCACCACCTCATTATCACAGCTCCAGGGGGGTTCATCCTTTACGCTCTTCCTTCTAGAGACATGGGTTGGTTTTTCCGTCCACTGGCTCAGTCAGTCCGTGTGTAACCCTTGAGGACACAACCACCTTCTCTTTCATTCCTCTGGACCCCTTACAACTCCCCTGCTGTGGTTCCACGTTGGAAAGCATCCCGTTACAGACCCTGGATCCTTCATGCCCCCTCCTCCTGCCTCATCCTACGCCCACATCGCCGCTTGCTCACACCAGGCGTTTTGCTGTGGACGGGCGGATGGGTTTCCAGGAGGGCGCTGCTAGAAAGGCACGTCCAATTTGCATCGATGTTTGTAGAGGTCATCGGTCCCTCCTCTAACAACCTGCTCGGAAAACAGGCTGCACACATGTCAAGCTGCTGCTTCTTTGAAATGGTGAGGAGCGAACAGAATTTTAAATGGGCCCACCACTGTAAATTTTGAGTTTTAATTGCACTGGATAAGTATTTCAGTTTGTCTTGACACTAGCTTATCCAAGGAAGGTGTGTAAGTGACTGTGTCTGGCTGAAGTGCTTTGAAATGGTCACAAAAATATCCAGTGGCTAGCAATTTACAGAATATTACGTTTTCTTAGGAAAAAAAGAGAGCTTCAAGCAAAATCATCAGTGCTTTGGATCTCAGAACAGCACATGTTTACTGCTAGCAAGTGAGCTGACATCAGGACCCACAGAGAAGTACAAGTTTGATTCATATTAGCAAGTCCCTTAATCCAGATACAAATTTTATAAAATAGGTGAGAGAGAATATTTTTTTCCTAAATGCATGCCTATGGAGCTTCATACCTGGAAAAAAAGGAAAGGAAAGGAAAGGAAAGGAAAGAAAAGGAAAGGAAAGGAAAGGAAAGGAAAGGAAAGGAAAGGAAAGGAAAGGAAAGGAAAGGAAAGGAAAGGAAAGGAAAGGAAAGGAAAGGAAAGGAAAGGAAAGGAAAGGAAAGGAAAGGAAAGGAAAGGAAAGGAAAGGAAAGGAAAGGAAAGGAAAGGAAAGGAAAGGAAAGGAAAGGAAAGGAAAGGAAAGGAAAGGAAAGGAAAGGAAAGGAAAGGAAAGGAAAGGAAAGGAAAGGAAAGGAAAGGAAAGGAAAGGAAAGGAAAGGAAAGGAAAGGAAAGGAAAGGAAAGGAAAGGAAAGGAAAGGAAAGGAAAGGAAAGGAAAGGAAAGGAAAGGAAAGGAAAGGAAAGGAAAGGAAAGGAAAGGAAAGGAAAGGAAAGGAAAGGAAAGGAAAGGAAAGGAAAGGAAAGGAAAGGAAAGGAAAGGAAAGGAAAGGAAAGGAAAGGAAAGGAAAGGAAAGGAAAGGAAAGGAAAGGAAAGGAAAGGAAAGGAAAGGAAAGGAAAGGAAAGGAAAGGAAAGGAAAGGAAAGGAAAGGAAAGGAAAGGAAAGGAAAGGAAAGGAAAGGAAAGGAAAGGAAAGGAAAGGAAAGGAAAGGAAAGGAAAGGAAAGGAAAGGAAAGGAA
>VXAL01015545.1:585864-626456 GCA_013399475.1 Chauna torquata
GGGAGGAGAAGAGAAGAGAAGAGAAGAGAAGAGAAGAGAAGAGAAGAGAAGAGAAGAGAAGAGAAGAGAAGAGAAGAGAAGAGAAGAGAAGAGAAGAGAAGAGAGAAAAGAAAAGAAAAGAAAAGAAAAGAAAAGAAAAGAAAAGAAAAGAAAAGAAAGAAAAGAAAAGAAAAACAGGGATGCCAGTAGGCAGCGTACCTAACGCTAACATTTTAGTACAAGTTTTAGTTTGCCTGTACCAAAAAAGTTTTTCAGGGTGGGAAAACAGCAAAAGACAGGAAATATCCAGCACAAACTAGAGGCCAAACATCTCCAATTTACATCCCCAGCTGGTTTCCGGCCATTTTTGTGGCCATAAATCAACAGTGGAAAAGTATCAACAAGAGACATGTGTCCCTGCTTTCTTCCTTCTTTCTGACAGTGGGTGCCTTCGTAGTTCTGGGTCTGCAGCGAAGACTGTAGGGCTTCACAGCTGGATAAAGCCAGGATCCCCGTCCTCCTTCCCCCTCATCCTTTGCGGGAGGCAGCTCCGAGCACCCACCTCCCTTCCAGCCTGCTGCCATCTCCAAAGCCTGCCTGACAGTCGGGCAGGGACGAGGCCCCAAGCTGGGAGGATTCACAGGCTGCTTGGTTGCACTGGGCACGTATTCACTTTTCTGCCCTTGGTTCATGTTCGCTCATGGCAGGGACATGCGTCATCTTTTTGGAGTCTCCAGACAGCCAGCCCCACAGCATGGCTGTGTTGCAGAGCGGGGTGCGGTGGGAGATCTGCACCGGATCCGACCCCAGGCCACGGCGGACGCTTTACACAGACTGTGCTGCTGCAGTGTTCCCAGCGGGAGCAGGTGACTTGCCAGGTTAAATGCTCCTTTCCAGGCTTTTTGTCCCTTTGGGGACTAAAGGAATAGATTTACCCTTTTTTGCAGTAACGCAGGCTAGTAATTAAATATGTGTGACCAGAGTGTGATTATGAAAACGATGAGAAGAGTCGTGAGGTTTTATAATTTATGACAGCAAACTCCTTCACTGAACCAGGGGAACTCAAATCCTCCTGCAGGGCTGTGATTTAGTTGGGAAGTCTTTGATTTAAGGTGCGACATCCAGCAGGGTTTTTGTCGCTGAGTGCTTCTCCCGCAGCCGGCCGCCACAAGCGATGCTGGGGGCACCGCCTGCAGGCGTCACAGGGCTCCGTCTGCGCGGTGCCCAGCTGCTGCTGCCGGACAGACGGACATCGCATGTCCCCACCGGGCTCAGCTCTCCACCTGCAGCCTCCCAGGCTCTTTCCTGCTGAGGTAACAGAAAATGCTGCAAATCCCCACCCTCCCCTTCTGAAAAGGATGAGTTCAAATGAGATTTCCTTTTGCACAGGAAAAGCTATAGAAGTTTTGTTTCGTGTTGCTCTTTTATTTTTAAAAATGCAATCAGGATCATATATGAGAATATGAAAAGGGCTCTCCTGCATCTTCAGGAAATGCACTTTTCCAAACCTCAGACCATCCTTTCTTTGGGAATATACACCTTTTGAATTTTTTTTTAATTATAGTCTTATCTCAGAAAACAGGGGATTCGTGCTTGATCTTCTCATGGCAGCTAGCGTACGCATGTAAATCTCTCTGCAGAGTAAGATAACGAGTTCATTTACACAGGTGTAGCCCGATCTGCTGTTCAGACTCTGCTGAGCTCTCCACGGCAGACCTTTCCTGCCGCACACCCCCAGCCCACCTCCAAAAGCGACCCTCAGGAGCCTGCGAGCGCTCGGAACAAAATGCGGGACGTCCCAGGGACAGCCGTGCTCCCCTCAGGCTGTCACCTGGGCACCAAGCACGTCGCCCTGGCCAGGAATTGCACGAGCAAACATTTGAATGCCATTTCCACCCCTCACCCCCCCCGCCAAAAGCTCCTTCGCCTTTCTCCTTCAGGGCACTCCTCTCCAAAAACAAGCGGGCTTGCTTTTTTTAAACCAAACGCTCTCCATATGCCGTTCCTTTCTGGATCCTGTGGTGCTGCTTCCCACATGAGAATTTTTTCCATTGTCCTTGGCAATTATAGGAGTCCAATGCCAAGGGGTGGAAGACATTTTCTATTGCCACAGCGTCTAGCTTCCCGGCTGGTCTCTCCATCAGTTGTGCTGTTGACTGTGGAGCTACCTCTGCTCCAGGAATATGGTTAAATTCATGGGGTTACTTCATCCCCATATGCTGTTTTACTTTCTCACCTTTCAACATCTTTGAACATTTTTCCAAGAATTAATACTTCCTTGCATAATTTCCACATGGGTTCAAGATGCAAAATTTTCCCAAATGTCTCCTCTTGTGTGAGGAGGGTTCTGGATAAACGCTGCCAGTTCATCCGTGGGCACATCTGTGACAGCCGAGTGTTTCCCCATGGCTCCCCGATACATGGTGTTTGCTCTAAAAGCAACCGTATTTTCTGGTAGCTTGCTATTGCTCCATGCTGGTGATGGTCTCCTTTGGAAAGACGCGCCTGTGCCTTCCACCCTAAGTCACTTCTCCAACAAAATGTTTGGAGTGTTGTCTCGTAGGAAATATATTAATTTGGTTTGTTCTAATTACCAGCGGTTACGATAGGCTGGTCCTTAGTGAAAGATAACTTAAAAGAAAACTTGTCCACAAAATTGTGCAACGCATCTCTTCTCAAACAGGACTGATGACATAAAACTATTGGCAAAAATCACTTAGTTCACTGAAATAATTAAGGATTAGTAGGATCAGACTGTGGGTTTTTTTTAATGTTTTTAATAAATTTTGTATAAAACCAGATTCTAAGCTGCTATAAATCAACATACCTTTATTGAGTCAGCTGTGACAACTGAGAATCCAGCCCCTTGCTTTCACTTCTATTTGAAAAACTGTTGTAGTCAATGCTGGAAAGAAGGAAAAGGGAAAGAAGCCTTTCAATAACATTAAATTTCTACTACCTGCCACGCAGTTCAAAGGTTTCCATTTCTGACCGTGAAAGGAAAGCTGTCCTCCTGCTGCTGAGCTCAGCGTTGCAGAGTGCACCCAGGGAAAGCCATTTCCCCCTCATTCGTGATTAAAATGGACATTTCTGTGACAGCTACCGGCAGCCAGAAAGAAGCTGGACTTGTGACACCAGCAGCATGGCAGTCCAACGTAGCACTGCCAAGCCAAAATACGCAGTCAGTAGGGGAAAAATCCCTTAGCTGGGTATTTCCATAAACACGAGCAGACCCATTTCACAGGTGATGCGTTGACAGTCCTGCCAGCCTTGCAGCAAGAAGGAGAGTTATAAAATGACCAAGGAACTCCTGCTCCTTACTGGGAGGGTGCATGGCCAGAGGAGAAAGGGTACCCAAGGTACCCAACAAGCGCTTCCCGATTCTTCTCAAACTTGGCCCAAGTCCTGTCAGGACAAAAACATCAAACCAGATCTTCCCTGAGAAGGAAAGGGATGCTGGGGGGACACCAGTGTTCAGACGGCCTCTCAGGGGAAGGAGACTCATTCAAAAAATATGCACCAGCCTTGAGTTGTGTTTCTAAACCCTCCAACTCCCACCTCCAGTTTAAAGCCCTACAGCTGTATAATTGGTGGTTCTATTGATAGCAATGAAAACACTGATTCACATTGGAACACATGCAGAATACATTTAATAAAGCATTCAAAGCTGGGCCACGAAAATCAGATTAGCTGCAGAGCAGGCAGAGAATAGGCCATGGCAGCATGTATTTTTCCCAAATCGTGTCACCCCAAAGTGCCATGCCAGCTGGGAAGGCCTTTGCTCATGTCGGGGTGAGTGCTGAGCCCGTTGCTGAAGGCTGTTGCGTGATGTGATGTACCCGCTTGTCCACTCTGAGTCTGCACAAAATGCATGAGCAGCTGTCAGACATCACAGTTCTTTGGCCAGGATCGAGCCAGAGCACATGTGAAGTGAGGACTTAAATTAATAAAAAACCTCAGTATTTTGTTAATAGTACCCTAAGCCATGTGTGCTCCACAAACCAGTACAGCTTTACAAACCTGCCCAACTGTTCCACATTGCAATCCTTTTTGTTCTATTATTACAACAACAGGGAAACTGAATTGTATAATTTTTTTTACGTTACATGGCTAAGGGTTACCATACCTTGGAAATTAAAGTTTATGCTACAGTGTCAATGTTACTTTAACTCTACAGGAGGAGATTATACAGTCTCAGAAGACCGTCTGGCAAGAAATTGTTTTTGAAAGACATAAAAGCCAAACAGATAGCACTGTTCATCAGCTTCACACCATCAGAAACCATCAGTTTCATCTTTGTACAGAGACCATCCCAGTCATCAATCACATAATTTAGAGTGAGAAAAATATAAAGATTCTGTTCAGTGGCAATTACAGTTATAAAGACCAATAGAGAAATCATTTGCTGTGCTGCCAGCTCAGGGATTACAGATTTGATGTGTGGTTTCAGTGACCTCAGGGCATTAAAAGTGATATCCCTCTCGGCACTGTAGATTGAAAAGTATTGATGAGAGAGTCAAGATCAGAGAATACCGGCTTTCTAAGACATTCCTCTGCTTCTGCCCATTTACTGCTACATTAATCTTTCCTTGATCTATTAAATTTCATTTTCTTGGACATTTATTCTGGGGATATGTAGGAAATGAGCTGAACCTATATCCCATCATCCGGCACCCTAAAAAGATCCACAGCCAAATCTGAAAGGATAAGACAAGAAATATGTCACTTGGGAATGCAAGAGATGAGCTTTTCACCACCACATGATGGAGACCACGACTTCCTTTCCCCCTAGTGGCATTGCCATCAAGGATTTTTACTAAAACTGAAAGCATTTCCATTTAGCCAAGTTACAGAACCACGCCGTAGCCTCTGTTATCTTCCCAAAGACGGAAAAATGGTCCTGCATGGACTGAGCTCATTGAAGTAGGTGGGCACATGGCCATTGATTTCATTAAGGTCAGGAGTGCATCTGCTTGTATCTACCCTGTACCATGTCTACCCATGTAAAAACCCAGGCAAGAAACTCAAAAATTGATAAGGGCCTAAATCAGACTGGGCTTTTTTTAGTCTGACAGTGTGTACCCAGACCTATTGCCTGCTCTCTATAGCTCCCATAAAATGTGAGTGTCTGCCTCAAGGACCTTCAGACACACAGTAAAGCGTACCAAAAAATGTAATACAGACTAACATCAGTACCTCACAAGCACCATGCGCAGGAGTGGTGCCAGCACCCTTTGTCACATTTAGAGCCACAGGCTTTCTGGAGAGGTCGTAGCTATAATGCAGGATGGTAAGATTCAAGCAGAAGTAGAGCATATGGTGTGGATTTCCCTGCTCTTACACAGTCTCTCTGATGGAAAACTAAGGTTTTATAGTTTTAGAATTGTAACTTCAATATTAGTTCTTTGGAGCCTTGAAGGGCTTCAGTCTACTTCAGCGCTTGGCATCTTTAGCCCTTAATGTCCCTCAAAATGCATTCCTTAAAGCAGCAAGTTCTCTGCCTTGCTGAGATGATGAGCTGTGACCATGTGTGGTCCCAGCAGGACTCAGAGATGATCCTTTCCATGCAGCCTTGGGGAAGGCTTTATCATATCCATGTCTGGAGGAACAGGAACACTTCTGTTCCTCATTATGGCCCACAGACTCATGAGTCTTGCAGAAAAGGGGATGTGCAATGTGGAGTCATTGCCGGTTTGGGGCAGCTGCACATGAGGCAGGGAACTTTGCAGGGAACCCACTGCAGCAAATGAAATGAAAAGAAAGCATCATTTCATTTGGTTAGATTCCTGGGAAGTTCATATTTACCAAAATTGAAACTTTATTTAATCTCACTTTAAGGGGTGGCCAATGTTCAGAATTATGCATGACTTTCTTGCTCATAATCTCAACAAATTTGGGGACTTAGAGTGATTTTCAGCATAAAGCTCAGCTCAGAACCCTACAGGAGCTGATCAGCATTACACATGTCATGGTGACCCTCTGCCCGCAGCAGTGTCACAGCCAGGACTGATCTTAACAGTCAGGTGTCATCAACTGCAGGTCACAGGCTAGCTTTGCAAATGGCACATAACCCATAGCTTGCTACCAGGGGACGGCTACTTCTGGCTCAAGAATCCCTGCTGGTATTTCACTATTAGAACATAATAGTGTATACATATGCTTCAGCTGAGCAATTGCATGTCAGATCAGTTTGAGTAGGAATGAATGAGATGCAAGAGGTACTGGTATATCCTCTAAAGAATGGTATTTCAGAACAATTTTTTTGCAGTATATCATTCCATATGTGCATAATACCATTACAGATTTATGCAACAGTGCTCAGCAAGCTGAATAAATAATAATAATGATAATAATAATAATAATAATAATGGATTTATGTTAGCATATGTTAGACTTTCAGCTTGACTGACTATAAGAAGCAATTGGCCAGATCATTAATTGCTTTTATTCAAAGTATGCCCACCGTAATGCCAAGGGGATGCAGGGAAGTATCCCTGCTGAGATTCACTTAGCATCATTGGCCACATCCAGCTCTCCAACCACATGCCTGCAGCAGGCTCTTCACTCTGTGGCTCAGCAGAAATTGCTCGTGATTTACACTGGTGTTACTGATGAAAGAAGAAAAACACCATACGCAACATCTATAATCAAACGGCAAATTCCCACAGCCCTACAGTGATGACTTTGAAGGTGCTCCAGGTGCAAATGACAGTGCCCCTGAGTGCTGAGTTATAGCCCCCACCTCTATCTGGTGATGGACACGGCAGCATTTAGGGAGCAACGCACCTCTACAATTGGCACTTGTGCTCTGCTAACACACTTGGTTCAACAGTAACTACTTGCACACGGAGACCTGGCTTCTCACACCTCCCCTGCTATACATCTAACCTATTTTTCTTGCTCTGTGTTATCTGATTTGTATTCTCCAGATGCAGCCATAATTTAGGATTTAGAAAATAATCTACATGTTCTGGAGAAAATCAAACTTTCTTTTTCATCTCATTGTCTCCCTCACTGTCAAAATCTTATTTTATGCCTTTCTCTTGCAATCCATCTTAATGGTTGCAGTGGCACAGGTAATATATCTCTGTGCCTGAGGAACTGAGGGACACTTCAATGCTTATGTCTAAGTCTTTGTGAAGGATCTAAGAGCATGACAGGAAAATACTGTATCCAAGCAGCATCTCACTTATTCTCACACAAAGAAACCAGCTTTGCAAACCAAAGCATCCCATCCACATTCACTGTTAAAACGAAACAAACGGGCACCCCAACATGCTGACTCTGGCCAGCCCAGTTCACCTCATCTAGGCTTAGCGTCCCTCCATCCAATGTTGTACTATATTTTCTTTATACCTGTTAGGAAAGAGGAAAAATGACTTCTTGCCAGTGAGGTATTTGGTTAATGGGGGTCTGGAAGCCCCTGGCTGTGATTTCTCCTGATCTTCCATGTTTGTTTTTTTTTTTTTTTTTGTGCAACACTCACATCTGTGCCAGAAGCAATGGGTCTAGTTGATAAAATACAATTCAAAAGGAAATGCAGCTTTTCACAATGTGACATATATCTGAAAATCATTAAACTAAGCAACAGAAATAGCACATGGCCTAAATACTTTTTCCATTATTTCCATACACAATGATGTTTATTATCAGAAACCAGCTTGTATTAAGTCCCTATCTGAAAGAAAAGCAGAGAAATGCCCATGCTGCATCACAAATTGAGTTTTTTATATCTTTATAATTTTGACTTATGATTCTCTAACTTCAGACACTTCAGCTCACAAAGGCTGATATAAATTTCAGCACTGAAACAAGCCACAGTTCTGAGGAAGTTCCAGCGAAAGGACATGTATAACCAGATTGATTTTGTCACAATTTACTGCATTTTTGTAAAAGCTTGAAAAGGGGGAGAGATTTCAGGAATGCTCTTGTGCACTGAAATTACAGACTAGGCCTTGTTAAGTTAGGTGGTGATGGCAATGGTGAATAAGCGTTGATTGTTGTTACCCCTAACAGTTATATTTTAAAAGACAGCTATTGCAGATGAATAATGTATAAGCTTGAAATCACATCTCAAGGTACTTGAAGGCCTTAGCTGAAATGCAAAGCACAGCACAGCATATTGCTTAGATTGCCTTCAAAGTGTTCTGCTTTATTGTTCTGAAACACTGCATAACCATTTCCCTTCAAACATCACTTTGTATAAATCACACCTTCCAAAAGCGGTGATGATTTATATGAGCAAAACTCCTACAGTACCTCTGCCTCACCATCACCTCAAGCCCAGGCTGACTGTTACATCCAGGAAACAGAATTTGATTTTTCTTAGATAGAAATCAAGTCACTGCATCACCACAAAGGCTGCTGCCTCCCCTCTGCTCGTTATCAAAAGGTAATGCTTTATTGATCCCCACAAACCGATCAGGCAAACATGCCTCCTGATAATTATGGAGACGTACAAGCCTGAGTGTCTGGGTACCACGACTCTTGCTACCCAACTGGATTTTTCACCCAAATTTTCTTTAAATGGCTCTCTTTGCAATCTAACCTTAAGCGGATAAATACTCTGTGCGATGTCCATCCTCCCTTTGGAGGCTGGCCAGCCCTCAAGAATGCCGCAGCAGCCTCGCTTTCCCCGTGCTCCTCTGGGCAGACCTCTCCCCAGCAAGAAGCATGCTGGTGAGCCTGGAGTGCACCTCACTGTAGGGTACTGGCAAATTCAACATCCCCAAGCCTTCCTGAATGCGAACGTTTGCAAAACAGACAATACCTAGTGAACAGTTTTAAGAAATGGAACTCATTGGCTCTGCTTCGCTTTTACTGGGAAACCCTGTGCAGAAAACTAAAAAGCATGAATTAAAGGTGCTAAATGAAATCACAAAATCATCGAGGTTGGAAAAGACCTTCAAGATCACCAAGCCCAACCATCAACCTCACCAACCAAGTCCTGTCGCTAAACCATGTCCCTTATTGGCACGTCCACATGTCTCTTAAATATCTCCAGGGATGGGGACTCCACCACTTCCCTGGGTAGCCCGTTGCAATGCTTGATGAACCTCTCCATGAAGAAATTCTTCCTAACGTCCAATATAAACCTCCCCTGGCACACCTGAGACTGTTTCCTCACGTCCTACCACTTACCACTTGAGAAAAGAGACCGACACTCTCCTGCATAGTCTTGAGTCCAAAAGCATCCAAGTTAGCATCACCCTGCAGCACTCAGTGGCTGCATACTCATTAAGTGCAGTCTGTAATTATCCAGCTGTGTGGTTTCTGTTCTACCCTTGTTCTATGTCTGTGCTGAAGCAAGGGGCTCCCTGCACCACTGCCCTGTTATTTTCTCGGTGTTTCTTACTAAGGGCCGGCATTTTCTTGGCTCGTAGCACAACTCACAGGGGTGCCGTGGTTTAGTCCTGTGCACTTCTGGAAGCACGCCAGCCCCAAAACTTCCCCTCTGACTCGTGTCCCCACAGGTTCGGTGTCTAGATCCCAGCAATCCAAGGGGGGACCAGATGGGAAAGTGTGCAAAGTGAGCATGCGAGAGCACTGCTGGAGAAGGCAATCTATCCCACCAGCCGAAAGATGCGGTGACTCCTTGAGGTGTGTGGAGCAAGTTTAGGAGAGTACCAGGAAAAAAATATGTGTCGCAAATGTACTGGAACATCTAAGCACTCTTGGAAAAACTGAAAAATTCCAGTTAAAAATCAAAAAAAAACATGAGCAAGATGCAGCCAGCAGAAACTTGTGGGGCAATTCCTACCAACCAGCATCCACTACACAAACTTTACAAACTTTTCATTTTCCTATACAAAAGTGTCAGGGAGAGAGAGCTACAGAAGGTCAGGCAGCAAGTGCTTTTACTGCACAGAGTCCTGTGAATGTACTGCTAACGTGTTACCTTCTGTAAGTTACTCAACACACGGGAAAATGTGGAAAAATAGGATTTTTATTAGTGTCCCAGCTATGAATAGATGTAAAGCCAGACAACATTAAAAGCAGTTTCACAGCTGTTTCAGCATAACAATTTCTTTGTAAATAAAGCAAATGTTATGTCGAAACAGCTGTGAAAGTGATTTTATTGAGTCACTGGGCACAAATATCATGTAACTTATCCTTTAATTATTCTGCAGTTTAGTAGATTTCACTAATAAATAACATGTGGCAGCGGGATATTTATGGGCTCCTGCAGATTGCTGTGTAATTACACTTAGGGAGATTTGTGGCGCAGGCACGGTGGAACCGCTATGTCTGAGCTCTTGTATGTCGCACTCTTCAGTCTCGAAGGCATCCCCCGCTTCGCCGCCACGCCTGTGTTTTACATTCGCTTCAACAGAGGCTGTCAGAGAGCAGACACAAACCCCAGCGTTTGTCGTCCCTAAAAGATTTGACTTTCGCTGTTTTTCTTATTACTCCTCTCCCTGAAGAGTAACAGAAGCCTCTTAGATTGACAACGTAGCATTGCACCGTGTGTGGAAAGGGCAAGCTCGCTTCAAAAGTGACCCCCGTGTAACCCATGCTTCTGTTTAGGTGACAGCGGCAGCCTCCTTATAGGTCCTGTGTACAAGGTTGAGTTTATTCAGTGCCAGCCATAGTTCAAGGCAGGTAGACACTGAGGCTGCTGGTGGCAGAGTACATCACGGCTCCAGACGAAGCTCTTGCTGGGGAGAGCTCATGGCTTCAGGTTTCTCTAGCTGTTAGCAGCTGAAGGCTTCTCAGCAGTGTCGGCAAAACATAGTCTTGCTGCCCACTGAGCAAGGACCACTCCCTGGTGCTGGCAGCAATAGTCAGTAGGGCACATGGGGCAAGTCAGGAAGGTCCAAGAGATTTTTGCAGCATCTGCAGGATGCTGGCAAGGACCTCCCTATCTGGCGGGTACACCAGCACCAAAGTTCTGCCCTGGGTAGGTGTGCCACCCCAGCCACTTCTGGCCAGGGGAGGAGACCTTGGCTTCCCCATCCCTGGAGGTATTTCAAACATTGGAACAGGCTGCCCTGGGAAGTGGTGGACTCCCTGTCCCTGGAGGTATTTAAGTGATGTGTGGACATGGCACTAAGGGACGTGGTTTAGTGATGGGACTCAGACGGTCAGGGTGGTGGCTGGACTTGGTGATCCTGAAGGTCTTTTCCAACCTAGAAGATTCTATGATTCTATGGTCCCGTGCACATGCATTTTCCCTCTCGCTGGGTTCGTGTAGGACAGACACATCCCACAATGAGTAAGTGACACAAGGGACACCAAGAATCACGCAGATCAGTAGTATCTGTCCTGTTTTTAAAGAACAGCTCTGCAGTGCTTTTGCCCTCAGACATGAAGGGTCATAAGATTTATGTGTATTATTTACATCTGTGTCATTTTGATGTTAAAAGTTTGTAAGTGGCTGCCATCATTAGCTACCCTGACAAAAATGGAAAAATACAAGGCCCTGGAGAAAACATGGATGGGAAATTACAAATAAACTTATGAGAAGGTTGCAGTGTGAAACATGTCACTTTCTATGATCTGAGAACTGACTGAATTTGTCCATCAAAAAAAATCTGTGACTAATTCTTCAGTAATTTTTCAGAACCAAGCTGTACTTTGCTGTTGTTTGTAGCTTAATGTTACTGTATATTTGTTTGGTATTTACAAGCCATTTACTGCATCTTTTCTAGTTGGCCTGGGTTGAGATGGGAATATTTTCCATTAGAAGTTCAGTACTGGTTTAGCGTGGATATTCTTCAGTGGTTCCTGATAAAATACCCATTCACTAAAGCTTTAATGGAAATTAGCATTGTGCATTCAGCTAAAGGAAGAGCTGTGGTGCCACACCAATATTGGCGAGGTGGAGGGTCAGTAATTATCCCATTTAATTGAGTAAATCACACGCACATGGTCTTACACCCTTTGTATATCATCATATCCTGTCATAATAAACACTTTATTCCTGACAAAATGTCATTTGTCAGTCTCACAATTATTATTCCTGTAATTTTTTTTCCAATCAAACTAGATAGAGAAATACAGCCGCAAGTACGGGACAGCTCCGGCATTCTCGCCTGGTTTTTAGTTAGCTCCATGTTTCCTAGAAGTCTTAAGGAAATTAGTTTTGTGCTGTGTTACTTTTCCTGCTTATTCCCAGTGGCTGGGTAGAACCAGGGAGCCTGACAAAGGCAGAGGTCTCAGAGGAAGAGTGCTTCACTAATTCAGCAGCGCTCAACACCATCCCCTCAACCCACCCATAAAGCATCAAGCGTAGTCTTGACTCTTTAGAACTGAAGTCAAACACATCAGTGTTCTAAAGGGTTTTCTGATTAAAATAACCGGCTGAATGACTCCGAATGCCTCCTTAGGCAAGTTTGGGAAGGATCACACGCAAAGAAGAGGTATTATGAACTGCTGTGAATCGGCAGATAAAGGCTGTTATCATCTGTTTTCTCACACCAGAAGCTGACAGGAAAAAAATGAGTTTTGGCAAGCCTTTTGAAGTAGATTGATATTTCAGGATAATAAAACCTGTGGAAATAAGTGTTTTTTTTTTTTTTCAGAAAAATCTCAGCTTTCTGGTAACGTCTCTTCCTTTCAGCTATGAAACTTGCTTAGCACTTACCATAGCGCCCAGGTCTGCACGGCCACCAGCATCCTGACTGCAGCACAGACGTATCTGCTCCTGGGGACTAGGGGTCTCATCTGTACATGCCTCTCTGCACAGCAGGAACACTCAAGCAGAGTTACTTCAACAACTACAAACTGCAAACTGCAGTGCTCTCTGTTTTCCTCTGGAATATAGGTTATACCGCCATGAAACTCTGCTGCTGACAGGTACAAATCTCCAGGAGTTAATTTGTTGTTCATTTTCTCTTCAAGACTTTGCAAGTTTGTAGGGGACATACAAGCAGGAGTTGCTATTGCCATTAGTTTGGGGCCAAAAAAAATTAAAAGAATTAAAAGAAGCAGAGAAGCTACGTGACACTGAGCTGCTGGGCCAGCAGATCTGTGTTGAATCCCGTTATATGTCTTGGACTGTGAAACTCTCATCTTCCAGCATCTAAACAGTCAACATTTTTCTAACCCAACTATTTTCATAGCTATTTTCATTTGGGATTTCAAAAACAATGTGTCACTGGTCTGAAACTGTTCCCATCACCCATAAGGTCACTGGGAGCAAAGACCAGTCAGAGCATTTTGTAATCCTGTTTTTTCTCTTGACCTGCCTCATCGCCCACGAGCAGCACTTCTGCTCACAACCTGATTATGCACCCGCCTGGAGCAGAGTGAGTGGGTTTTGGAGAGATCAAGCAACAATTGACAGATCAAGGCTGGAAATAAGCCCTCTTTTATCTAGAAAAACTAAAATGAAAATGATTGGAAAATGTTTTTATTGCTTCCCCAGAGGAGATGATTAGGGAACCTGAAAGTGAAGGCTGTTATATCGAATGAATTGTTGGAATTTTCACTGAAAATGCTTGGGTTCAAATGAAAAACTGTTTTAGATAGCAGGAGGGTTTTGACCATTTTTTAAACCATTTTTATTATTTGTAGCAAATATATTTGCATAATTTTTACATCCAAAATATCCCAGCTGGGACTAATTATCCACCACGTTAGACAACATACAAACACACAGCACAAACAGCCTCTGATTGGGGAGATTCACAACCCAGTGCCCAGCCACAGCAAATAACACTTGACAGGCCAAAGTGTTCATTCTTTCTTTTTTTTCCCCATGTACTAAAAAGGGCTCCCATCCAGCCCCTCAGCAGCCCTTTCAGGCACCAGAGGAACAAGGAAATACTGTGCAGAGGCCTGGGGTTTGCAAACTGAAGCCAAGTCTCCTCGTTCTGGAGCAGACTTCATGTCTGACGTTCAGCAAGTCGGCTCAGCATCTCTGTGCCCTCGTTACCTATCAGTGAAATGGCAAATGCCCTTCCTTTTAGGGATAGGGTGAGGATGAGGGCACTGAGAACCACAATGTACTGTGTAAAGAAAGTCCTATAAGTATTTAAGAGAAAAACAATATTTACAGTCTTTTATCACCAGCAAGCAATAAAACCCAAGCGCCTAGGACTGGGTGGACTGGTCATTCGGTGCAGTCGTGTTTCCCAATCAAAACAGTAATGTTTATGGTTTCCAGTACTAAAACTCAGCACTTGCAAGGTCAAATGCATTTCTCCAGAGAATTGGCCAACTTCGCCATTCCTGATAACATCGCTGCCTATAAACGCATGTTCCTGCCTTGCTGTCAGGTGCTCGTGTAACCTCACCGCATTTAACCAGGCGCACACCTATAAAAGCAGGGCTGCTGCTCACCATCCAATTCTCCATCATAAGCTGAACTATCAAGAGTAAAATGCAGGCTATAAAACTTGTTGAGATCCAGCTACTGGGAGGCTGTAATGTGCAATAATCCTACAGCTTGTTGCAGTCACTAACAAAAAATGGGCAGATGAGGCTTTTTGTCAGATGCATCACAAACCCTCTGGGCCCATTTTGTCATCTCTATTCTCAGAGGGCAAAGCCCTGCCGCAGCAGCGGGTGCTGTGAGCCATCAGCCCTCCAGGACCGAGCGCTCATTCCCCTGACACCGCCCTCAGCTTCCTCCTTCCTCCCCGGTGCCGCCTGCAGACACTGGTCCGTGCCTGCCGCGCTTTGAAGCGTGCCCAGCCCTGCCTGGGTGCGAGGGGCTGCGGGCACGTGGCCTTGCAGCATGTGCAGCCCTTTGAGGCGCACACAGGGAATAAGAAGGTGGAATTTCCTGCCTGAAACGCATAATCTGAGCTCTGCGAAACCCCTTGCGAGTTTTATTCCTATCCTCTCCCCTGTGCTCAAGCAGAAATTTTTCTTTGGTTGCTGTTAGGAAAATACTTCAGGTTATCACATGGCAAAATCAGCATGAACTTAAGACCCCCTAAGGAGCCTTGCTCCTGAACTCAAGTGGAAAAGAATCATTAGCACGGGGATGTGACCCCACGGCGAGTCCAGGCAACATGGCCCATGCAATGTCGTACCGGGATTCTTCCTTGCAGTGGCCAAGACAAATACACAGGAAGAAAAATGCGTGAAAGGCAAGAGTAGTTACTGTGTCCGGGACACAAGTGGCATTTCAAAGATGATTCTTAAAAGTGGAAAATATGACCTGTGGAGAGCTGCCAAGATCACAGCGGTGCTGGTCCGCTGAGTGTATGCCGCACAGCGGCTCTGTCTGCACGTGTCAGTGCGCCTGGTTTGCTCAGGCCAGGCTCTCTTTGCTTCCCCAGCTCCACTCGTATCCGCATTGGATCGGCTGCTGGGCAGGAAAGGCCAGGGTGTGAAGTGACCGGGAGAGAAGCATATTCCATAGAGCAAAAGAGTAGCACGGGCCCTGGAGGGAGCATGCTGGTGACATGACTTGCCACGAGTCCTGGCCTCACTTCTCCAGAGGAAAACCGTAATGTTTGCATTGCCCTGGAAAGCCTTTGGACAGGCTGTGTTATGGGATACAGTTGCCCAGCAGAGTTACCTGGGTCCAAACTATGGAAAGCGGCCTTTCTGTGTTGAATTTGGGCAGTTTCCATCTGCAGAGGATCACAAGCCACAAGCGTGGTGGAAAAAAATAAGCAGTAGCATCTTTCTGCTGTGAGATTCAGAGCACATCATTGCCCAGATAGTCAAATATTTTCAGTGAGATGTCCCTTTAGGCAGCTTCAGGCTGATAATGCTCAGACTTCTACTGTTTCTCCAGAAACTTACTCTGAAGTCAGGCAATTAATAAAAGCAATGCTGAGGGCAAACACTGAGCAGGAGGTGGGCTGGTGTGGATGAGAGCTAGACATAGAGTAAGAATCACTAATCACTCTAAACAGCAAAAATTCTCAGTGCCCCGTTAAAGCCATACAGCAGAAGGGTATCTAGAGACTAAACCTATAATTTCCAGACCTAGCCAGACTCCTACACATAGTTTGGTTAGGACCTGTCTAATTATAGGAGTGGGGAAGGTACTGCCAGCAATATCAGACTGCAAAGTATTTTACTTTGTAAGTGTATTCATTTGTTGGTGGAACAGTAACAAGCTCTGGAATAGCATATTTACATCGAACAAGATGATAGCCATGTAACAAGATGGGGAGATGATGTACATGGCCGAGGGCTGTTTGGGCAGTAACGTGTGATCGCATGACAAACAGAGCCGCGTTTGTAGAGCGCTTAGCAAAGTTTAATGACAGCTCTGAAGCTACGTGGTGAATCACCACCATCCAAGAGTTAAAATCTGTTTACCTCTGTTAAAGACTAGCCTGAAGGTCTACCTTCATGCTGCAGGAATCTGCTGCCTGCGTGGTTTGGGTGGGGTTAACTCTGGCACCCAAGGCAAAAACCGAGCCAAGCAGTGCAGCGAGTGGGGAGGCTGCAAGGGGGGACCCAGCCCTGGGAGTGAGGGTGGCCACGTCGTTCCTCCCCAGCACGTTCCCTGTCCCCCAGTGTCACCATGGAGCCAGTACCTAAAGGGGGCCTACAGAAAAGCTGGGGAGGGACTCTTTAGCAAGGGATATAGTGATAGGACAAGGGGTAATGGCTCTAAATTAAAAGGGGGTAGATTCAGATTAGACATTAGGAAGAAATTCTTTTCTCAGAGAGTGGTGAGGCCCTGGCACAGGCTGCCCGGAGAAGCTGTGGGTGCCCCATCCCTGGAATTGCTCAGGACCAGGCTGGATGGGGCTTTGGGCATCCTGACCTATTGGGTGGCATCCCTGCCCATGGCAAGGGGGTTGGAACTAGATGGTCTGTAAGGTCCCTTCCAACTCAAGCCCTTCTGTGATCCTGTGATTCTGTGCCTGCTGGGGGAGCAGGAGATGCTGCAGGGGCTGGCAGAGCAGGAGGTACCCAAGGGTGACCACAACACTGAAATGCTAAGCAGGGGAAAGCCAGGCTGCCCAGCAAACTCGCTTGCTTTCTTCAAACCTTGTTAAGCTTCTGAATCTGAGGGAGAACTTAATTAAAGCGGATAAAGGTAATAAAGGCTTAGGAAGGGGAAAATAGAGCAGCAAGCCCCAAACAGAGAGACAGAGACAAGAATTAAAAAAAAAGAGCAGGAAGAAGTAAAACACAGGCTTCATTAACTTGGTTTTCAGAGTCCTTTCAGTCAGCCTTATTAAGAAAAACGGCATGTCTTGGAGTGCACAAAAGATCAAAAGCAGGGCATGGCGTTTTTCCTGAAACCAGTGTCTTTGCATCCCACCAAGAGAGTTGGAGCTTCCCAATAGGTGCAGAGGAGTCAGCAGCCAGGCAAGGAGAGGACACGCTTGCTGGACGGGCAAGGTTCTGTGTTTCCCTCGTGACAGTCTCAGGACGAAAGCTTGGCAGAGCTCTCTCCATCCTCCTGTCAGCTGTGGAGGCAATCATCAATAAATGAGGATTTTAATGGGGAAGGGAAAGGAAGAATTGATGCTCACTTTGGCTGCATGTTTTTCTGTCTGGAGACTGTATGTGCCCACATCCCAAAAGTGTTTGTGAGGCCACCCTGGTACCAGTTTTTCTATTTTGGGGCTCCCCTGACGGACTGCTGCATCGCAGGGATGGCTCCAGGGAAGCCACGGGGGAGACACAGCCCTGAAACTTTCCAGCACTGCCAGCCTCACTCTGCGCCTCTCCTGCCCCAGCGCTGTGAAATGGAAAATGACGACAAAGGAGATTCAAACCTTCACTGTCAAAAGGTCTGACGAGATGTCTGTTCCTTGTTCATTTGACCCTTTCCTAGTAGAAATAAGGCACCTCTGCAGTGCAGGTCTGGTAATGATAGCCCTGTCAAAGTATGCTGTTATTTCATAGTGGATTTTCCCAGGCCAAGAGATTCATATGCACTCTAAAAGCTGCAGCTAACTTGAGTTATGCAGGACTCTTAAAAAGCTTGAGTATTGTCTGAAAGTACCTTAAAATCATCATTTTTTATGAAGACATTTCATTTGGTGTGGCAGAAAAAAAAAGAATCAGGGACCTCGAAACAACATTTTTGTCCCTCTTTTTAAGTTTCTGCAGAAAGCACAAGAGGACCATCCAAGAGTCACTGCATGCAATAAATTAAAGTTCTGGTTCAGCAGGTTGAGAACACCTAATGCAAAGTGAAAGCTAGTTCTTAGATGCCCTGCAAGCCAGGTGTTTTAAATGAGGGCAGAAGTAATTGGGTGTGCTTTGTCACTACCATGCCAGGCATTGCTGCAGCGTTATACGAGGGGGCAGTTCGATGGCGGGCTCCCTAAGCCAAAAGGGAGGACCTGCATCCTGACATCAGGAGTGCCTCATTTATGCGTATCTCAGCTTCTGCCGGATCGTGGGCTAACCGTGATTCATGGCTTTGAGCTCTGAAGGAAAGCTGACTCCTTGCAGTGCAATTTGGGAGCCACGTGATGGGTCTGTTGAGACAAGCCTTTCCTCTTTCTCAGCCAGGAGATGGAGGTTGAGATGAGAAATAACGTAGCCAGAGAGCAGGTTTTGTACACTGCACACAAGCACCAGCTTGTGGGGTGCAATGCTCGGGTACTTAGGACATATTAAAAAAAAAAAAGGCAAAACAGAATGACCCTAAGATGCTAGAGCTAGCACTGAGCACTCAGAGAATCTGCAAACTGGATGATAAATTGAGAGTGAGTGTATAAGTGCAATCACCAATTTATCCACTGAAATGGTATGAAGAAAATTCTGGTCCAATGCCAAAGAAACAAAAGTATGCATGGCTTCTGCAAAAAAAAAAACACTGGGAGAATCACAGAACCCTGAAGACAAAGATACAGGCATAAGAAGCAGTAAGATGACCAATTTTTAATGGTTGTCTCAATGCCCGGTCAGTCACTTCCACACTGTAGCAGAGGTTTTCTTTCACATAGCTTTGAACCCCTGAAAGCTTTTCTTGTTCTGTTTCCCTGACTGACAAGATACCATTTGCTTTCCATTGTGTTTCTTGCTTTCTTTGGGATTTGTATAAGAAAGCCAACGAACTTGAAATTCCAATTACTTTATCACTGGACACATTATCTTGAGATTGCCTCACTGTTGCTTCAATACGATTTGCTTCCTGTCTTTGTGAGGGGGTTGACATGACCACATCAGGCTGTTTTTATTTGCCATACAAGTAACAGCAACGGCTCCCATGCCCATCATGAGAAAGCGGTTGCATGAGGTTGGTTGAGTCAAAACCTGCAAGCCCAGGCATTCATCGGAAATGTTATTCATGTGTACCACTCACCGAGTTATGTGTGCCAACTGAACGGTAGCAAGGGCACTGCTGGTGAGCTGGGCCTGGGGAGGGAAACCCAGGGAGAAGGCTGGAGCCAGCCTTTGGCCAAGGTAATGGCAGAGGGGAGACCTTTTGGAGAAACTCCCGAGCGCCAAGCAGACCATGGGGCCCAGGAGGTCGGTATCCATAACCTGTTCTTCTACCAAAGCATTGTTCCAGGATATCCAGATGTAGCAGGGAGAATAGGACATACTAAGCCCTGACAGCACGAGGCTGCAGCCCCTTGCAAGAGGATGACGTGCCAGCTGGTGCTTGTCAACTTCGGAATCGTGGAAATATTTAGGTTGGAAAAGACCCTTAAGATCACCAAGTCCAACCACCACCCACACTGCCGAGTCCACCACTAAGCCATGCCCTTACTGCCATGTCCACACAGCTCTTAACTGCTTCCAACATTCAGTGTCGGGTAGCTGTGGGCTTTGCCTCCCATTTGGTCACTTTTTAACGTACACTTTTACAACGTCACTGCTCGAGATGATCTATTTGTATCAGCAGCCCCCCCCTCCCCAGCAAAGGAAACCAGTGGGATTACTGGGAGACTGGGGAAACCCTAACAGAGTGTGCAGACACCAGGAGTTACAGCTCATTCCTGGCCTGAGTAATCTGTATATATCTGGAAAAAGGTCATGTTGAGTGAGGATTTCCTTGGGAAAAAATGGTTTACAAATAGTAGAAATAAATACTCCTTGCAAACCACTGGAGGTGATGCAAGCCAGCTGGAGCCAGATGCATCTGAGCAAAAAGCAGACCTTTCTGTGCAGCCCCAAGAACCCACAACCCCTCCTCGCCATCCAGCCCCCTGGCTCAGAAAAACTCATCCACTGGTTCTTATCTCTTTATGCCGAAGGTCACTTTTTTCCTACAGTTAAGAAAAGGCTTCATTTCAAAACCTTTAGCCTTGTGCTGGGGTGAGCTTTATATAAGGCCAATAATTTTAATCATATTTGGAATAAATTTGATTTAAAAGAACAGAACCTAGAGTTAGGGAGAACATCAGACAGTAGGATAAGAGGCAGTCTAATGTACTGGATCTTATGTCCTTCATTTGGCTAGGCTAGACTGGGTCCAGAAGTTTATTGCTTAATGAAGTGTCATCATGCAGCATCAAACAGATTAACCTCCTAAACTAACGAACACACCCAGAACATTCCTTTAACCCACTTCTTCCACGAATTTGGATGCAACATGTGCTGGGTGGAGCAGAAAACACAGAAACCTGTCCCCATCACACGCTGAGAAAACCCGGTGTTGCTGGATCTGAAGGTGGGAAGGTAACACCCGCCACGTTAACTTCGTATTTTGGGATTTCCCAGGCAGAACTGCACCATCCCTGCTGCATCCGGACCGAAACCCGCTTTTGAACTCATCCTTAGCAGCAATCCCCTGGAAGCCAGCCAGCCATGGGAGGCACACCAAAACCTTCCCAGATGTCTTCCAAGGACGTCTGAGACGCCCAGCAGATAAAATAGTAAACAAGTAGATCAGTAAAAATGGATGATGGAGTGGGCCATCAGCAAGGACATTTTTTATTTGGATGCAGAAACGGAAACAGGAAATTAGACCAGGAAGGGGAGCTAGAAGCCACCGAACCGGCAGCATGCCCAGCAGACCGAGCGCTCGTTCCCAAACAAGTCAGTGTGTGCACTGATTTACATGGTCTAAGCACAGTGGTTAAGCGTGAATGTTATCTGATGAAATTTCTTAGCATGATCACCAAGCTTTTATAAGTACAAAAATACTTCAGATATTAAAAATGCAAGGCACGGATTTTGGCATGTGGACTGAGATGAGTCATTGTTTCAGAGTGACTTTCAATATGCGTGGACGCTAAATGAATGATGTTTGATTATAATTCCTCTCCTGAGGTATTTATGGGTATAATTAGACAGACCTTTCAGAAATTAAAGGTGATGAAGTTATAATGAATGAAATTTTCATTGAAGTGAGGCTTAATATAATGACTAAGGCACAGGAAGAGAGATGGGAAGAAAGGACACCCTGGGAAAGTCCAGCTGTCCTGGAGAGAGAATAAATACAGCTGGGCAGCAGAACGTCCGCGCCAGCGCTTCGATCTTCCTGACGAAATCTGCTGTCGATGTGAAGATACGCAGCAGAATTTACACTGCATTCATTTATAATCTATACTTCCTAAAGGACAATATCAGGAATTGCACTGAGCCTCACTGGGATGAGTGGTGTAATCAGGCATGCCATGGAAGATCGCTGTTTCCGTTGCTTCCACATATGACTTAACCGTTTAATCATGCCCATTGCATCTTCTGTGCTGACGACGGGCTCTCTGAGGAACGCAATATTAAAACAACTCCTGCCAACTGCTTGCTAGCCCTCAGTGTTTATTTTTTTCCAGCAGTGAGGCTGTGTCAGATGCTTACTCAAGCAGCATTTTTAGAAGTTTATATTAGAAAATCCTGGCGACATCCAAACCTGAGCGTACGCTGCCGCAGCTGTTGTGGCCCGGCCGCAAGCTGGCCCATAGATCAGCTTATCCCGCAGCTCCTCAGAGGTTTTCCTCATCTGAAAAATTGCCAAATCCAGCTCACTTTCAGAAAGAAAAGCTGATATAGATAATCAGCCAGATCACTTACCTGCGTTGGGGCGGCACGGTGAGGGCGCGTATTGGCAGCCTGTGCTTCGTGTCCGGCGCCTGGCTGCCACTCTGCGGGTGTCACAGTGGGACCTGCTTAATTCGATGGGCACTGGAGAGCTGAACCTGCCGGGACTCCCTGGGCTGGGGGCCAGGCTCGGAGCTGCAGGATCCTGCCCCGCTCAGGGGACCGCGCTTCGCGTAGCAGCGGGACAGCTGCAGCCACGCGCTGGCAGGAGCAGGGCTGCGCAGGGCAAGGCTGTGCTGGCTGATGTTCAGGTGAGCAAGCAAATGCTTTTTTTTTTTGCATTTGCCTGTTTATTTTATTTATTTTTTGTTTAATTCATTGTTTGTTTTATTTATTATTTTTAGTTTATTTTATTGTTCATGACACCTGTACAAGGCAGCTCCCCTTCCAATCAGCTTCCACTCAGTCTTGTGCCACTTTAACCTTTTATCAATGACCAGGAAAAAAACAGAAAGCCTGTCCCTAACCAAGTCTGCAGATACCACAGAGATCGGGGAGCTGATGAGGAGACGGCACATTGCAGGGGCAGCAGCATGATGATCTTGGTAAGCTTGGCCAGAAAAAAAACGGTACTTTAATGCAACCTTGGGAGATGCAAGAGCCCCAGCAGCTGCAGGGATCTAGCAGGGATATGGCAGGGATCTAGCAGGAATCTGGCACAGATCTAGCAGCCCACTGCACCTGCAGCCTCCTCTGCTGCTGCCCATAAGGAAGCCCAGGTTAGATGCCGCCAGGCTTGGATATTGCCCTCCTGGTTGCACTTTGATAGCTCTGCAAGGGCTTTACTGGAAGACATGAGCTACATTAACCAGCAAATGCCTGTGTTCTCTCTGCCAGGTACCGTAAGTGCCTGTGAATCTCATCTTCCCTTGTGCAATTACCTTGCCATCGGGGTTTCCTCTATCTGTATATCTGGAAGTGCATAGGAGTGACTGAGAAGTGCTAATCCGAGCAAATGGAGCAGAGGCAACAGGCCATATATCAACAGGTCGGACACAAAGAGCAGGCTCCAAAAATAACCAGGAATTAGGGTCCATTGGCTTGAAAAAGTTTGTCTCTTAAATCGACAAGGACATAAGATGTTTTATTTTGTACCCTACGTATAATAAAAAGGCAGGCTGTTGTGCCCAAGAAATATGACTCCCAAAATATGCATTTTAGGAGATAGCACCTAAAGAATGTGTGTTTGAGTACAATGTTTTTTCACCTGAAGAATCCAAGCTGGACACTAACTATCCAGCTTGGAATAACTGCAATGTGTGCACTGATTTAGTCCACAATTAAGATGTTGGAGGACTTTCCTTCTGCCCACCTCCACACAAACCCCTCAGCTGGTGTGCAGGCAGATAGAAATGCTTCGGTATTCTGGGATATGCCTTCGTTAACAGCTGTATGAATTACTGTGTGAATTACAGCGATAATGTACAATGGCTGCTGGGGGATACGAAACTATGGGCCAGTGGTTATCCCTGTCAGTGTGATGCGTTCTTAATGTTAATTGTCTGCTTGGAGCTTGGTAATTAGCAGATGAGCAGGGATCATCTTCTGTTAACAGTCTTTATTCTTCCTCAGTGACTTATCTCCCTCCTTTGTTTCAAAGCTTCCCATCCACAAGCTGGACTGGATTGAAGTGCCAAGGTCTGCAGTCTACCTGAGCAGTAGATGGCAGGACGAGGGAAGGGCAGCAAGGAGACTGTCACGGACAATATTCTCCAAAAACTTGAGAAACTGAAGACAGAGGTGGCAAGAGGGACAAGTGCCAAGTGTGACACTTGGGCAGGAATAACCTATTGTATTAACACGATGGAAAAACAGCAATGGGTGCGTAGAACAGGATACAAGTGAGATGTGAGTCATGCTGTTGTGAAAAAATAAGATAAAAAAGAAAGCAAACATCCTGCTTAGATGTCTAAATAAGGAGAACAGCCTTCTTGAAGGTGTGCTGCTGCTCTGCATAAGCCCTGGAAAAGCTTTGTTTGAAGGTTGCAACCAGTTTTGGGAGCACAACAATGGGCAAGGACTGCAAAGAGCAGCAGAAGTGCTCAGCAGTCTGGAGGACACGGTGTTGGTGGAAACAACCTGACATCTGGATTGTTTAGCCTTACAGTGAAGAGTGAGGGGACGTGCCAAGTCTTTAAGAGGAGAATAAAGTGTTCTCCGAAGCCTGGGTGACAAGAGCAAGGAACAGAGGGGGTAAAGGGATGAAGTGGGAGATGACGGCACATCTGGATGGAGGAGGAGAATTTTCTGAGGCCCCCCAGATGTGGGGAGAGAGCGCTCATCCAGAACGCTTGGCTGGCAGGAGCCCTGAGCCCTTCTCCCACTGCCAGCACTGTGCTTCTGTTCATCGCTCTTGCGCAACCTCAGCTAGCTGTGCTGCTGCCCACCTAGTTATTTAACATTTTCACATCTTCATTACTTTTTTTGTTCTTTAGATAGGTATCAATTGTTTTCCAGGTACTTCTTCAGCTGTGAAAGCACATTCTCCAAAGCTCCAAAATTTTAGGTCTGCTGAGAGAAAGGAAACCCACACAGAAATGCTGGCACAGTTGCATGGGCACGTTTGGCCCAGACTTCATCAGAAAAGGAAAGCTGCACAGCATGAGGAAGCAGGTCCCAGACACCACCATGGTTCTCAGCCCTTCTTTTTGGTTTTAATTTACTTGGTATTGGCTTAGCATGTGACCACCCACTGGCCTGCAGAAGAATAGTGTGAGCAGAGGACTAGATTAAACCAAAATGTTCCTGCTCAGATTCCTGTCATGTGAATTGCAAACTGCTGACTTTCAGCTTGGAAAAAAATGGTCCCCAACTGTCTCGGAGCTGCAGTGGGGCCTTGCTGGGGCTCAGAGCATCCCACGCTCCCTGGCCCCCCATGCAGTGCCCAGGCAAGTATCTGCTCAGGAACACCTGGAGGCTGGAAAAGTCTGACTGGCTTCCTCTGCCCACCGAACAGAAACACCCACCGAGACAGAAGCACCCACATCCCCTCCCAGGGATGAAGCTCGGCCAGGTTGCCCAGCGAGGAGCTGTGCATCCCTGCAGCTCACGCCTGCGGACCTAGGTAAGGTACCAGAGCTGGGTACCAGAGCTGAGAAAGCCCCGTTACAGATCCTAGTTAATCTCTGCGGGGCCACAAAGAGCAGGGATTTTCAAAATGATGTTTTTGCGTCAGTTTCTTCTGTAGCAGGAGGCAGTTCTGCTTGGAGAGGCCACTCCGCACCCACCTGATGCCTGTAATGATGCAGACATCGTCTGTCACAAAGGCAGTGGCTGCACAGGAACGCCCGGCCGATATGGCTTTAATCTTGTTTTCATTTTTGTGCTCTTGAAGGTTAACTTCAGAGCTGGGAGCTAAAGCTGGCAGTCATTTGCTCAGAGCCCGTACCACATGCAGACACCAGTCCCTTTCTCACACATTTCTCACAGTGCCGTTAACCTTGTTGTGAAGGATCTGTTCCTGCGGAGCAGCGAGCGCGAGATCAAGGCATATATCAGCAAGGCCACGGCTCCGTGCTTGTGCTCCAGCTGCCTGACATTTATTGCAGTCTAGACAATACAAAGTGTCCCGATGACGTGGCTCTGGTCCATGTGCACACACAGCCACCCCCGGGGACAGAGCCAGCCCGGTGCAGGGAGACAAAGCCAGCTCGGTTAGTGCTGTCACGCTTTTCTTACAACAGCGTGGTTTTCCTTGTCCTTTTCAATTTATAATATTCTGCTCTGGACACTGCAAGTTGGCAAACCTGCGTACGCATCAGGACCATCTACACAGGGATTACTCACATGGAGGTAGTGCTTAGATCATAGAATATCCTGAGTTGGAAGGGACCCACAAGGATCGTTGAGTCCAAGATGCCAGAGGAGAAATCACAGTCCTGTCATGCCAGGCACAGGGCACCTTCAGCGTTAGAGACACCCACTGATGTCTCAGAGCTCGTCAGTTAATGAGCAGTAACTGCTGTGGGTGCCCTAAGACGAGCCGACCATCAAAGGGAGTTGCAGCCAAAATGCAGAGTTTTTTGGGGTGTTCCTGAAGAGAAAATGGTACCAGACTTGGGTGCTCTTCCAACGGCTGCCTGTCCACATGACCAACATAACAAAGCACTGCTTCTGTCTCACTCACAGCATCTCCTTGGGCCTTGAATATACAATGCTTTTCACTCCCATCCCCTCCACCAAGGCTTCTCCCAGCTTCCACAATGAGATCTGTACAGCATTTCATGGGAATACACTCCTCCTGCACCCACCGGTGACTACGGAGCAGGAGGGCCACTGCAGGGATCACCCTGTCGTTGGTAAGGCTGTTCAAAAGGATGAGCATTTACCATCAGAGTAGGTAGGAGCTGCCGCGTAACTGGTGGCAGAGCGCGTGGTTTGCTGGCGTGCAGGGTAATGGCCAACACTATCATACACTTTGTAATTTCCTTAGCAGCTCTGCCTCCATCAGGGTGGAAATGAAAGCATGCCCTTTTAGGAGAAGCTGAGGTATGCACACATTATTCAAAAACGCTTCCAAAACACCAAGTAATTCATATTTAATGATGTCTGATTGTGCGTTAGAGTAAAAGATGAAAAATTATGCAGGAATACTGAAAACCAGATGCTCTTGCCACAACGGAGAACTATAGGTACAGTCAGTAACAATGGCGAGGGAAGTTCTCCTACGCCTCGTCTCCCTCCAAGGTCTCAAGACTCTTTCTGAATGTTGAGGACACTTCTACAGCATCTCCATGAGATGGATAGTTCCTTCAGCATCGTCCTAGTTGCCAAATACCGTAGCACCTATTGACCAGGCACTGGCTGTATTGCCATCACATGAGGAGTGCCAGAAGGAATATATGCCACCGCCAGTCCTGCCAGTTGTATTTCTCACACCAGGCTATGCTCCACCACCATTCATCCAAAGCAGGGCAGCCGCAGTACCTGCTGGAAAGAAATGTGGCAGATGGGGGAACTGAGTTTCTTTACAGTGTCTTCCATCGCATGTTTCCACCAGGCATGGTACGTAGCAGAGTAGCCCTTTGGGGAGCACACGGGGCACCCAGCTTGCATCCTCACCCTGGGGGCTCGCGGGGAGCCCGAGAGCTCCCAGCACTGCCCTGCTGAGGAGCCCCACCACCGTCTGCAGGACCAGCCAGGGAGACTAGACAGCCGACTGCGGCCGAATCAGGTGGTTGGTGTGAATTACCCCCCTCTTCCGTACTGTTCCTTCTGTTATTTCAGGTCGAGTTGTATAATTGGGCCAGCTTTTCCCAGTTCTCGCTTCACAGCTATTCCAAATGAGTGTATTAACGTGAGGATTAGGTCTCCCATGTGTCAGGCCCCAGGGAAGGACAGGGAGTTCATCCAAGGTCCAGGCCTTTGTTTGGCTTGCACATTGTGCAAAGGGTCAGTACTCCTGAGGGCCTTTATACATAGCCTAAATCATAGCAAATTAATAGGATTTTATACAGGAATGAGTAGGAGTTGCTTTCTACCCTTATTTATTTGGACTAGCGCCGATAACAGCCCGGGGATTTTCCAGACAGTGTTCTGCTCAGATTTCTGCAAACAAGCCCATGCAGACAGACAGACAGCACCGCGGAGGGAAACAACAACTGAGCAGGATTCGTTATGGCCACCTCTTATCTGCGCCACGTTAGCATTCAGCACGCTAGGCTGCAGGATGAAAACGGTCTGCCTCAAGTATGAAAATAAAAGCATATTAACTTGCAGTTGAAAGAAAAACAAAGGAGCGTTTTAAGCAGCTCTGCCTTGACCCCATGAGCTCTCTGTCTGCTTTGAGTCTGGGGTGGGACCAAACAACCCCTCCAGCTCCTGGAGCTTTCCAGACAAAGCAATGCGGAAAGCTGCCGCTCTCAAGCATTGGTACAGACGCCAAGCGCCCTGCCAAGTGGTGGTCAACGCAGTAGTTTGGTGAGGTTTCTGTGAGGGCAGTACTAGAGCTGTTTAGTTGATTAATGTCGCTGGTACCAGGTTTTTCTTGTCTGTTTTCCTGCCTGGGGATGACTGAGTGTTCAAAAAAACACTTCTCTTTACTGCACAAATACAGTAACCCCAACTGGTTAACCCTCTCCCTCTGGACTGAAACACCACAGGGAGGCCCATAGAAAGCAGTTTCCTAATTTAAAGAAATATTTAAAGTTTTGTCTCAAACATCCATCTTCTGATTTGTTCTACTTCAGCTCTTTGGGAAGGAAAGCCTCCGCCCCATTTCTCAGATGTCCCTACATCCCTATCAGTCAAATACCGACAGCTATGAATTGCTGGGTACTTGTCACACTAGGGATATAAGAATTCCTTTTTATAACCCCCTCCACCCAAGATTAGCCACGAGTGCACAGCATAAGTTACAGTTTGAGATAGCACCCAGAGATGAGACTGAAGTTTGTGTCACAATCCTGTATTAGTAAAGACTAAAAGCTAGCCCTCACGAGGCAAACGCCAAAAATTCTACACCCAGCAGTAATCTCTTAGTGTAAAGCTGAGCTTCTAGCTCCATCTGCTGCCAAAAAGATGGAAAAGATGAGAAAGTGAACAAGAAGCAGCCAAGGGGGGGGGGGGAAACAACAACAACAAAAAAAANGAAAGAAAGGAGGAAAGAAAGGAGGAAAGAAAAAGATTCAGCTAAGGTCTGTTCTTCTGCTTAACTAATCCACTAACACTGCTGTTGAAAGACAAACAAAATAGAGATTGCTTCATCATGAAAACTTCTGACAGGTTCAAGATGTGCAGTGCTTTACCAGGTCATGACTGATAGGCATGTGAGTCCTTTTAGGAAAGTAACCTATTTTGGTAATTTTTAACTTTCAGAAATACTGGTTGATGACATAAATTCATGTTTTTGCACCTGAAAAGAATCCCAGATAAAGGACAATGTCATAGGCATGGTTCCCAGGATTGCCAGCAGGAAAGAAAAAGAACAAAGGAAACCTGCATTATGTTTTCCAACCTCCTCACTGTTCACTGCGTTGCTCTTGCCTTGCACTGCTTCAGGTGGTGCCTTTAAATCTTAGTTTACATTTATCAGCAAACAAAGAATTTTTTTCCTGCCAGTATATATTCCATGATTTCATGCCAAGAGAAATGTGCATATTTTTTTGGCAAAGAGCATAGGCATATAGCACAATTCGGCATTATTTGTGCAAACAAAGCTTCCAGTGAAGTCAATGGCTGCTTTGGGTGCACAAGGAATGCTGGTTTGGCTCCTGGGTGCTTAGATTACCTCCCTGTGTTTGCACAGCACTCAATGCAGAGCCACTGTTCATTTAGAAAAGCATTTCGTACACCATACCTGATGGAAAGAAACATCACAAGCTACTTCACAAAAATACCTGCGGGCAATATCATGGAGACAGATTAAGCCTTTACAGCCAAATGTTTAAAGCAAGATTTTGTAAATATACACAGACCTGTAGAAAATTTTATTGCTTCATAGCTCTTGTTAAAGAAACTGAAACCATTGGGACAGTCAATTTTTGTTAAACACACAGATCTCTTTCAAATACCATCTTAAATATAAATTTCAGTTACAACAGCAAAAAGCATCACCAAAGAAACGCCATTTCCACGCTGTCATCTCTATCTAATACCAGGTAAGAGAAGTACTTGAGAGGTACTGGGAAGGTACTGAGAAGGTACTGGGAAGTACCTGGTACTTATCTCTAAGCTTGCTTTTCTCATCACTTCCTATAAAGTTAGGATGCAAAAAACAAAGTCATAATATTTTATGAAATGTCTTACATACTTTCTTTGTACATTTTAGAGTATATATTACACTAATTTGTAAATGATTTTCAGTTTGGCATCCTTCAAATTAAACTTTGCTCAGGACCAGTGCTTGGCAGACGTATAATATACTTGAGCAATATGTAGAACAAGCACAAACACAAAAGCACCAAATTTCTGGCACTGAGCAGTTAAAGGCACTTCAGTTATCTACATTTTTTTGGTAATGAAAGCCCTGAAGAAAATTTCTAAGGCTAATTAAAATCCCAGACAACAAAACCAGAGACTGATTTACAAGCCCATTAGTTACATGAGCAGCTACATTTGAGCTTGAGAGGTTTAAGCCATGTCACTGAAATCTGGCCAAATCTCAGTTTATGCTTGCTAGAAGACAGACAAAAAACACTTTACATGATAAAGTAAGCCCTTATTTTGCCCCTTCTTTCTCAAAACACATGCTACATATCAAAGGCAGATGATCTAGCAGCCTATAATCTTGCCCCTTTACACACCAGAAGAGGAGGAGCTTGAACATTTCCTTTGGCTCTTCCTGTTATCTGACGGCCTCCAAGATGTTTTTCATTGCTGTTGAAGCAGAGGTTGACTGGTGACAGGGTCAACGTCTGGGGAGAGGAGTCCTGGCTTCCTGTCTTTACTCCCAAAACAATATATGTATTTCTGTTCTTGTTCTGACATTGAACTGTAATTAAACCCAACAATCAAAAAAAAAAAAAAACAAAACCCACACCCTTGCTTGCCTTAGCTCTCAGGCTGCCGTCATACCCCCTCCTCCTTGCCTTGCCTTGCACCCAGTGTCATTTCACAAGCACAAGCAGAGTTTGTCTCACCCCCCCGGAAGGACAGACAGTGACGAAGGCACTTGTAGGACATGGGACTCACTCACACGTGTTCAGAGGCACTTTCTGGAGGTGCATCCTGGCCACCACATCAATGCAAAAGGCAAGAACCATCTGCCACTGTACTTTGCAAGGACCCTAGCCACCCAAAACATGTATTTGGGCTCTAAACATACCTACTGGCTGTGGGGACTTCACCATCCTTAACCCTGCTCCTGAAATTCTGAGCTGCTCAGGCAGGTACTATGCACCTACCTTCTTCACACAGGTAATTGTAGCTCTGCGAACAATGCAGCACAGAGGGCAACTCAGAGAACCTTCAGGTCAAAAAGGAAAACTCCTCACTTACCCAGTCATTAAGTGCAATTTAGGATGACAGTTTTTGACTTTTCAGAAAGGCTTTACATACCTTGATTTTCATAAGCTTGTCAAGGAAATGGGATTCAGGAAGCAACCACGGGATGAACGAAAAGCCCAGAAATCAGTCAGCAGTGATCTGCTGTATAAACAGAAAAAATTCTCAAGTTCTGAGCAGACTTGGCCTAGTTAGTCTGCAACCAGAAAGTGAGCTGGACAAGATTAGAGCTCACATTGATCACCAAAAGCCAGAGAAACCTTCTCAGTAATACAGGATGAAAGACAATAAACCAGACCACAAAATTTTACATGCAGGTTATTCTTGCTTATTACACAAAAAAAAAAAGAGGAAAAACCGGTTCATAGCTGTTCTTCAAAACGATTTGCACAAAAGGGAGTCTAGGAGCACAGGTGGAGAGAGAAAATTATGTCACTGCAAGAAAACCCAAACCACAATACTTAGGCATAAACTGCAGTACAGCATACAAGCCACGCGGTCTAGCTCTGCTCAGCATCAGTGAAGGCACAGCTGGAGCGGAGAATCACAGAAGAGCAAGAATGTTGAAGGGCTCTAGAAAACGTTAGCTCTCAGAAAGAGAGAGAATTTTAACTAGAGAAGGAGAAATGACTGAAACAGGAATGATAACAATCTTTACATACGTAAAAGACTGTTGTACAGAAGGAAAACAGCCTGTTCTCTGTGGCCCTGACGGACAGTATAAAGGGGCAGCAAGAGAGACATGGAGAATACGGTAGGAAACTTGCTAGCAAAGGACAGGGAAGCACTGAAACACAGCCAATGGAGTCTTCTGCCCTAGAGCCCTTTCAGGCAATTATGCAAACAGTGACATAGCTGTAACTGGGGCAGGGAAATGGACCTGATAACGTCCTTGGTTCTTGCCAGCCCTATTACTCTACAAAAGTAACCTTTTTGGCTGCTAAGGATTTTTTGGGGTTTACCTTTTGGTCTCTGAAAGGACTCCAGCAATGATGTTTACATTACAGTTTCTTTCAGTTACTTCACTCCTTCCCAATTAGATTGCATAAGCACGACTTGCAGAAATGCCAGCCTTCCCAGGCAACACCTTTCTGCATTTCATTGATATTCCTAAGACTAAGAGTCACGGTGACACACTACCCCTTGCAAAAATGAGGCCTTTCCAAATTGAATCAGTCCGACTTCATCCGTGGCAGATGACTATTTATTTTGTCTAAAACAAAGTAAGGTACATGCTGGTCCACCTTGTGATCCCAAAGGCCAGAATGATTCATTTCTACAAATTGTGTTGCCTTTAAAATACCACAGCACTATTTACCACTTCCAATTATAAATATGTGACTACATTTAACCTCTCTGCTTGGCAAAGGGAACATTTTGCTTTAACAGTGATTAATCAGGGTTTAGCCTCAGCTAAAACCAGCTCAGTTAGTTAATAAATATGAAAAAACAACCTAGTGCAAGAATAGAAGCCAACTCTGCAACTGCACGCATAATTGGGCATCCAAAGGCATAGAAGTGCAGAAGCAATCATCCTGGAAAAAAAGTATAGCAGAAGCTTCCACATAAAGATGGACAGAAATGCAGAGACTGCAAAGGCAGCACTTTCTGTGGCTCTGGACAGAGCAGACTGCAAGTTTCTGTGGAGCTCACTCTTTTTGAATACACTGTGGATTTAAATTGCACATTAACATTTTTTTTTTAAATGCAAGGCATGTTTTAATATAAACATCCAGATTATAAAAAGTTTTATAACAGCAGAAACAGATCTGTATACTCAGATCTATTTTACAAGATTGCAAAGCCAAACACTGAGACCAGTCTTGAAAATGGCAACTCTTGTTATATAGTCAAAATCCTTTACACACAGATGCTTGTCAAGATCACCAGCGTAACAGCCAGTTTGTCAAACCTTCAGCATTGTAAGCTTTTTCCTAGCTGCAAATGAGAAACAGAAATTCAACCATAATGGCAAGTGCTTCCACACTACAGACATCTGACCAAGAAGCAAAAATGCCAAATGTGATGTCTTGGAGAGTTTTACAATAGCTCAGGACCACCCTTACTAAAATACATATAAATTACACTTTAAACTTTGGCCAAGACTTTCAATAATTAAACAGATTTCTACAGACACCTCCCCTCAAACTCTCTGACTTAACAGTTCAGTAAGTACCGACTAGATGAACAGAACCTCACCACTTCATTTCCAAATACTCCAAGATTGGAAGCTATTTAAAATCATTATTTATTTTCTTCAGAGCCATTATAATTTAAAGACATAGCTTTTTTTTTTTTCTTTTAAAGAGTTAAGTCCTCTTAGATAAAAGGAATTAAAGACGTTTGCTTCACGAGCAGGCCTTCATCGCACATATTTCAACACACCACCCTGGGTCAGTCAACGGATACACTTTAAAAGCCATGTGTTCAAAAAGACAGAATGGTCTTATGAATTATTTCGATGCACTCTCTGATTTCATCCTCCTTAATCACAAGTGGTGGTGCCAGCCGAATGATATCACCATGCGTAGGTTTGGCAAGAAGTCCGTTATCACGAAGCCGCAGACACACCTTCCAGGCATCATAGTCTACAATTAAAGGAAAGACACTTACACCATGGCAGAAAGAGTGGCACAACTGCAGCATGTGGTATGTGGAGCCAGACTGTAAACTACTTGCCATCTAGCAGTGAGAAGATGAAATATAATGTGCTCCTTCTCACAAACAGTCACTTCTGAGCATCTGAGCAACTCTCCAGAATGTGCAGTGAACATGTTAAGACTGCAGCGAAAACTCAGCTTTGCTCTTTCACAGATGAGAGCTTGTCTAGATGTAGCAATAGATTTTTAGAAGATAAATAACAGGTGAACAGACCAAAGGGTATTTGTGGGGAGCTAGGTTCACCATCAGGTTTGAACATTATCCAATCATAAAAGAATTCAATTCATTAAAAAAAAAGTTTAGATTTAGATAGTAAAAACCTCCTACTTTTAATAGCACACAGTCACTCAAATAAATTTACAGAAGACACTACAGTACCAAGATCTGAACCCAGACAAGATGTCTGTAAGCTGCCCCCCTATTCCACATAGATACTTTCAATTTCAGTTAAAAATATTTTTTCATGCTATGACTCTGCAGTTGATTATATTTCCTTACCTTTGGTTTCCCGAATTACAATTGCATTTAGAAGTCCTTTTCCTCTTACACAAGTTACAATATCAGATGGTGTCTTCATGAGCTCATTTCTCAGTATGTCCCCCATTATTTCTGCATTTTTAGCCAAGTCTTCCTCTTCAATTACCTAAACGAAAGTTAGATCTACAGTCAATTGAAAGGCAGTGCACTTGTTTTAGTTGTCGACACCAGCATGGTACATAATGACATTACAGTTGCTGAGATACAAAAGCTGATTCATCCAAAGTGTCACTGCAAAGGTAACACAACCAAGCTAATTAACATTAAGCCTTCATTCATTCATGTTTACAGGAAACACAAATCTCTGTTTTTGTCTATTTTTTACTTGTAAAAAAACAACAACAATAACAACAACAACAACAAGATAAACCTCTGAAGACTCTTAATCTGCGAGTTTGCCCAAGTCCATATATTAAGCAGTGATGAGGCTATTTGAGTGACTTGCATTAAATGTGGTGAATTATGCAGTCACAGAATGTTCAAAATATGGAATCTGGACAAGATATTTTACTAGCTTCTGTTTGAGCTCCAGTGGCATATGTGTGTTATCAAGCTCACAGAGCAGCAGACTGGTATACATGGTATAGTAAAATACATCATTTTTAAAATGTCTTAGTGAAATTAGTAAAAAACTTTTTACTGAATTTACCTAAGTGCCTTGAAACTTGTCCTAGATCAATTTTAATGTTGCTATTTAAGTCATTAAGACAATACAATACACAGAAATTAGGGCACATTTACAGTTAAGACTTCAGAATTTGTTTTGTGATATATGCAAACAGTTAACCACTACCAATTTTTCATTCTTAAAGATAGATTTCTACTTGTAGCATAACCAATAATGTTACTTATTTAAGTGAAAATCATGTCAGTGCAACACCCCTTTTTCTTTGGAATCCAAATCTTTATCAAAACATACAAACCTCCAGTGCTGCCATTGCAACACGACAAGCTAATGGATTTCCTCCATACGTAGATCCATGTTCACCGGGCTTAATGGTCAGCATAACTTCATCATCACATAGTACTGCTGAGACCTAGAATGGAAAGGTCAGCTGATTCATTTACCTGTATATTTAGAACAGTAAACTTAAATGTCTCTGAAGTAAACTTTTCATCAGGGCTCAGGAAAGGACAATTTTCATCCTACGGTGATAAATTACACTTACATTTCTAGCCCAGTACAGAAGAGGACATATCTGACAATCACATAACAGTTTAATTCCCCTTAAATACCCTTAGCTATACTGGTAATATATAGCATTTAACTACAGGTGAGAGGCATTTCTCCACAATGAATATTATTTCAAGAGTTTAAGTTTCAAAACTCTGTTTAACAACTGAAACCAGTCAAAACAGTTCAAGGCAGGTTGTAACTTCCAGCCTAATCAGTAGGAATTTAAGTCACTCCAGCAGGATAAACCTAGTCATGTGGGCATGCCAGACAAGTGCACTAATGCCAGTTGTTCAGAAAAATGTTTTTAATATATGATGTTTTAGAACACATTAATAATTTTTTTTCCTCTTTTACAAAATTAATCAGAAATTCATTACAGCAAGACTGTGAAGACCTACGCTCCAGAGAGAGTACAAGAGACTAACCAGTGATTCCAGAATGAAAAACTGACCACTGGATACTTATTTTCCTGATATTATCAAACTGAAGAAAACAGAAATCAACCAAATCTATTGGATCAATTGACAAGGACCAGAACATCTAAAAATCCCCAGCCTAAAAAGATGACATCTAATAACTTGCCACACTAACAATTCAAGTATCAACACAGAAAGTTCAGTATACTCTAGCCATTTCAGCTATACGTGTAACCATGTATTCCATAATTTTCTTATGTATCACTCACAGGCTGGACAATCTGGGTCATAAATTATAATTAGTCTTGTAAACACCAATTTCTAAGCACAACAAACATCAAATTTGTCTTCCAACTAGAAGACTTTCAGTGTTATTTACTTTAAAATGATCATTCAACTAATGGATTTTTTTTGTTACTCACAGGATATAAGCCACCAGAAAGGGCCTTTCCGAGAAGAATTACATCAGGTCTCACGTTTTCATGGTCAACAGTTAACATTTTTCCTGTTCTGGCTAAACCAGTCTGTATTTCATCAGCAATAAACAGAACCTTTACAGAGATAAAAAGAAAAATGCACATATTACAGAAAATGACTTTTCACTCCCATTCCTACTTCAGTTCAAACAATACAGCAGAGTTGCACACAATGAGTGAGAGGCCTTCCAGCTGCATTACACTATGTACCCTTCTTTTATCTCCTCGAGACACACATATTCTGTGAAATGTCAAACTACCAAAAAGTAAACGTACTGTCCTATTTTTCTCTGACATCTTTAACATAAAGATTCTCTTCTACATAAGGCGTACTCCACGTAGGGTTGGACACTGTTCAGACAGAACCTATTTACACTTAACAGCAAGTGAGATTTCCAACAAGTTAGGATTCGTCCATCTTTTACTCCCAGTGCATTGTTTATAAACTGACCTTTGGAAGCTTCTGAAAAATGCCATTTTAGCAACTCTGCTGGTCTCAGAGTCTGATGCCTAAGTGTCTAAATAACTCTGAGAGCCTACACCCAAGTTTTTGGTCTTGTTTTCCTAAGCTGCATTATTGTCCTGTGCTACTATTGTTAGAGTATCTACTACTTCTTCTGTGAGGTATCGCAGTAATAGCGAAGGCAACTTTATTACTTATATGTCAATACCTTCCTCTGAAGGTCTAGAAGGATTTATGGGTAGCATTTTCAAATTAAGAATCAGAATTCTATTAGAACAAAGACTGTTGATTTTCAAACCAGACACTAACTCTTGACAGCGCTTCTGCATTCCAGCAATGAGGTCCTTAATAGACATGGTAGAACCACCACAGTAATCCGCTTGTTGCCCAAGAAAATTGTGAAAAAGTAAAAAAGAAATTTAAAGTTAAATTAATTTAAAATAAATGCAGTTTCAAAAACCTCCATTAGAAATTTACATTGGTGGCAACAGTAAGAAAGAGTGAAAAGTGAGCACTGCTAAGAAGTACTTCTTGGAAAGGTACTACTAACAAATACAAGTATCCCTACCCTAATCCACTAAAAGAAAGAGAAATTATTAAACAGCATTTTAAGTCATATACCTTGCATATGAGAATAACCTTACAAGAAATACCAGGAGACACAGTATGTAATTTTAAGCCAGCTTGTTATAATGAATTCCTTACATTGTGCTTTGTGCAGAGGTCCCGCACTCCTGTGAGGTAACCTTTGTCAGGAACAATCACACCTGCTTCACCTTGAATTGGTTCAACCATGAAAGCTGCTACATTGGGATCTTGAAGTGCCCGCTGTAAGTATGATATGCGTAGGAAAGAGAAAAAGAAAAACTTGCACTTGGGTCAAATTTACAAAATATGGAGATGAACACATAGCAAAACCCAGCTGTAACTTTGGTTTTCAATCCTAAATGATAATAGTATTCATGTCAGGCAGTTATCTGTGAGTGCCATTTCAGTTCCAGCTCAGAAGCCTATGTCACTATTTGCCTCAAAAGATCAGCTGGTGTGCTTGCTCAGGGAATTACAAGCCTTAAAAATTGCAAAGCCAGACAAGCAGATTATCAGATCAGTTCATAAATTACCTCAGAAATACATGCAGTTTTGCTTTACTCCATACAAGACAAACAGTTGCTCAATGCTTCCCCAGTTCACCTCAAGCAAAAAGGAATGGAGCCTCTGCAGTACAAATTTGTCATCTTAAAGCAAAGTCCATAGCTACATTCTTGCACTATCAAGCTCTAAAAGCCTTAAAAGTCTACGAGACTCAAAAGATATTGATTCCCTGAACAAGTTTACTACAGCTTTTCTCAATATCTCCTCATAAACAAAATGAATTCCATTATCAGTCTGATGGACACAGGTCTAAGTTCTGGGTCTCCAGAGCGCATTCAAAGCCTCGATAAAGTTGGCTGAAAACCAGTAAATACTTACAGAGCTTTCACAACGGACAGCGTTACTTAGGTTCAAATCTGATTTAGCTTCTCCGCACAGCGACTATAATACACAGAGACCTTTCTTTCCTCTAGCCAAACTCGTAGGAGGCAAGCATCTCTGTACCATAAACCTCCAGAGGTGGCTTGCTTGTACTAGGCAGACACTGCAGACGCAGCAGACATGGAGGACTAACTTGTCACTCATAGAGACAATGTATGCAGATGATGGAAAAGTGGCAATGCCAATGTTCCTAGTGCCTTAGTACTATCTGCATTTAGCTGGAACCTTCCTGCCTTCCAGGTCCCAAATCCAGCACCCTGTGGCTGCTATCAAGCACCATCTACCCTCCAATACATAAACCCAGACTACGAGTGTGAGAACTTTTAAGCTAATCAAGGTCAGTGCTGCCCAACAGCTTCACAGGATGCATTGAAGAGAAAACCCAGGACAATGCAGAATCACTAGCATTTCAGTAACTTGAGGGAATCGCCAGCCCAGCATGGTTTTAAGGATGCTGTGAAACTCACAAGACCTGCATGCAACTGCAGCGAATTCTAGTTATCCAGTCATTGAAGAATCCACAGCATTTCTGAGAAAAGTCAGTCAAGATTTTAGTTTCAGAATCAAAGTCCAACTCTGGAACGTATTTTACTTTGTGCATGTGTAACATGAATCCCCTTACAGTTTATTGGCTGTTCTTTATTTATACCTGGAACATCTTAGTAACGAGGGAAATGAAACAGATCTTGTGGTTTTCCTTTTACCTCCTAAAGCAAAACTGAAAATTAAAACAAAAGCAGAATTTACACACATTACCTACAGGTAATTATAACATACATATTTCTTACATATGTTTAGATACACATTTCTTAATGCATGTGTTTCAAATGATAAACTTCTGATTTTCCTACCTTGCCATTTACCTAAGAGACATCATAAAATGATTTCAAATACCTCAAGAGCTGGTAGGTCATTGTATGGGATCACTTCAAAACCTGGCATAAAGGGTCCAAATCCATCATAACTGGAGGGGTCTGTAGAACTTGAGATAGCAGACATTGTTCTGCCCCAGAAGTTGCCAGCTAAAAAAGATAGATAAATAGATAAATAACAGTTCACAAAATTACGATGCACTTTCACCTAAGACAGATAACAGAGGTTTGGTACAAAACTAAGAGCCAAAACAGTTTATAGGGCATCACACTTTCCACTTGGTAATGAATTTTAAGAGTTGCTTAACATTAGCATCCTTCTGGCAACTGTTAGCAGTTTACATTGATGCCATAAATACATCAGGTTGCTCTATCAAAAGCACATTGGAAAAACAAATGAAAATTATACTACATGACATGGCAAGTATATAAAATAATTTCGATAAGCTTTTGTTAGTAGTCTGAAAACTTTAAAATAACTCAGGAAGATAATACCTTTTTAGGAAGATGTGCACTTTTTACATAATACTTATTAAATGCAGAAAGAAAGTAATACCATCCAGAATTTAGGTCCTAAAAATAAAGCTGCCAGTAAGCCTAAATCAAAAAAATATACGTCTGTGCAGTTCAAAGTTCCAGGAGAAGCCTTTCACATTTTTAAAAATATTCTGACTTTGCACTATTTCATATAGAAACATCAGTTAAAATGGTTAGGAACCACCTATCACCAAGACTATAATAAATTATTTTAATACTTCATTTGAATCAACTTACTGTCAACTAAATGATAACTAGGTGCTTGACAAGAATAAGGAAGATTAAGAGTTCAGCACCTCCACAGCATTACAAATCTTTCCCCACCACCACCATTTTCATTGGGCATAGGATATTCTCAATCTGGAGGAAATCCTGAAGTCAATTATTACTGATGTAGCCAGCTCTAGGCATTCCCTGTTCCTAGCTGCCAATACAAACAACACTACACTATTCACAATAGCAATACTTCCTAGCAGAACGATCCCTGCTATGCTCTGGTGAGTCACATGCTTATCACCTCAAGGTTATGTTACTGCAGCCTGATGTATCCTGAAACAAAGCCCTTTAGACTGATGAGCTCCAAATCACATGAAGCAGAGCAGCAGTTCTACTGATGGCAGACCATCTCCACCTTAGCACTCCAGCCTCTCTCTTGGTTCACTACCAAGCACAGAATCTACATCAAGTTCTCTGTGGTGATGTTTAAAGCCATTTTTTGGTCTGACTCTAGTTACCTATGAGAGCTTCTTTTTCTGCCAAGTTGTTGGCTTCTGACTCCAACTATTTAGCACATATTTAAACATTGTGGTTAAGGGAATGGGATCATAAAATTGAGAACATATCCAGTTCATCAAAATGAGAAAGGATTTACTGAAAGCTAATTGACTAAAGAGCAAAATAAAATATATATATGGAAGAGAAAGAGGGAGAAATATATTTGTTCAAAGAATTCCCAGAAAAAGAAAAAAAATTAATCTAATTGGCCATAGAAAACATAATGCAATGTTCGATTCTGAATTTCAGTTTATAAATGCAGTCTAATGACAGTTTATGGTTCAGCTATAACATGCACCGAAAGCCAGAAACAGCCTTTGCAGTAGGAGCAATTAGCAAAAAAAAAAAAAA
>VXAL01015545.1:632238-644165 GCA_013399475.1 Chauna torquata
CCGCCCGCCCGACGGCCCGCCGCTGATTGGCTGCCGCCGCCCCCGCGCCTCCATCCCCCCGACGGCACCGGCCCTCCCTCCCACCTTCGCTTTCTATTGGCCTTCATCGGCGACAGCACCCCGCGCTCACCCAATGAGAGCGCGATGCCGGCACACCCCTCAGCGAAGTCCCGCCCTTGGGCCGTTGGCCAGTTTCCCTCAGAGCTGCCGCCGCCCGCCGGCGGCCTCGCCCTTCCCGCCCGCGGAGCTGCACTCGCCTCTGCCGGGCCCGGGGGCGATTCTGACACGCACATAACACCCACCCCTTGGCGGGGGGAAGCCCCCAGCCCTTCCCGAGCTGAGCGGCCTCCCGCCGGGTGTCGCCGCCCCGCCGGGTGTCACCTCCGCCCGCCGGCGGTCGGCCCTTGGCTGCGCTTGCCCCCGTCTGGGGAGTTGTACAAAAGGGCGAGCACGGGGGAAAAAAAGAAATTGAGAGGAACTGGGAATAAATTGGAAATGGGAAGGATGATTGTGGTAGCTCCCTGCCGGCGCTGGCTGTGGCTCTGTGGCCTCACTGATGGGCAGTGGGGTGCGCAGGTCGCTATGGATGCTACAAACAGGGCTGCCGAGAGCGTAGCGGGAGCCAGACCTGTGCTTTCTCTTCATAAAAGCCACACCTGAGCTTCTTCCTGATCTTTTAATACCTGATAATCTGTGGCTTACAAAAAAAATAATTAAAAATATTAGAATCTCTCTAAGTTTGCTGATAGATTCCTTACAGAGCTCCTGTGCAAACTGTTTTCTGCTTAGCGCATCGGCTTCGGCCAAAGAGATGGCTCCCCCAGCTTGGTGCCACGCCAGGAACAGGCCCACGGCCTCCATCCACAGCGCTGCGTTGCTGGAGCCGCGGTGTTTGTACCCCATGCTGTTCGGGGCACGCTGCCGGAGGGCCGGGCGTGCACATACGCAGAGCATGCAGCCCGGAGCCGCCAGTGGGTCAGGGCAGGCTGCGGCTGCGACTGGCCGCTGCCTGTGCAGCCCTGACCTTTCCCTGGGCAGAATTACGCTTGGAGAGTGTTTTGTAACCAGAAAATCTGGACGTTCACAAGGAACTTGAGATGCATTTAATAAATACATGCTGGTTTTAATACAAAATAATAATAATAATAATAAATAATAATAATAAAAGGTTGGGAAAAGATACTGAGATTATTTCTCTTTTTATATGACCCACCTTACTAAAAAAAAAGCAAAGTCTCAACAGTGATGACTTTTGGATGCCTTTTGATTCACAAATTGTCCTGACAAATCTGTCAATTCTGGAAAAGAGTTTATGTTTTTTCCACAAAGGAAACACGGTATACTAGGTTGACAGTGCACAGAATTTGCATATCTCCCCCACACAAAAACAACCCTATGTCTGAAATAATTCTGGAATCTTGTCATATCTTCTAACCAAATGGCTCAAAGCTTGGATGTCAGGGAGCAGCATTGCTTATGAGTTTGGAGAAGAGTGCCCTCAGAGGAAAGTTTCCCAGTGTGCAGTCAGCTTGATTCAGCAAGAGTTGGGAGTAGAGCAGATGATCCTGTGCTCTTCATAAATACGTATACAGTCAGGCTCAATTCTACTAGCATATTTATGTCTCTTTCTAGCCTGATTCTGCCAGGGAAGAGTGCCATACATCTGTTGCCAAAGTTGAATGCTTAAAGCATTCAACCCTAAAAGGTTGTGCCTTTGGTGCTACATTGCAAAATACATTTCACAATCATATCTGTTGAATGAATACATGGTTGTACTGTGCCAAGTTTCTTCTTTAAGTCCAGAAACAGTCATTATCTAGCAACTGAAACCCTTTTTTTCTAGTTAAAGGTACAATTTTTTGTGAAATGCCTAGAATGTTAAGGTTGAAAAAAAAGCAATGGACCAATTTGAGTATTATACTTTGTCACAGTTCATCTCTGGTGTAAGGAAAAAATGCGTGAATCCAGCCTCACTCTCAGGAAAACAGTGACCATGCACCCAAGTAAACACTGCAGATTCATGTCTGAAATGCAGAGTTTCGAAAACAAACAAACAAATAACCCTGAAGCAAGAAAGAGCTTGCTTTCTTTTGGATTCTACAAAGCCTTAAAGAAGAAAAAAAAAGGTTATGTGCTCAAATACAGACATAACACAGAATGTGTAGATACTACATGTAAATGTATTTTTTAAAGCTGGTATGGGCTGTTTTTGAGATAAAAAATTACAAATATGAAGTAACTCTCAAGAAGAGTCTAGTTATTTAACATCACAGAGAGAGTGACTTCAGACTTCTACATAATATAAGCTTGATGCAAATTTTGGGTAGGATCATTGTAGTACTGCTGTGAATCACTTTCTTCCCTCTTTTGTTTTTGGCACTTATAATCAAGACACCAAAAATACCCACTTTTCTTCTATAAATGCTATCAAGTTGAAATTTTAAATTGTTCACTTTTTTCACAGTGGCAGCTATTACCATAGATGTTGAAGCAGTTGCTGCCAGCTAGATGTAGTATTTCCTATGATTTAAAAAAAAAAAAAAAAGACAGCAGAAGCTTAATGTGTACTGTTTAGTTATCTGTAGGTACCTAAAAGACTCCACATGACAGTAACCAAAACATGAAAAACAGGAGACATGAAATTTTCACATTTTGCAGTAATTTGCCCCACAGAAAAGAAGAAAATCTTGACCTACTTGAGGGAAGAGGGTTATTATATTCATTCTGCTTATCCAGAAAATACAGTTTGACATATAAGTAAACCATAAAGTTATATGAAGGAACAAGTAAAGTCATGCCAGTCGTTAGGGGTAATTCTGCAGCTCTGTCTCTGGCAGAAATGCTCATTGAAGTCATTGGCAATTAGGCATGTGAAAAGACCGAGGAATTGCATCCCAGTTACAATCGTTACTTTCTTCCGTTGAGGTAGGACCGATACCCCTGTATCCATGAACTACAGTCTTGGCCTCCTACGTGGTATGACTGCACGAGCTCGGTGTGTTCCAGGGACAACGTGGGGCTCGTGGGAAGCACTAGCGCAGCGACAGGCTTGCTGTTCCATTCTGTGGTGGCCATGGTAGCTTGTTGGCTCAGAGGAAGAGTTACCTCAGAGCACGACCTAGGCCAGTCAGCAGCTTGGGTATGGAGTCCATCCACGTCATGAGTCTCAAGGTACAAGTTCATAATTAACTAAAACCAGTATCAGTCTTCAGTTAGGGCAGACAGACAGGCCCACCTGTCTTCCCACCTCTAGGAGAGCCACAGGGGTACTCTTCACCCTTTCTCCTCTTGTTGAAGATATGCTGCCACTCAGCAAAAAAAATAAAATGATGCTTCTCTGAGCCCAAGGCAGATTTTTGAGGCAAAGCCAGCAGTTAGCATATTGTCCAGGAGAGCGCAACCTGCAGTCCCGGTCTGACAGCTGGCCAGGTACTTCACACCGAACACCCTTCTGGGAAGGGGTGGTCATATCACACACTGCAGGCCGGCCTCATAGATGTTTGTGTCATCTCTGACCAAGGACTGGCAAGATAACAGCACGCAGCGATGGGACTCCTGCAACGCATGTACACGGAGAGTCACAGGCCGCGTGTTGTGTGACAGACACTTCTCGGTTTGCCCACTGTTGCAAAGCATCTGGTGCAATACCAAGCCTGCAGAGGGGTAAGGTTCTTCTGTGGCACGTCTCCTGTTTGAAACTTATGTCTGGACAAGACAAGAAAAGAAAATGAAGGTGCTTTTTTATTATCATGATAAGATACCAATGGATACATGAGTGATTTCAAGGATTTTTCTACTTGAACACTTCAGTCTTTCATTCTCATCAGTGACAGTTGAAATTCATGGCGAATTTTGATAGAACCTTGTATAGAAAAATTCCTTTCTGTGGCCCATGGTTGTGTTAGTCTGGTTGTTTACTGAGAGCAGAATTCTACATTAAGATATTTCTTGCAGGACCAGAAAGCTTAGTCTTTCCTGCAGCACAACTAGGATATTTTACGATATAGCGTGTCAGAACATAGAAACAACAAATTGTAATTCACGCAAAGCACGTCTGCCCTTCAAATTCAGTTAGAGGTTTCTTTTTTAGTTCGTATCTTTCAAGATAGTTTGGCAAAGCATAGCACAACCCCCTTAAAATCAGTGCTGTTCGACTGGGTGGACGTCCCTTCACCCAGCTTAAAGCACCACGAGCAACCCTTAGAGCTCATACTCCTACCGCAAGATAAACCTTGAGCCATAGTTAATACTTAGCCTCCCCAGTTTGTTTGTTGTCTTATTTTACAAAGATTTTAATGATACTCTGTTAGATGACAGCACGGATAACTGAATTATAAAATCTAAACAGTTATTGTCTTCTGTTAGGCATTTTTTCCAATGTTTGAACTTAAATTCCATTATTTTCCTTTGCAATTTATCACTGCTTACATCCAGAGCCTTCCACAAATGAGATGGGACATTTTATTTGTATATGAAACCTAGATTTAAGGGTGAACAATAAACTCTTCTATTTCTAGAACTTGTAGATAATTAAATGTAATTTAATTACATTTATATAGAGAAACGTAATTTCTATATACATTTCTGGTGGGCATCACATTCGTTGGGCGTCACACTACCACGAAGATACAAACTGGAGATGGTTTGAGGAAAACAACTTTCAGATGTACCAACACAGATTAAAAGAGCTGTGTACCTTCAGCTCACTCGTGACTGGATTTTATTTTGCTCTAGTTCTGACATGCGACTCTGACAGTAAAACTACCTGATTACCTGCAATTCCAGCAGCAAGATGATCCACGTGTGAGATCCATGAGATCAGCAAGTGGGCAGGAATCTGAGAATCCACAGGACCCTGATGAATGGCATTTTCTAGCACAAAAATCAGAAATAGTAAAATAAAATCCAAAGAAAATTGGAGCGAGACAAAGTCAGATTGAATTTTCGGCTTTCAAGTGCCTCACATGAGTTTGCTTCTTCCTTGTACAAAAGTATTTTGATTTTGATCCTGCAGACCTTCTGCTTCTGAACTTCCATCGACTTCATTCTTGGATTTTATCATGTCAGTGACTTCTGGAAAAGACATTCTGGAAATTGCTTTACCTGCTCTCCAAACTTTCAAAATTTAACCAAGCTGGCAGCTGTAACTGTCATGAGAGCACACAGAAAATGCACATAAATACATCTAGCCGTGTAATGAGTATCTTGTCAACTAGGTTAATCTCAGGACTGAGCGCTCAACATCTGGATACACGTTATCTCGGGAACTGGGAAACTCTCCTCAAAGTTCTACCAGCACGGCACGTCCCCGCAGGCCCTGCTGTTCATGTGCTTGACGTTGCTGCAAGAGCGACTGCTAATCTCGCTAAGTGATGAGCAATCATCTGCTCAGGGCTACTGTGTCTGGAACTGAGGAGCTTACATAATGCTCATCCGAGTCAGACTTTAACTTGGCCTCCTTGCGGGGAAAGATTAGCGAGGTAAACCATTGCGTCATCTGCCACTTGTCCTTACCTCAGGCTGACATGCTGTCAGCTCCTGAGCCTCCCTGTTCAGGACTTTAAACTAGCCTGAGATCTTCTAGAATACCGAATAATTCAGAAAATGAGAGGCTTTCTTGTTACGTGTTAGAACAAGTGACTTTGCTTTAAAATACATTGTTTCAAAACAATTTCTTTCCTAAGAATTGTTTTTAAAAACCATACAGCCTAAGATATCAGTAATAAGGAAAGCATGTTGCGAAAAGTAAGATCTTCAGAAAGCAGAAAGATCTTGACAGAAATTTCCTAATCCTAAACTGTCACATGGCTGATCCTTGGAAGGGGCAAATAAACTAGGAAAGCAAAGCATTTAATCCATTCTGTGCTGTCTGCAGCTCAGTTATCATTTCTTCAAACCAATGCTCTTTTCTCCCAAATTCAGTGAAAAGCAGCATCTCTTGAATTCACTGATGCCTGTGCCTTTCAGTGTGTTTCAGTGGGAGGCACTGAATGATAAGAAGAGCTGCCAGCCCAGCGGCTGTGCACAGACGTGTCAGCACGGGTGTAGGGACACGGAGCTGCCCTTACCCGAGAGGACAAGAGTTCCACTCAGCTGACTCCCAGTTTGTTTTGCCAGGTGCTTGAAGATCCACAGATGCAGAACCCAATGTTTTTTAAGGTTCCCATTTTGCAAAGTCTGTGCATCTTTGTATATCCTTGCCTTTAAAAATAAAATAAAATATGACTTCTTTCTTTAAACAGTAGCGGTAAAACAAATTCCATGATCAAAGCTACCATAATAAATCCGCATGTGTAGTGGGATTTTTAAAGGGGTAAAATATTTGTTATGTATTGAATTTGTACATAGACCTGATATCTTTGAAAGTACTTCAGAAAGTCAGAGGCTGCTCAGTGAAAAAGCCTGAATCTTGAATGCCACTGAAATCTCTCTGTAGTGTTATGACATGCCTAGGCCCCCTGAAATACCACACTTTCAATTACATTCATCATGTGGCATTATACAGAACATAGAAAATCTGGTAATCAGCTTGACAAAGAAGCTAGCTTGGGAACTCTTCAGTGTTTGAAGGGGAAAATGTAAGAGAAATTGAGTTTAATACCTGTGCTACAGCGGTAAGCAAAGGTAGTGGTGCTGCAGGCTACATGAATCACGGCAGCCACAAAACAGCTCCTGTGAGCAAAGCAGCAAAGATGCCAAATAGGAGGCTAAAGGAAGCCTGTGACACGCTGCTCGTAAATGAGGTGGCCGCGTCATTGTGTCCCAGAAACTTTTACTGAGTACACTACCAGAAATGAGCCCCGCAACGTGAGTTTTCCATGCCAAGGAAGTGCCGTAAAGGTCTGCTCAAGGTGACTTCAGCTGATAGGGGGTCATAATGAAAAACAAAAAATGTGTTCAGGTCTAATGATGCAAGAACCCTATTATCAATTTTTCTTTAGGATGATTTCACCCACCAAATATTTTTCTAGACGTCTGGTCTGCCTGCGAGTCGTAAAGCTGCTGGAAATCAGACTTTGATCTTATTCATGACCAGTATATAGGACCGAAGCAACGCCGCTCAATCATTCCTGAGCCACCTGACCACTTAGTGGGCTGATGAGGCATTTAATAGATCAGCTCTTATATTTTGTGAGGCCTTCGATAAACACACGGGTACCTTGACTCTCATCGCTTTTCTGAACATGCTGTAGAACTGGCGGATTGCCAGCCATGGTATCTGAGATGTTTTATGAAATGCAGTAAACAACAGAGAGGGTCCAGCTGTTGGACCAGGTGTACCGAGGCCGGGTTTGCACATACCTCGTTGTTGCACCGTGCCACAGAGAAGGACGTAGGACTGGACGGCTACATCTCTGAAAGGGACCCAGCCTTCTCCTCGCAGCTCTGACAGAGTCCAGCCTGCAGCAACTACTTTTGACGCCTGGTGCGTTTCCCGTTGCGGATCTTTCTAGTGGATGCCTTCAGCAGTAAGCGCAAGGAGTTAGTTCAGTCCGGCCACAGCTATCTGGAGCCCGCTGGGCAGCTGATAAAGGGAATAACCACAGCAAGCCTGCGCGCTGGCATCCCCTGTGCATCAGCCGTTCCACACAGCACAGGCGTGTCTCTGTGGGGGCGGCCGGCCAAAAGGACATCTGCCAGAAGACATTGCTACATGCCTCTCAACCTAAATACGACCTGCGCCGCCATCAGGAGGTGCGGCTTGCATGTTCCACCAGGACAACAAAAATCTGGGGTCATGACTCTTCTGCAGGAACTGCTCTGCCAGAAGGAAGCAGTAGAAGCTGCTGAGCTCTCCATCTGCTGGCTCCTTGTCTTGGGCCATCCCTGCTCGCCCTACATGGTCCTACTTCAACACAGTAAGGAAAACCAGGTAGAAACCAGAGGATTTAAAATCTATCCTCAGCTCAGAAAGCTGTGCATAGATAGCTCACTGCTTAGTACAGATGTTGTAGCAAATAATAATTTGAAAGAGAAAGAAAGAGAAAAAGAGAAAGAAAGAAAGAGAAAGAGAAAGAGAAAGAGAAAGAGAAAGAGAAAGAGAAAGAGAAAGAGAAAGAGAAAGAGAAAGAGAAAGAGAAAGAGAAAGAGAAAGAGAAAGAGAAAGAGAAAGAGAGAGAAGGAGGTTGCTAGGAAGGAATTAGACTTTGGTTTAATTTTCCAAAGTCTTGTATTGCACAATAAATGCTGGTTTTCTTCACTAAAAATGCCCGCTCACTAACCTTTCAATAAATATATTTTATCTTTCGATCCTCAATATGTTTAATTGTTCAGTGTATCCTTGTGACTTTCAAACCCAACTGTATGAGGGTTTTTTGTTGTTGTTTATTGTTTGGTTGGTTGGTTTTAATACAGATCTAAAAGTCTAGTTAAATCGACATTTCCAATATTTCCCTAGCTTTAACGTCATGGCACTCCCCCGTGTACGTCTTTCGTTATTAGGTTAAATGAAGCTGATTTCCAAAGTGCTTTTTTGGTGCTTGGACCACTAATATTTTTGTTGCCTGTGCAGACAGAAGGTACAAAACAAAAAATACTACTTTTTGTCCAAAGATGAACATTGTATGAGTCAAAAGTTTTCCCTTATCTGTATACAAGACTACTCATGTAGCTGGAGCACAGCAGTTTTCTTGCTTCCCTGTGAAGCACCAAGCGTTTGCCATTGCTGGAGGTGAGATTTCAGGACCAGAGTCCTAGCCACTATGTCACGTTCTGGAACAGAAATTAAGAGAGCATAAGCAAAGCTCTGCGCAGGGCTGCATGACCCAGACGTTACCAGCAGCTGGGGCAGTCTGCAGCCCCGGCTGTTCGTGCCTGCTCATTGCTCGTGCTGTTATTACAGACGATGCGAGGGGAATGAGACAGGCTACTAACTTTCCTGTTCTCTCTGGAGCATTTTAATTCGAAACTCTTTTAATTTAATATAGATGCAATTTTTGGTGTTTGCACATGGGACTTACTTGTGATTCCCTTTAACATCTATATTCAGCTGTGAGTAAAGTCAATTTTTGTCTATGCTTGAAAATACTGCACAACTCTGTATTCAGAACTGCTAGAGATAATGGACACTCAGTGGGGCATTTCCAAAAGTGTTACCGGTGCGAACAGCTTAATCTGGACAATGCGGTAGTTGACAGCAATTGCTGTTTCCAGGGCCAAGTTTTGAATCACAGCTGTATTAAGTGGCCACGTCTCTAACTAGAAGCCAAAGAGGTCACCTGCCGTGCAGCCAGCCCATGGGCGCAGGAGGAGAGGGGGGGGTCCGAGCAGCCTGGATGCACTTAGCCAGAAGAGCTTTGGTGGCCTGGGATCAGTGCTGCAAGGTCCGCAGTCCCATTGCTATGCCCCGCTCCTCCAGTGCAGGGGTGCAAGTAATACAAAGTGGGAGCCGTGATTGATAGGTTCTCTGAAATTAATTGTTGAACTTTTCGTCAATCCAGAGCAATGGACATGACTATACGGAGTGGTGGGAGAGGCTGGCTTTTCTTGCCTAGGAATCATAAAGCTAACACTGTTTTGCCAAAGACAAAACCGCTGGCAAACCACAAAGCCTTGAAAAGGTTACGAACAGCAGAACTGCACATCAGTTTATACTGCTTGCATTTTTTTCATTTGTCGTGTTCTCTAGTTTTTGCTCCAATTTACACTTCTTAAGGAAGAGAACTAATTGTCTGACAAATGCCAGGGCATGGGACTTTTTCCCCCAGAGATTTCAGTACAGTGCAGGTGACCAACTGTTTCATGCTCTGGGGATGTCTCAGAGTGACAGCCAAATGAAACCGAGAGCTGGTTTTTGCGCGCGCAGTGATGAGAATCACAAGTAGAAGGCCACCAGGAGGTCAAGCGGATTTAAGTCTGGTTACTCCTGACCCGTGGCAAGGAGCACGGACCAGACGGCCCGCTAGGATCCCTTTCTCTTCCTGCAGTGCTTGAGCTCCTGTCCGAGGTCAGGCAGCTGGACGTGGACAGCCCGGCTGTTGGCGGCGCTGCACCCGGTGCCTCAGACGGCCGCGACTGCTGGTTCGCTGGCCAGCAGACAGGCAGCGCGGGATGCGTGCTGCGCTGTTGTAATGACCCCATCTTTTGCAACTCTAACTGAAGTCCAATTAGAGTTAACAATTTACTTTAACTAGCCTGCAAGTAAGTACATTCATACAGTAGTTATGACTTCCAGAATCATGACCTGAGGCAAACCTTGGGTTTTGTTAACAGCAATCCAAGGAACTGGGAAGACGCCAATTACCTCCTCTTCGGGGCGGCAAGAAAACTGCGGTGACTTCACTTTGCCTGCCCCAGGCAGGGCGCGGGCAGCAGCCGCTCCCGAAGCCTGGCCTTGCAGGGCTCCCAGCTCAGCTCCTGGCCGAGCCCAAAGGTCACAGGGACGGCTGCCGCCGGAGGGGGTGTCCCGGGAAGCCCCTCTCACGGCCACCCGGAGGAGCTGGGTGCCGGCACACACGCCCAGCAGGGAAGCAGCCCGCAGGGCAAACGCCGCTTCATCCAAGCACAATTAAAAGCAATTAAACGCGGAATAATTTTAAAAAAAAACTTTTTATTTAGACAAACACAAGAAGAAAGAGAGAGGATTTATGAGCTAAGATTTTTGGTTGGAGAGCCAATGTGTACTTTAAAGCATCATAAGACCAAGGGGATACACTCTCGAACAGTGTGTTGTAATAATTTGTGAAACCGCATGAGACAGATTTTTTTTAAAACCAATTACTTCCCAGCCGTTCAGGGAGGGATCAGCCCCCAGCTAAAATTCCTTTTCATTCCGGTGCTTGTACTGATGAAGATGAAATACAATTTTCCTTTCTAAGAAATACTCCAAAAAGCAAAAGAAAAAGCATGTGTTTCTCTGTTATGGAAAATAGGTCTCTGCATGCAGGAAATTCTGCGTTTTACTTATTTTCTACCACAAATGCCCCATTTTTAAAGAAATGAATAATGTAATCATTTTCTGTGATTTATGTTTTCGTTTCTGCCTCATTTGGCACTAACACTGTTATTACAAGAACAACTGTTCTCTTCGAAAAGAATGATCCTTAGACGTCTCATCTAAGACCTTTGAAGTCAATGGGAATGAACTGAAAAGAAAGGTAGAGGGGCAACGTATATTAGCAGCAATCAAATACTTTCCCACTGACTGAGCAGATTTTGTACTCATCGCCTGACGACACGGAGCTGCAGTTTCCTACACCTCAGACAAAAAGAAAAACTCTCTTCTAAGCAGGGTACCAAGCGCACGGCTTGCAGTTTTCAGGTCTGAAGTCAGAAGTGACATAAAATGTGGGTCACACGGGGCACGACCGAGTGCTGGGAGCAGCAGCAGAGGCTGAGGACGTCTTCGCTCGCGAGCATCCCTGGAAACCGAAACGGTGGCGTGCAGGATCCGCAGCGTCAGGGTAACAGCAGCAGGAGCAAGTGCCACAGCTCCCGGGTGCTCAAGCTCGGAGGCATGTGCTGGCAAGCCAAACGGCAACGAGGAATGTTTTAAAAAGAAACTTGGAGAAGAATCTGGAGGGAATTAGTGTCAGGCATGTGTAAGGAGGGTTATTCGTTCCATCTCCAACGCCTATAATTACATATCAAATGTGCTAATAAAATCCAGTGGTTACAGTGTGGTTTTTTTTTCTCTCCGCCGATGTAAGCCGAGCGCATCCTAAGCACGCTGCGGTGACGAGCAGAAAGCCCCAGCTCCTCACACTTCCGACCGCCACGCAGCCCCCAGAACCGCTCCCGCGGGAGCGCGGAGCCGCGCCGGCCCCAGGACGGGCTCCCCCCGGGCCCTCAGAGGTGCGGGGCGTAGAAGGGGCCGAGGTACGCGGGCCCGAGGAAGGGCGCGAAGGGGCCGCCGCCGGCGCCGCCCAGCGGGAAGGGGGAGGCGGCCGGCAGGAGGACGTTGGCGGCGGCGAAGGAGGGGAAAGTCT
>VXAL01015546.1:2298-20287 GCA_013399475.1 Chauna torquata
TGCCCTTGGTGGGGGGTCCCAGTGCCCTTGGTGGGGGTCCCAGTGCCCCTTTCTCTGGTGGCTGCAGTGCCCCTTTCTCTGGGGGTCCCAGTGCCCCTTGGTGGGGGTCCCAGTGCCCTCGGTGGGGGTCCCGGTGCCCTCAGTGGGGTCCCAGTGCCCCTGGTGGGGATCCCAGTGCCCTCAGTGGGGGTCCCGGTGCCCCTTGGTAGGGGTCCCAGTGCCCTCGGTGGGGGTCCCGGTGCCCTCAGTGGGGTCCCAGTGCCCCTGGTGGGGATCCCAGTGCCCTCAGTGGGGGTCCCGGTGCCCCTTGGTAGGGGTCCCAGTGCCCTCGGTGGGGGTCCCGGTGCCCTCAGTGGGGTCCCAGTGCCCCTGGTGGGGATCCCAGTGCCCTCAGTGGGGGTCCCGGTGCCCCTTGGTAGGGGTCCCAGTGCCCTCGGTGGGGGTCCCGGTGCCCTCAGTGGGGTCCCAGTGCCCCTGGTGGGGATCCCAGTGCCCTCGGTGGGGGTCCCGGTGCCCTCGGTAGGGTCGCAGTGCCCTCGGTGGGGGTCGCAGTGCCCTCGGTGGGGTCGCAGTGCCCTCGGTGGGGTCCTGGTGACCTTGGTGGGGGTCCCAGTGCCCCTTGCTCTGGGGGTCCCAGTGCCCCTTGGTGGGGGTCCCAGTGCCCCTTGCTGGGGGCTGCAACCTGTTAAATCTTTTGACATTGCACAGCCCAGCTTGGAAAGGGTTGATCCCGTGGGGTCACCTCCACTTAGTTCTGGGGAAAAAAAGGCTGTTTTCTCACAGCTGGGGTTTAATTCCCCGAGATGAATGCTCTTCCTGAGAATGGACATCACCCAATTTATCACCAACATCAGAGAAAACATTTTTCCAAGGAAATCGTCGAGCTCTAACGCAAATATTTGGGCTCAAAATAATGGAGTAAGTCCTGTGCCTGGGAAGGGCATCCAAAACCAGCCTTAATTAATTGCCTTAAATTTATGATGGATTTTGGGTGATATCTGGCGAATTTGGTGCTCTGGGGAAGATCATCACTTCTCGGATGTTTCAGGGGCAGGTCGTGAAGGGCCAAAATGAGGTGATTTATGGTGGGCTGGGGATGTTTTTAGAAGCTCTTTGGGTTTATTAGAATTCCTCTGGAATCACGCTTGTATAGTTCGGGATTTTGTTAGAATTGCTTTGGGATTTGCTTTAACTGGTTTGGGATGCGTTATAAATGCTTGGAGCTAATTAAGGAATACTTGGCTTGCTTGTTTTTAAACAGCTTTGGGATTTGTTACAAATGCTTTGGGGTTTGTTATCACTGCTTTGGGATGTTTTTATAACTAATTGCTTGGGGATTTTTTGTCATTAATCGCTTCAGGATATTTCCCCCTCTCTCCAGTTATGTGGAATTGCACAAAACTTGTTATTGTTGCGGGTTTCTGCCTTCAAGTGAAAAGCTGCAGAAGTCGAGCAGCTGCTGACAGCGAGAAGTTCCTGCTGAGCTGATGAAATGAAAGTTTTCGGTGGACTTGAGGCGACCTTGCCTGGACTTCATAGGAAACGATTTGTTTCTCTTTTTAATCTTTTCCAAATTGTGATATTCAAGTATTACATTAAAAATAACCTCCCAGAGAGAGCGAGATGGTGGATTCATGTTTGTGCACGGCTGCTGTCAACTCGAGCAAGTTTCAGGCTATGACGAGCCCAACAATTCACTTATTTAGTGGCAAATTCTCTCTCTTTTTTTTTTTTTTTCCCAAATTGTTTATTATTCTGTAATTGCTTTAATTGCTCAGCCTGTTGCTGTCTCTAAACACAAGAGCTGAGCTTGTGTTTGTGGAAGCTACGCCTTCTGGGAAGCGAGACAGTAATTCGGCCGTGCTCTCGTACAGTGGAAACGCGCTGGGTTGTTTCACAGCAGGAATCGCGAGGGGTTACTCCATGGTGGGAACCAGGTTGGGTTGTTTCCTTTTTGGAATTGGGTTGTTTCACCATGGAAAATAAATCCGGTTGTTTCCCTTTGAGAAATACCTTGGGTTGCTTCACCGCGAGCAACACGTCGAGATGTTTCCCCACCAGCAATGGAAATGCAGAAGACAATTCCCGTTTTTTCCCCTCACCCCAGGAATTGCAGAGCAAAAAAAAAAAAAGAAAACTAACAAAAAAACAAACAAAAACCCCACCCCGAACCACGAGAAAAAACTTCTTAAAAAGGGTTTATTGTTTTACCCAACAGCAGGCAGCATTATACTGAAAACGGTCAACAGGAACACTGCATTTCTGGGGAAAAATAGCAGGGATTTGGGTCTGCCGACCTCAGTTTTGTGCTTATTTTGGGTTGGGGTGTTTATCGCGCCTTCCTTCAGGCCGCTCTGGTGTGGATGGGTCATCTCAGCATTGGGCTCTACCTGAAGTAGATCAGGTCTTTAAAACATCCTTCTTTTTCTCACCAATTTGAGGCCAGATCAAGCGTTTACCCCTTTTTTTTGTGTGTGGTAGAGGCCACGTGACCCCCTACCGTAGACGTCCATCGTAGCTCAGCGCTGGTTTTCCCTCTGCGCTCGCAGAAACTCAACCTGAGGCTGCTTGGTGCCTCTATACGCGTAAAAACCTCCGCAGGACTATTTACAAGAAGTGCAAGAACCGGTGTGCGTGAAAGCTGTCCTCTTGCGTCTGTGTCCTCATGGGTTCGTCTACTGCACAGGGTAGACGGGGGCTTCCACTTCCATCCGCACGAGGTTGGAGGCGCGGCTGGAAGAGACAAAACACGGGCAGCCATCAGGGTCCCCCTTGGAAGAGGAAGCAGCAGACCTTCCTCCCCCTCCTCATCGCGTCCCCCCCCAGGAGGGAGAAAACGTTGCATTTTCCCCTTCCCAAAAGGTGAGTTTTGCTCAACGCAACCGTGTTTTTTACGGGGCTAATCCCGTCCCCATGCGTGGGATTGCACTTGAAACGCTTCCAAACCTGGCTACCGCCTCGAAGTGTTGTTGGCTTCACCCTCCGCATCGTGGATGTCGCCAAAAAAATTGTAGTTCCCTCCCCGCCCACCACCCCCGTGTTGCAACCTCGTCTGATGTCCTGCAGGAGCATCCTCGTAGCCCGCGGCGGAGGGAGAGCAGGGGTTAAACCGTTGCGTTAGGGCGTGTTGGGGGTGTCATGCGTTGGTGTGGAGGTGCTGTGCAGGACAAGCAGCGTGGTGGGAGGGCTGGGGAAGGCGGTGGAGCGAGGGCAGGCCGGTGGGCACGCAAGGGCGAGGCGTGGGGGCAAGCAAGCGGGAGGTGGAGATGGGCCAGCCCTTGGAGGCATCGTCATTGCCCTGCAGCACTGGCTTTGGGATTGCCCTGAATTCAATAAAATGACTCTATATTTGGCAAAAGGGCTCTACGTTGGGCAAGATTGCTCATTAATTGGCCAAACCACTCTATATTCAACAAGATTCTTTTATATTTGGCAAAATCAATCCGTATTTGTCAAGGTCGTTCTGTATTCAAGAAGATTGCTCCGTGTTTGGTAAGATGGCTCCATACCTGGCAAAACTGCACTACATTTGACAAAATATCTCTATATTCAGTAAAGCCGCTCTATATTCAGCAAGACCGATTACCCTATATTCAGCTAGATTGCTGTATATTTGTCAAATCACTTATACTCAGCAAGATTGCTCTGTATTTGGCAAGATGACCCTATATTCAACAAAATCACACTATATTCAGCAAGATTGCTCTGCATTTGAGGGGATCACCTTATATTTGGCAAGTTTGGTCTTTATCCAGTGAAGCCACTGTTCAGCCAAATCGCCCTGCATTTGTCTCTTTCCTCTTTTCATCTCAGGTGGGCAAAACGTTGGGCTGAGGAGCAGGGCGAAGCAGAAGACATCCCATGCGATGCTGAAGTTCCACTTCTCAGCTTGATCCTGGCTCAATTTGTCTTTTTACAAAGAAAGCTTTCCTGAGCATCGTGTTTATGGCCAAAATGCATTTTGTCCAGGATGCCCTACGTCGGAGCTAACGCATTGGGTGTCTACTCTTCGTACGCGTGCCTCTAACGCTGGGCCGTGCTGAGGCACCAGAAGACCCCAGTTATTCAGGGAATTCATTAGGGAGGGTCGATCACATTGAAGCCTCGTCCAACCATGGGGCTGAAGGGGCATTTGTAGCGTGAGATGTGACAGCAAAGGAGCAGAGGTCACTTACCAGAATAATTTCCTTGGTTTTGTGTGTCAGTCGCTGTGGATGAAACCAAAGAAGATGGAGAAGTCCTTTCCAGATGCTGCCTAGCCCAACCCCTTGATGCCCCATGGAGGTTGCTCCCTACCCTCTCACTTGCCCAGGCTTAAAAAAATATCAACCCACACTTTGGGGGATCTTCTGGGCTTACTCACCATCCCGCAAAATCCTTGGCTTTCCAGGCATCAATGACCTCCGCAATGCTCTTCACGGTGTGGCCATCGGGCAGCTTCAGGTCATCGCCAGCGTCACCGTTGAAGTTGCCGCAGGGGGCACAGAGACGGTTGACCAAGGCGGCCCCCGCGGTCAACGTCACCTCCCCGCTGGGGCTGAAGAGCACATCCAACCCTGACGTGTGGGAGATGGTGATGTTCCCTGCCGCCGTGCTCAAGGAAATGGCTTCAGACACCGCTGCTGGCAGGCGGGTGAAGAGACCGTTCACCTGCAGCAATGCGAAATGCCAGAAATGGGTTAAAAAATCCCAAACCACCCTGTAAAGTGATGCAGAAAATCTCAGCGTTGAAGGCTCCGTGGGCAATGGGACCACGTATTGCACCAGAGCAATAATCCCTTTAAAACTTCATCTCTTTTAATTTAGCCGTGCTGGAGACTCTCTTGGGCAATATTTTGCCCCTAAACTGCAGCTGGGGAACTTCTTGCTTTGGGTGAGTCTGCCCAGCTCAACAAAGATGTCTCGACGTCTATCCCAAAACGAGACCTTCAACCTCCTCCTGAAGGAGTGATTTAATACAGGCCAAAAATGTCAGGTTTTGCACCCAGAGGATGCGCTACCTTAAGTGATCACCTTGAATGCAGGCACTGAAAGGAAGAGCGGGTAAATCCCACCCAAATTCTGCATCTTAATTTAATTTCCCATCTTTTTTTTTGACTGCAAGGATCGTCCACGCCCTGCTCTGGCTTACCCACACCTCCATGTTGTTATTCACGGTGATGAAAGCATCACGGAAGAAGACAAATATAGCCACGGCGGCCGGGATGCCGTCATCCCGACACTCGCTGACCTCCACCACCACCTTGAACCAGTTGGGCGACCGCTCGTTGCAGAGGGCGGCCACTTTGTAGGTGCCGCTGAAGGGGAGCCTTCCTCCAGCGCCATCAAATGTGGTCAAGGAGGCCCCCGGGGAGATCCGGCACCAGCCTTCCTGCTTGATGCACCGTTGCACCCCTTCCCGTGCGGCACAGACCTCGTCTGGGGGGCAGCGGATGGCCTCGCAGATGAGTCCCCGGGACGGGTGGCAATTGCATTTCATGGAGCAGTTGTTGGAGACGACGGTCTCGCCCGCCTGGAAAGGAAAGGCTCAGAGGTTAGTCCACGCGGATGCCATCTCCAAACTATCCCCCACCCCCCCACACTTTGAAGCAGGGAAGAAGTCCCACGCAGAGGAAGAAAAACCATGAGATCGATCTGGTGAAATCTGTGCAATTCAACGAAATAATCGTCCTTTGCCCTCCAGTCCAGCACAGCAAAGTGGGCACTTTAGGATGCTGTTAATTGCGTGATTTTGGACGTGTGTCCCTAAGACGAAGTCGCAACCCACCTCATCGAAGACCGAGTCCTGAAACCAGTCGTGTTGACTAGATGGGACAACCAATGTCATCAAAGACCGAGTCCCCAAACCCTTTGCATCATCCGGACGGGACAACCCATCTCATCCGAGACTGATGCCCCAAGCCAGCGGCACTGACCAGATGGGACCACCCATCTCACTGAAGATTGAGACCCACACCGCTTGCACCGTCTAGACGGGACAACACACCTCATTAAGGTGTGAGTCCCCAAGCCTGTTGCATGGGCATGGTGGGACAATCTACCCCATCAATAATCAAATCCCCAAACCAGTTGCATCAAGTAGATGGGACAACCCGCCCCACAATCCTTCCTCAACCTGATTTCCACTGAAAGCACCAACGCCGAGCCCTGAGGGCCAACCTCACCTTGAAATACCGTCCCTGGTGCACGCAGCCGCACTGCTCCAGGGACACGCAGGCTTCTCCATCGAAGAGGTACCCATCGTCACACTGGCATCCCTCGAAGCATGTCCAGCTGCATGGGGCCGGCACGGAGAGGCTGGCACAGGTGAAGTCGCAGGTACGGGTGCAGAGCTCGTAGTGGCTGTGGGGTGGGCAGGAGAGGGCTGGAGAAGAAGGAGAAATACCATGATTGACCCCCAAAAGAGTGACTGTTTTTGCTTGACCCAACGGGTGATGAAAGACCCGTGCCCAGCTGATGGTCTTGGGCATCTCTGACAGCTCCAAAGGGAGTGACGCCATCAAACCCTGCTTTTAGCATCCAAGTGAAAGCATCTGCATATTGCTAATCACCTCTGAAGCAAATTAGAGGGACTCTTGTTTCAAAACCATTTGACATAAAATTGATGTTTTGGAGGTAGTGAGCAGGAATTTCTTTCTTCCAGGGTGTTTTGGGTGGGAAACAGGCGATGGAAGCCCCCAAATGAGCTTTTTGGGTGAAGTTTGAAAGCATTTCTGGGCTATCTCATGGATTTTGGGGGGGGATTTAACCAAAAAGTAGCATTGCATGATTTCATACAAGTCATTCGTATGTCATCTTGGTCTGGATGGCAAAGCTTTGCCTCTAAAGCAGGGACAAAAAAAGCCACGGTCGCAAAATTGGAGGGTTTCGCTGGAGGGAAACGCGGATCGGGGGGAAAACAGGGCTTGAAGTGGCTCCAGGGGGATATTTTGGAGCACTTACGGCAAAAAGTCACCGTTCTCCATCCTCCAATCTCAGCCCCGGCAGCTTGGCAAGCAGTGGCGTAGGCTTGGAGGCTGTGGCACAGGGCATCCCGGGCACCATCAGCAACACAGACGTCGTGGAGGCAGTGGTGGAAATACTCCACCGGGCTCACCCGTTGGTGACACGGCCCGAAAGGTCCCGCTGGGTCCCGGATGAGCCCGCAGGAGTCACCAGCACCGTAGGGCGCAGCGGCGGCGGCATCGCACACAGGGCAGGCGTTGCCGTTGCAACCATCGGTGCACGCTCCATCTTCTGCTGGCACCTTCCAGGAGGTGACAAATTCCTCGGTGCTCTTCGCCAGGGAGCCACCGGACAGCTGGAAGTCGTCACCGGGGTCCCCATTGAAGTTGCCACCCAACCCGCACACGCGGCCCCGGTAGGCGTCGGGGACGGTGATGAGCAGGTAGGTGGCCGCGTTGTAGAGGAGCCGGAGGCCAGCGGCCGTCTGGAGGACGACGTTGTTCCCTTCTTGGCCAATCCGTAGCTTCTTGTCCTCCGTCACCAGCGGCAGCGTGAAGCGTTCCCCGTCCACCTGAGATGTGCGTGTAGCACAGGGGACAGGTTTGCACGCACACGCCCACCAGGCGATTTTTGCACGCGTGTGTACACCGGAGGATTTTGCATGCGTGCGTGCATGCACCAACAAATTTCTTCCTGCTCGCATGCACCAACAGATTTCACTTGCAGCAGGGGGGGTTGCATGCCCTCACGTACTTTTTGCACGCGACAGATTTCACGTGCTGTATGGGATCTTGCACGCATACATGCGCTGAGGGATGAGGACATCCGGGCTTCCCCATGGCGTGATTTTGCACGCACGTGTGCAGCATGGGATTTTTCGTGCACGCATTTAGCGGGGGATTTGGTATGCACACACGCACCGGGGCATTTTTTTCACGTGTGTGTGCACCAGGGGATACTGCACACGTATGTGCACCAAGGGATGGGGACACCCCCGTTTCCCAATGGGGGGATTTAGCACGCACATGTGCAACAGAGGTTTTGCATGCACGTGTGCACTGGCAGACAGGGACATCCCAGCTTCCCAATCAGGGGATTTTGCATGCACCAAAATTTTTGCACACGTGTGCGCTGTGACTTACCAGTGGGGAGATTTTGCATGCACCAAGGAGGTTTTGCATGCATGCATGCACCGAGGAGGTTTTTGCATGCGTGCGTGCACCGAGGAGGTTTTTGCATGCATGCACACACCAAGGGGATTTTTGCATGCATGTGTGCACCGAGGGGATTTTTGCACGCATGCATGTACCAAGGAGGTTTTGCACGCATGCATGCCATGGAGATCTTGCATGCCTGCATGCACCGGGGCACGTAGCCCTCCCGACTTACCGTCACCTCCCACTTCCGCCCCCTGTCCACGCTGACCGTGTACCCGTGGATGGAGACGGCCACTTTCTTCATCAGGGCCAAGTTGCCCCGTCCGCTGACGTCGTGCTCCAGCAGCACCGAGAAGTTCGCCAGCCGCGGCTCCGGCTTGCAGAGCCGCGCCAGGACGTAGCTGCAGGATCCCTGGAGGTCAAAGGCTCTCCCATCGAACGTCACGTAGTGCGGGTCGCCCGACACCACCAGCCGCCCGTAGCCGGCGGGGTGGCACCCCAGCACCCCGTCCTCCAGCCGGCACTCCTCGTGGGCGCTGCAGGCGACTTCCTTGCACTCCACCACCCCGTTGGCCTTGCAAATGCACCTCTCCTGGCACGAGGCGTAGAAATCGTCGCCCTTCTTGTAATAGCGGCCCCGGTGCTCGCAGCCGCACTCGCTCGCCGGCACGCACTCGGCGCCGCTGAGGACGAAACCTTCGTCACAGAAGCAGCCTTCGGTGCACGGCGCTGATGCGCAGCCCTCGGGGCTGGCTCGGCCCCGGCACGTGGTCGGGCAGCTGTTCCCGCACAGCTCGTAGTGCGAATGGCGAGGGCAGACGGGGGCTGCAAGAAGGGGAGGAAACGTCAAGCCCCGCTTGGATTTGCAGCCGAAAGCATCAGGGAGAGGATTTCTATCATTGCACTGAAGATCGAGGAGCAAATCCAAGCAAGTCTTTGGTGGTGGAGCATCCTTAGAGCTCTGGAGAGCACTGCAGATTTATTTTGCATTTCCCTTCCACGCATTGAGGAAGAATTTGGAGGGAAATAAGGATTTGTTTTTCATTCCCCTTCCTTGCATGAAGGAGGAATGAGCAGTGCAACGGGGATTGATTTCGCACTTCGTGTCTTTGCATTAAGGAAGAATTTGGAGGGAAATAGGAATTTATAAATATGCAATATATTGCATTCCCCTTCCTTGAAAGAAGGAGGAACGTGGAGGGCAATACGCATTTATTTTGCACCGATGCATGAAGGAAGAACGAGTTTTGCTTTGGCAATGAGCTGTAGGGAGTTTCCCCACATCCGCATTTGCATCTTAAACTCATCATTTGGCCTTGGAGGCATGGAGGGAGAGGATATAGCAGTTGCACCGGAAGATGTTGGGAGTAGGGCAAATAAACCCAATCTTGGAGGCATTTTGTGTTTCCATTGGCCCTAAGCAAAGCCAGGAGCCTGCAGCTGGGCTCTCAAGTTTGGGCTTGAACTCTTTATTTTCTGACCAAACGGGGAGAAACCGCCCTCTGTCCCCACTTACCGCAGAAGGACGGTGTCCTCCACTGCTCCACGCCAACGCCGTTGCTCTGGCACTCCGTCATGTAGGCGGTGATGGCTTTGCACAAGATGTCCCGGCGTCCCTTGTACTGACAGGCGTCGAAGGCACAATCCTCCAGGAAAGTCCCAGGGTTGACGACCCGGTGACAATTTCGGAAGGGTCCCCCAGCCCTGGCGATCATCCCGCAGTAGCCGTCACCGCGGTAGGGCTGTTTCTGCTCCTCTTTGCACACCGGGCAATCCCCCACGCAACCAGCCGAGCAACCAGGGACGTCTCCCACCTTCCAGCTATCAGCCAACTGGATTTCGTCCTTGGCACGTTTGCCATCGCGGGTGATGAAGTCATCATCAGCGTTGCCGTTGGCGTTGCCGCAGAGGCCGCAGACGGCACCGGCGTAGGCGTCGGGGAGGATGACGCGGGCGTAGCTGTACCAGTCGAAGCTCACCCGTAAGCCAAAGCTGGTGCGGACAAACCCATGGACACCGCTGTGGTAGAGCTCGAACTGGTCCTTCTGGGTGAATGGGAGCTCCACGAAGGCACCGTTGACCTGGGGAAGGGGGTGAAGAGGGTCATGGTGGCGTTGGGTTCATGCAACCTGCCCATGATCCAGGCAGTTTTGCAAAACCCTTTGCATGGGGAGGATTTCTGGGCAAGTGCAAATCAGTCGAGATTTGAGTGTTGTAGCAAAACGCTTTGCTGAGGAAGAATTGCCAGGCCAACGCAGTTTGGGGTGATTTTGCAAACTCTTTGCACGGGGAGGGGTTTATGGCCAAATGCAAATCACTCGAGATTTGGGTGCTTCACAAAACGCTTTGTAAGAGGGCGGATTTGCAGGCAAAGGGTTCCCTATTACTCTGAAAATATGATTATTCAGACAGAAAAATAAAGGAAAAGTCATAGCACACCCTTTTGTGCAACGCTTCAGCAAAAACAAGGCGGGAATTGAACCTTTCCCAATTTGATTGAGTCACTTTGCAGGTGCCAGGGGAGAGAGGAATTATTAACTCAGAAAGCCCCATGGGAACAAAAAAAGGAAGCCAAAGACGTCAAGCAAAGTGGATGCTTTTCAATGTGGAAGTATTTGTGCTATTATTCATGGATATTTTTTGCTTGCTTAACTCACCAGAGCAAAAATGAGCCACTTCCAGCACATCAAAAACAAGTTGTGCATTCTTTCTTTCTTTCTTTCTTTCTTTCTTTCTTTCTTTCTTTCTTTCTTTCTTTCTTTCTTTCTTTCTTTCTCTCTTTCTTTCTCTCTTTCTTTCTTTTTTTCTTTCTCTCTCTCTTTCTCTCTTTCTTTCTTTTTTTTGAACTTGCTTAAAGTGTTTAAAATCAGATGTTGAAATCTAAACTAGCTGCTCAGGGCTCCCTCTGGAGACGGCAGACAGAAATTGATGCGTGAATGAAGAAAAAAGGAGGATTTGAGGGAAAATGTAGCAAATAAACAGTTCAGATGCAGGTTGCAAGAGGTCCTTGGTGGCCACCTACCTTGACCTTGCGTGGATGCTCCTGGCTCATGCTGATGACGTTGCCGTAGACCTCCAGTGTGACGGTTTTGGTGAAGGACACGGCTTTGCTGCCCCGGTTGTTGTTCTCCACCTTGACGGTGAAGGGGACCAGCGTAGGGTCCTGGGAGCAGAGGGCGGCAAACTGGTAGATGCACGTCCCTTGGAAGTCGTATTTCAACCCGTCGAAGGTGGTGTAGTGGGGATCGCCCGTCCCGATGCAGGTGAAGTATTTGTTTGCCTGGCAGCTGGGGACACCATCGACCATGATGCATTTCTCATGGGCCTTGCACCCAGACTTCTTGCAAGCCACCTTGCCCCCTGCCTCACATCGACACCGGCTCTGGCAGCTCCCGTCCTCCCAAAACTCTTCCTGGACCTTGTAGGAGCGGCTGTTGTAGGAGCAACCGCAGGTCTCTGCCGGGACGCAAGCGTCGCCTTGGAGGACGAAGCCCTCGTTGCATTGGCAGCTGGCCGTGCATGGTTTGCTGCAGGATGCGGGGGCTTTGGGGTGGGCGCAGGTGGCAGGACATGCCGTCCCGCAGGTCTCAAAGTGGCTGTTCTGGGGGCATCTCTGAGCTGTGGGGATGATGTTTCAGAAGAAGATGTCAAAAAAAAAAAAAAAAAAAGGGGTGTTGGGGGGGGCAACGCAAGGGATGAGATGAACATTCCTGAGACAGGGAGACATTGGACTCCTACACTGCAAGCATTGGCTCAGTTGATGTCTACAAGCAATTTGGGGTCCCCAAGATACCCCATGAAGACAACTCTTGAAAAAAAAACCAACATTATTCTGTATGTTCTGGACATCAGAAATCAGATAAAGTGGATTTTGGGGTGGTTTGGCATGAAAAGACCAACACAACCCTTCCCCAGTGCTGGAGATGTTGGCTTAGTTGATGCCTACAAGCAGCAACTTGGTGGGTTGGGCAGCAACTCCCAGGCACCCAGCAGCAGAACCCTGCATGGATCTCCTTTTTTTCTCCCCAGAAATGCTTTGGAACCCCCCATCAAAGCTCACCGCAGCCCGCCGTGTCCTGCAGTGTCCCTTGACCTCCACAATCATCCTGGCAGGAGGGATCTCTCCAGCTTTCAGCCCAGTCCTCCACACTGGCAGCCTGAGTGCCGTCAGCAAGTTTCGTCTCGTCCTCCGCATCCTCGTTGAAGTTCCCGCAGAGCCCACAGGTAGCCCCAAAATAGCTGCTGGGTACTGCCACCATTATGGCCCAGTCTTCGTCATAGGTCACCTGCAGCCCAAAATCTGTTTGCAGGATGGTCCGGCCCTCATTTTGGGAGATTTGGATTTTCCCGTCCTGTATGGTGGTCGGTAGGCTGGTGAGTTGGTTGTTGACCTTGGAGGGAAGGGGAAGAAGAAGGACTAAATCTTAGTGAACGGTTGATTTTCTGAGAGTTTACGACCCCCAAAATCCTATATGATCAGAAATAGAAATTTCTTTCCAGAAAAAAAGCAATTATCAGCCTAAACCAGAAATTCTGCCCCATGCCCTCCAGATACGCAACAGGCTTTAGCGGGAAAAGGTAGAAACTGAGGCGTGTCATGGGAGAACCATCTCCTTTGAGAGCTCCTTCAGAGCTTAAAATTTGGTTTGTTGAGACCAGATCTGCATTGCCACACTCTATGGGTAGGAGAAACCTCATCTAATCTTGAAAAATAGACTTATGTCTCGCCTAGATTCCCTTTCTGGGGTAGATATCCATGGTTGGTGGATCGCTTGGATAAAACTGACTTCACCCTAGAGTAGATGCCCACACTTGGCAGCATGAATTATGCCTTAAAATTGCCCTTTCCTCACTGTTAACCAGAAAGTGAACACGGTTTAATTAGAGACACCTCTGAAGATACCTCAAGTCAGGTACAAACCATTCTCTCCTTTGCCATGTCTTGATTTGTAATGCAAAATTTCCCAGCTGTGTTTTTGGTGGTTCTCCTTGTTTTCAATTTTTAGCCTCACCCACCGCTGTTCTACTTTGCACAAAAGGTGTTGTCCAGAATAACACTGCCACAGCCCAGAAAAACCCACCTGGATTTTGCTACCTTTTCCCTTGTGGATGGAGATGTTGTAGCCGTGCACAAAGACATTGGTCAACCACTCCTTGATATCGCCGACGCTCTTCTCCTCCTCCACAACAAAAGGCACCAGGGTGGGATCACTGCCGCAATATTTGGCAATGGTGTAGGTGCAGCCACCCTGGATGTCCACGGTCATCCCGTCGAAGGTGTGGTATTGCAGGGACTGCGACCCCATGCAGGTTCCCATGTAGTCGTGCACACACACGGCCTCACCCTTCTCCATTTTGCAAGTCTCCTTCGCGCGGCATTTCATGACCCGGCAAGGATCTAGAAGAATCGCACACAATTAATTGTGAGTCCAACTTTGCTGCCATATGCGACCTTGGGCACCATGCAGGCATCACTGTCACCATAGATGGTCAACCAGCACCTCCAGATCACCATTATATCAAAGCAGGGACTTATCCCAGCTAGGTTTGACCATCCAAAACTTAGACTTGAACATCTCGGGTGATTGCTTGAGGCTGCTTTTATAGATGATGTACTTATAGATGATATATTTATTCACAGAAGAAATATCCTCTCCTAAAGTTGTCCAAAGCCCTGTTGGTTGAATCACCACCCTTCAGAGCTGCCTGTCTTTGTGCTACAAGAGAAAACCTGAGTTTCAGCTCAAAGAGCTAATTTTTTAAATACTTATCTCGATGTGAGTTCAGCATCTATTAGCTGCAGGGATGGAAAGGGAATATTAGAGACACCCAACTCAGAGGAATAAATTTTGACGTGGTTTTGCCTTGCATCGCAACCAAGCTTTTGACACAGGGCAGGAGGGAAGTGGAAAGGGGGCAAAGAGAGGTGGAGGTGGCCGCGGGGCACTCACCACTATCGCACACAGCCACCGACCCATAGGATTTCTGTTCACGGATCCCCATGCTGAGCAACCCAAAGGGGGACGTCTTGTGCTCCACTGTATGGACAGCGAATTGACTGCCCAAGCTCTGCCTGGCCCAGGAGTAGTTGGTGCCCAGGACGGGCTTCCACATGATGTTTCCCAGTGGCGTTTTGTTGAGCATTATTCCAGCCGTCTCCGAGGTCTTGGCTATCAGCAGGGCATAATTATCGTAACCGTCCAGAGCGAAGATGTTATAGGAGTGGCAGTAGCTGGAGACATCTGGGATGGTCATAAAAAATGGGTCGTAAATGATAGAATCTTTATTACCTCCGTCGGCAAAAAAAATGACCTGGATGCCAGCGTTGGCAGAGAAGTACAAGGTGTTTGGGGCTTGGAGTCCGTAGAGCGTTGATCGGCCGGGCCGTAGCTCCCGAGTAGACTTGACCACCCCATGTTGAGACTCCACACGTGTCGGTTGGGAGGTGGAGATGTAGACGATGTCGGATTGAGTCTCAAAAGGCAATGGCGGCACGATGAAGGTGGTGCCCCAGCTGGAAATGGGCTGGAGCTGCTCCACCAAATGGTCACACTGGGTAAATCTGGCCAGGCAAGTGTGGCCAGTGAAGACGGCCACGGGTTTCTGCGCCACGATGCGGGTGCCGGACATATCAGCTGGGCTTTGGAGCTGGGCTGCTTGGAAGGGCTCCAGTCTGATGGGGAGCACTGAGCCCCGGGGATAAGACTGGCCTTGGTAGGTCACTGCGGCTTTGAGGTGCACATCAACCATGGTGGGCTCATCCCAGGCGGCCACCACGAACTCACCGTAGCGATCAGTGCCCACGTTGGGTGTCACAACCTGGTACTCGGTGCCCCAGCTGTGCATGGGGTACACCACGGCTGAGTCCACCGAGGTGGGTTTCTCGTTGATGGCCACCAAGGAGATGGCGTTGTTGGCCCTCACCACCACGGTGTTGTCAAAGGTCTTGCTCCCCACCATCTCCGCTTGGGGCGGGATCTTCACCAGGATGGTTTGCCCCGTGGTCACCTGCACTGTCATCCTCAAGCCTGGCTTCTTCATGGAGATGGTTACGGCAGTGAAGGGCGAATAACCCCTGATGAGCAGCTTGAAGTCACTGTTGAGGGTCTGCTGCAAACCATTTTGCATGAAGGCCACCACAAACTCTTTCCCCAGGTGATGCGGAGCCGACGCAACGACGTTGAGCAAGTAAAAAACACCTAGGAAAGCCCAAGGAAGAGGAAAATTTTACCACCAGTACTTTCATCACCCCCCAAGGTCAGATTTGGCCACCCTAGTTGGGGACCAAGAGTCAAGCTGGGCTTGAGGCGGCACCTGGTTTAATCTTGGTGGATAAGGAATAGTGATTAGATGGACTATTGATTTGAAGGGATACCATTTTGGAGAAATATCAGTTTGAAGGACGAGCGATTAAAACAAATATTGATTTGAAGACATCGATTTGACGGACTTGATTTGACGGACGATTGATTTGAAGGGATATCAAGTGGGAGAAATACCGGTTTGAAGGTCTGTCGATTGGAACAAACATCGATTTGAAGGAATACGGATTTAGAGGACTCTCAGTTGGAACAAAATCTATTTGAAGAAAAGCAATTAATTTATGGGGCAAGAATTGAACTTTTGGGGTGGGTTTCATGCTGGATGGAGGAACTTACAGGGGGTGTTTGGGCTTTTTGAGGTGTTCCTTTTCCTCTCGGAAAGGTCACGGGGGTGGAAACGTGGATGGCCACACTTGGAGACGATGCGGAAGGACCCTGGCCAGGGCTGGGTTGCAACCAGAGGGAAAATTGCCCTGTTTTAAACCAAACCACCCCAAAACATGTCTTGGGTGGGGTCTTTGCCCCTTGGGTTCCCTTCNCTTCTCAATTGTGGCACAGGATGAGGGTACAAGATGTGTCCTCTTGGACTGGAAAATCATATTTTGAGGTGATTTGGGGGGGGGGGAGGTTTACAGGTTATGATGCATTTCTCCAAACCCACTCGAACTCACCCCATAACACGACGGTCCAGCCCCGCAGCGGAACATCGGCTTTCCTCCGTCCCGGGCTGCCATCCATGGCACTTCGGCTGCAGAAGGTAAGAAATCATTGTAAACGATCAAATTCTCTGAGTTTTGTTATTGCGCTCGTATTTGCACACAGCCCAGACGTCTGGGTTTTACTGCACTTGTCCCAGAATTCAACATTTTATTGCGCGCCCATTCAAACACGTCCCAAAAATCTGGTTTTTTGCACTTGCACTCATCCCGAAAGTCTCCGAGTTTATTGCACTTGCACCTGTCCCCCAAATCTCTTTTTTTTATCACGTTCACAACTATACCTGTCCCCAGGATCTGGGTTTTTTTGGCATTTACATGTTCCCCCCCTCACCTCCACCCATTGCTTCACATCTCCACAGAAACAGACCTGGTTCCCCCCAAATTTCTACAAAATTCAAGCCTTCCTCTGAGCATATTTGCTTTCCCCCCCTTTTTTCTCTTTTTTTCCCTTTTCCCCCACTTTTTCACCATTTCCCCCCTTTTTCACCTTTTCTCCCCTTTTTCCCCTTTTCCCTTTTCCCTTTTCCTTTTTTTCTCTTTTCTCCCTTTTTTCATTTTTTCCACTTTTTCTCCTTTTTTCTCCTTTTCCCCTCTTTTTTCTCTTTCTTCCATTTTTCCCCTTTCCTCCTTCTCCTCCTTTCCCCTTTTCCTTTAGCAAAATCATCCTGGAAACAATTGAATTCAGTCGCAGCCACGATCAAACCCAAGGGTGGCAGCGGGGAGCGGGGATATCTGGGGAATTTCCAGCCATATTTCCACACTTTGGGCTTTTTACAGCAAATATATAAATATATATTTAACCATGTTGCAGCAGAGCCTTACCTGCCTGTGATTTTTATCCAGCCTCAAAGCGCTCCTTTCTGTCCTCAAATCCTTTCTTTCAGCAAATGATGAAGTAACCCCAGGGCAGCTCCTCCCTTTATTAATTTTTTTTTGCAGAAAGGGAGAAAATATAAGACAAATGCAAACAACCCTGGGGGACCGACCCACCCAGTGCTTTGACATCATTTTTGGCGAGGAAAGAGGTGAAAACAGGAAAGAATGAATGGTTTTGATTAAAGCCAGGCTGGGGATTGATGGAACTTGCGAAAAAAAAGAAAAAAAAAATCTGATTTGCTAAGAAGTTCTTTGCTAAAAAAAAAAAAAAGGAGCATTTTTGCTGGTGAAATTGCCCCAAAATTGGAAGGCGGGGGGTGTTGCAGAATTGGGGTTCAGCTGCAATGCAAAAAAAAAGTTCAATTAGTGCAAAAAGTGGGGGGGAGGGGGGAAAAAGCAAAAATTAAAAAAGAAAAGGGAGGGAGGTGGGAATTTTTGCAAAAGTCCCTTTTGGGGGGGATGATGAATTGGGGAGAAAGGTGGTTTTGGGGGCTGTTGTGCACATTAGCGTGTGTTGTGTGTACGCCTGGGGTGTTGTGTTGCACGTTGTGTGCAAACGTGCGTTTTGCACGTTCGCGTGCGATGCACACGTGTGCGACGTGTTCACAAACGTGCTGTGTTGTGCGCGCACCTGGTGTGTGTTGCGTGTTGTGATGCGTGTTGCGTTGCACGTTCACATTCCCCCATGCACAACCACCTTTTGTTTAGGGGAAAAAAATCCCACTTCTGGTGATTTTTTTTCCCCATAAAATTAGGGTTTTCCCCTAAATTAGTCATTTGGGCTCTTGGCACTACCCAGACTTCACGTCCCTGCACAAAAATGCCAAGAAATGGGGAAAAATTGGGGATTATCAAAAGCAAAATGAAGACAGAGCATTTGGAAACCTTGGGGGGGGGGGGGTGGTGAGTTTTTTTTTTTTTTTTTCCACCCAAGTGGCCAAAAATTGGGGCCTTTTTTTTTTCTCTTTTT
>VXAL01015546.1:20295-43461 GCA_013399475.1 Chauna torquata
CAGAGCTGCCAAAATTGGTGCTTTTTTTTCTTTCTTTTTTTTTTTTTTTAATCCACTTGAATTTTCTTTTTTGGCAGGCAGGGAGCGCTGGAGATCAGAAATGGTCCCCTGAAGCTTCCAGAGGGCAAAAAAATCCTAAATTCATGGAGAATAGGGTGGGAAATGCATGCATATAATACAAGAAATCATAAATTCATGCACATGGAATGCAAAAATCATAGATTTGTGCACACAGAGTGCAAAAAAAACCCATAAAATCATGCGCATAGGTTCCAAAAAAATCATAGATTTGTTCACAGAGGGCAAAAAAATCATAAATTTGTGCACACAGACAAAAAAAAAAAAAACAAACAAAACCATGAATGCACAAACACAGGCAAAAAAAATCATAAATTTATGCACATGGCGCAAAAAAAAAATCTAAATGCTTGCACACAGAGGGGAAAAAAACCATAAATTCATGCACATACGTTCCAAAAGTCCCTAAATGCACCCAGATGCATGTGAGAAATGGAGAAGACACAGGAGCCACGATGTCTCAACTGCAATTTTATTGCTCTGGCAGAGGCCGTTGCATGCGTTTGACGGGGAAAATAGGGACAGGGACAGGGGGACAGTCCTTCTGTCTCAGATGCATTGATTTATCTGCTGGAAAAAAAAAAACAAGATTTGTGCAAGCCGGGGAATTGGGGAAGATAAAACAGGTTTCCAAATCCTTGCTTTTGCAATTCTCCATTTTCTTCTAGATTTGCACCTCAAAAAACCCAACTCACAACCAGCAATTGTTGATGTTGGCGACCTTGGGCACCTCGGTGGGGACCCCCGTCACCGTGAAGTTATCCACCTGGAAGACCCAGCGCCCCGGGACGTTGACGTTGGAGGTCTTGGTGATGTTTATGACGGCTTCGGTGCGGGAGCCGGGGATGTTGTAGTAGTTGGTTTCATCTCCGCTGTTGAAGCCGGCCTGGAAAGAGGCCAAAAAGGAGGATTCAGGGCTTAACCCCACCCAGGGAATTAGCGGTATGGGACAAACCTTCTGCTGTTGGTGCTGTTGCCCCCAAAATATGTTATGGGCCAACATCCTCTCTCTGGTTTTGTCCTCCCCAAAAGGTTATGGCTGCATCCTACTTTCGGCAAACCTGGTGTTGTCGTCCCCACAAAAACGGTGCAGGTCAGCCTCCTAGCTCTGGTGAACCTGGTGTTGATCCCGAACGACGTCAACAGGCCAACCTCCTCCCCTGTTCCTTAATTCCCTTCATCCCGTTTCCCTCTGCGTTTGACTCAGCCCCACCTACATGGGCCGGGGTGCCTCCAAGGCCTGTTTCGGGGTCACCACCGCTCGCTGCCCCCGTGGTCCACTGGATATCCTTATAGTTGAGGATGATGAAGGACGTCTCGGTGTTGGTGGTCAGGGCGGCTTGGAAGGTGTTCCCCTGAGAAAGAAAGGGGCAAAGGACACCATTGGTGGAGGGACAACCAGGTATGGATGGGATTTAGCCCTGAGACCTGAACATGAGTGCAGACTCCTTGTCTAGACCTGTGCAAAGATGCCATCTTGGTCAAGGATGGCTCATCCAGGCTGTTTTTTCAAGTCTACCTCCAGACAAATACTTTTGGTGCTCTACCAGAGCCTCTTTCTCTGCATGGGGTGCCCAGAGGGATGGCATAGTGGAAAAGCTGACGTTCTGCACAGGAAAAAAAAAAAAAAACCACGTAAATTAATCAGGGAATAAAGGTTTGGATATGACACCTGGATGTCGGCACCTAGGGATGGCTGGGGAGCTCTGTGGGGTTTTGTGTAGGTGTCCAGGGCTGGCGGGCAGGCCAGAGGCAACGGGGGACACATGTTCACCTCAGATGCCATGAAGGCAAATGAAGGGGTGGCAAAGGCCAATGGATGGGTCGTAAGGCCAACAAACGGTTCGCGAAGGCCAACAAAAGCATTGTAGGGCAAACGAATGGGTCATGAGGTCCAATGAGTGGGTCATGAAGCCAATGCATGAGTTGTGAAGGCCAAGAAACGGATCATAAAGAGGGCAAAAGAGTCGTAGGGCCAACAAGTGGGTCTTAAGGCCAACGAATGGATCTTCAGGCCAACGAATGGATCTTGAGGCCAACGAATGGATTTTAAGGCCAAAAAAATGAACCTTAAGGGCAATGTAAGGTTCGCAGGGCCAGCAAATGGGACATGAAGGCCAACGAATGGATCTTGCAGGCCAGCACATAGGTCATAAGACCAATGAATGAGTTGTGAAGGCATTGAGCACCTGTAGCAGTGCTCTGGTTTAGGCTTGTCTTTGTCCTCAGGCATCAGCCTGATGTCTTTGTCCTCAGGCATCACCCTGATGGCAGGTTTGAGGGCATAATTCCAAAACAGTTTTGCCTGTGGCCACGTGTTTCTCCTCTCGGAGCCGTAGGGCTAGGTAGAATAAATGAATTTTTGTACATGTGACCTCATTTTGCGTTTCGGTCTTAACTGTGCACCCTACCTTATTGGTGGTGGAGCCATAATAGGCCACGTGCTCCCAGGTAGCCACGAAAGCCCACGTGGCGGTGAAGGGGATGTTGGGGAAATATTGGTTGATGTTCTTGGTGATGAGCGTCAGCAGCGTCGGGTCTGTGGTCTCGCGGTAGAAGACGTCCCCTCCAAGCACGTTGTCAACATCCCCCCAGTACGGTGCCACAAAGGAGCGTCCGTCGGCCAGGGGGAAGGGGTCGGGGGTGTATTGGTTGACCCGGGCGTCGAAGGAAATCACGCCATTGTTGTTCACCTGCAAAAGGCACTGGGTCAACGCTGATGTGGTAGCAACCAGAGCCTACGTCGGAGCCCTAATATGGGGTCAACTCCTTGACTTGCTCGCAGGCTTCTAGAGATGGACGCAGGGTCCAGATATGCTCTCACCAGTGACTTTTATATCTCTCCGACCATACTGGAGGCATTTAGGTCACTACAGCCTCTACAGCTCTATCGAAACAAGGGGGAGGACAGGATATAGCACAACTAAACTTGGCCACACACCTCCCAGCTGCTGCTCCAGACGGGTTTAGGTCTAGTCCGAGACCCACTAGCCCTATAAGGATGCTTTGATGCACCAGAAAAACTCATATTAAGGCAACCTGGTCAATCCCATGGAAGGTTTGACTTCGGGTTGGGTCCAGGACAGAATGGACTGAAAGAGGGAGAAAAAAAAAAAGAAAAAAGAGGAAAAGATGGAAAATGGAGAGACATGCAAGGAGGACACGCAATTCTGGCTCACGTACGTAGAGGGTTTCGTGCTTTTTGCCATAGAAGGTGAAGGGCACGGAGAGGGTCTGCTTCTTCGACGTACCGTCATCAAGTTTGGGGGTTTTACGGTCATGCTGGTCCGGACCGTAGGGGTAGAGCAGGGATGCTGAAGGAAGGCAGAGGTTTAGGTACTGGAGGACCCCCCTAAGACCCTCCCAGCCCCTCCCAACCTCATGCATTTTGGGGTGAAGCCCATTGGGTTTGGGATTCCTGCAAAAAAAATACATCGTATCTCCATATATCCGTGAGGAAGCTCGGCTCCCTTCTGCCTTCCCAAACCAAAGCAGAAACAACGCCGTTTTGGGTGGGAACATCAGCTATTAATGCAAAACCCCGCAGCCCAAATACCCACCTTCCTGCACTGGTTGGACGTTCACCACAGCTCCTGGAGAGGAGACAGGGGAAGATATTAACCCGGGAGCAGCCATCACCCACGGCTTTTCCAAATAACAGCATCCCTGGAAAAAAATCCCATCTCCTTTTTTCTGCACATACCCAACATCAGGAGCAGGAAGGTGAAGGAGGACTTCATCCCGGCTCCTGCAAAATTGTAAAAATCCTGTAAATTTTTTAAAATAACGCTGAAGCAGCCTGACGATGCTCTGGAGGTGAAAGGTTTCTCATTAAAATAACAGCTGGGCTCTTTTCGTAGCATTTTTGACCCACAGCATGATGAGGATGAATTATTTTGGTTGGTTCTCAAAGCACTGCCTGGCCAGGAAGGTTTTTATTTTTACTGTTGTGACAGTTGAGAAAAATCAGATTTCCCATCTGCATTTTAACCTTTTAATCACCCCTTTTTGCCCCCACCTGGGGACTGAACCCATGGGAGTCACTCCCTAGAGCAAAGCTAGCCACAAATTGGTTGGATTTTGTTGAAAACACACACACACAAATAAAAAAAAAAACCACCTAGTTGTTTTCTCGGCTGGAAAAAGAGAAACTGAGGCAGGACAGAGGATGCACGATGTCATTGGGGTGGATCGATGAGCATTTTGCAAAACAAACTCCAGATCTGGAGCAGAACAATCCTCTTTTGCACCAAGTCTGGTGCTTTCTCAGGAGCATCTCTGACTGCTCGATTCATGCAGTTTTAAGCCATTTGAAGAGAGGATTTAAGGGGGAAAAAAATCTCTTACCTCACTTTCTCGCTGCGTGCCGATTTCACAGGGGAAAGGCAAGAAGGGGAGAAAAGAGGCACTGACACGAGCGTGGCCACCAAGAAATGAGTTTTCCAGCACGTCCTGACCCTTCTTTTAACACGCAGCCCTCATGGCCCCCCTCTGCCATAAAAAAAAAATCAGAAACACGGCAGAATCTGCCAACTTTCTGCCCATCAAGGCCGCGTGGAGCCGCAGTCCCCTGGGATCGCTGGGGAAGCAAATTTCGGGACCTGGGAGACCTTTGGCTCCTCCTGATGTTTTTCTGAATCTCACACGAGGCTTTGGCAAGGAGACGGAGCAGATGCGGGGAGGGATGGCCATTCCTGAGGATTCCCAGATGGGATTTTTCCAATGAATGACAGAAAACCACCATTTCATCCCCCCACTCCTTCCAGAGGCAGCAGATGGGGGTCACCGTGCAAAACCTGTGCCATTTCCAGCACTTTGATGAAATTTTGGGTAGGGTCTCAGCCGTGGGGGGAAAGGGTGGAAGCTTCGGATGGGTGCTGGGCTGCAGCTGGGGATGTGGTGCATGCAGCAGGATTTCTTGGTCCGAAGGCACTTGCGATAGCCAAAAAAATATTAAATAACGCTAATGGGGATGGCTGCAGGTCCTACACTCATTGCAATGTTCTCCGTGGGTCTTGCACCCATTGCAATGTCCCGTGTGGAGCCCACACCCGTCGCAACATCCAGTGCAGAGCTCGCACCCATCACAACATCATCTGTGTGTCCTGCACCGTTCACAACGTTCCCCATGGATCCTGCACCCATCGCAAGGTCCCCTGCGGATCCTGCACCCATCGCAAGGTCCCCTGTGGATCCTGCACCCATCACAACGTCCCCTGCGGATCCTGCACCCATCACAACGTCCCCTGTGCGTCCTGCACCCATCACAAGAACCTCTACAGACTTTTCACAAGGAAAGCGTTGCAGGCGAGGGAAACCAGCTGCACATTTTCATGTCCTGGCTCCACTGCATGCCCCAGATATTCCAGTTTTCAGGAAACCCAGGGCTGTTTTGCAACTTGACCTCCTTGAGCCACATGAGGACTCAGCAGCTCCTGCCCTATCCCCCTCCACAAGATTCTCTTGAATCAGCCAAAATCTGCCCTTTTCAGAGCCAATTCCTTTCACCCCGGTCCCGGGTGAGTTCTGCGAGGAGATTCTCAGGAAAACACAGATTGGTCCCATCTGATTATAAAAAGGGAGGATTTGGGACCAACCCTGCACTTTTTTTCCCTCCATCCTCACATGTCCATGGGCTTCAGGGAGAGCAAAGAGCTACACTGAGGCAGAAGGGAGCCTGTCAGTAAGTGGTTCCATTTTCAAGTGATTTTCTGCTTTTTTTCTTAATTTGCATTTCTCCTCATCCTCAGTTCTAGTGGGAGCCCATGGTCTGTCCCACCTGAGCAAAATAAGGTGGTGGTGATACCTTCACCCATCAAGCAGGAGTCCCAGCTGGGTTAAATCAACCACAAAATAATTAAAAGGGGATTTTTTCCCCCTCCCAAGCCTAGGCAGAGCACCCAGCGGCTGTTGGTGCCATGAGTTGGGTGCTAAACCCAACGGCCGTTGGGTGATGGAGAGGGACCGGCAGCTCTGAGAACACCGGGAGGTGGGCAGGAGGGCTGCCCCTGAGAAACAGCCCCTTTTTGACCCAAATTTTGGTGATCTGGGGGTGGGCTCAGCCCTAGGAGGCTCCCTGGAAGGTTACTGGGGTGGGGTGATGGAAACAGGGGGAAGGACGAGGTCTTTGGGGTGGCAGCAAGAGGGGCTTGGAGACGGTGGGTTGGACGCAGTGGCGATGGGGCGAGTTGGGCATCTCTGGGCAGAGGGGAGGTGGGGGCCGGGGCGAGGCGGCAGGATTCATCCCCAGCCCAAAGCCAGGGGTTTTCGTGAGGTGGGGAGAGCGTTTGGGGCCGGTTCTGAGCTAAGGCGGGACATCCAGGTCCCTCTGGGCTCCCGCTCGGCCCTCTGCTCCTTTTTTGCATTTTTACTTTTTTTGGCTTTTTTTTTTTTTTTTCCTCCCAGCGATGGGCAGGATGTGGCGGCTCCCAGCGTGGCTGTCCCTGGTGTGTGGTGAGTGACAATCTGACCCCTTTCATCCCCCCAAAAACTCATTTCCTGGTTTGGGGGGGGNGGGGGGGGGGGGGGCAGAATTTGCACATTTCTGTAGCAAAAAGTCCTTATTCCCTTTTTTTTAACCTAGCAAAAAAACTTATTCTGTGTCTTTGTCAGCAAAAACCCCGTATCACCTGTTTATTCATTTATTAACAAAAAGCCCTTATTATCTGCTTTTTTTTTTTTCCAAGAAAAAATATCTTCACTCCCTATTTTTTCAGGGGCGGGGGGGAAGTCCTTATCACCTGTCTCTCCCTTTTTGCCAAAAAGCCCTTATTACCTATCTTTCCCCCAAAAAACTCTCATCACCTGTGATTTTTTTAATAAAGAGCCCTTACCACATTTTTGTTTTAGCGGAAAAAGTCTTAATTTCCAATTTTTTTCCACTAAACAGCACTATCACCTGTTTGGTTTTTAGTAAAAAGCCTTTGTTTCCATTATTATTATTTAGGAAATAAGTCATCTTCCCTGTTTTTGTTTCTTTTTTTTTTCAGAAAACCCCCTTTATCTTCTATTTAGTGCTTTTTTTTTTCCAGAAACCAAGCTCTTATTACGTTTTTTTTTTCAGCAGGGGCAGCAATAACAACAAAAAAAACCCTACCACCTGATATTTTTTGAGAGGGACAAAAAGCCCTATAACATCTTTTCACCAAAACACCCTTATTAACTGCTTTTTTTTTCCAGAAAAGTCCCCTATCACCTGTCCTTTTTTCAGTAAAAAAAAAAAAAAAAGGTTTTAATATCTGACTGTTTAGTTCAGAAAAAATGCCCTTATTTCCTTTTTTTTCCCCACTGAACAGCCCTTTTTACCTCTTTGGCTTTTGGCAAAAAGCCCTTATTCCCTGTTTTTTTTTCCTGGTTTAAAAACATCAGTCTTATTTCTTAATTCAATTAAAAAAAAAAAAAGACTTTTCCTGTTTTGTTTTTTTGTGTTCTTTTTTTCCCTTAAAAAGCCCGTATTACCTGTTTGTTTGAGGGGGTGGATGTCAGGGGAAAAAAACCCTACCTTTTCTTTTTCACCGAAAAGCCCCTTAAAACCTATTTTGTCTTCACCAAAAATCTTTTATTTATTCTCAGCAGAAAGCCCTTTTTACTGCAAAAATCTTTTTTTTTTTTTTTTAAATAGCTCATAGTAATTGTTTAGGAATTTCTCCTGCAAGTTTCTCCTGCAAATAAAGGTTTGGGGTTTTTTTCTTTTTTTTTTTTTCTGGTGCTCCCCNCCCGTTCCGGGCCCGGGGGCCCCGTGGCCGCTGCCCCGGGGAGCCCGTTCCGGGCCCGGGGGCCCCGTGGCCGCTGCCCCGGGGAGCCCGTTCCGGGCCCGGGGGCCCCGTGGCCGCTGCCCCGGGGAGCCCGTTCCGGGCCCGGGGGCCCCGTGGCCGCTGCCCCGGGGAGCCCGTTCCGGGCCCGGGGGCCCCGTGGCCGCTGCCCCGGGGAGCCCGTTCCGGGCCCGGGGCCGTGTGTTCCAGGCCCAACCTCCATCTTGGTGAAGAACCTTTCCCTGACCCCCAACCTGACCCTCCCCTGTCGCAGCTCCGTGCCGGTCCCTCGGGCACTGTCGCTGCCACCAGAGAGCAGAGACCAGCGCCTGCCCCTCTGCTCCTCTTGGGAGGCAGCCGCAGGCAGCCATGAGGCCTCCCCTCCTCTCCTCGAGGCCGAGCAAGCCAAGTGGCCTCAGCCACCACTTGTGCGTCTTCCCCTCCAGACCCCTCACCACCTTTGGCCGCTCTCTAATCGTTCCGTGTCCTGCGGTGTCCAAACCGGCACGCAGGGCTCGAGGTGAGGCCGCGCTGGCGCGGAGCAGAGCGTCCTTCGCTCGCCCGGCCAGCAGCGCCGTGCCTGACGCGCCCCAGGTCATGGTCGGCCATTTTGGCCACCAGGGCACGCTGCTGGCTCGTGTTCAGCTTGCCGTCGACCAGAACCCCCGGATCGCTTTCTGCGGGGCTGTTCTCAGCCCCTCGTCTCCTGGTCTCGACGCACAGCCAGGGCTGCCCCTTCCCAGGTGCGGAACCCAGCTCTTGCTCTTGTTGAACTTCACGCGGTTGGTGATTGCCCAGCTCTCTAACTTGTCAAGGTCTCTCTGTGAGGCCTCTTGCCCCCGACGGACTCAACAACGCCCTCAATTTAGTATCATCTGCAGACTTCTAGTCCTACACCCAAGCCATTTATGAAAACATTGAAGAGAACTGGCCCTAAAATGGAGCCCCGGTGACCGGCCGCCAGCTCCGTGTCGCCCCGTTAACTGGAGCCCTTGGGCCCGGCCAGCTGCTCGCCCATGGTGCTGTGTTTTCATCTGGCTGTGTGCTGGGCGTGCGAGTCCGCACGCTTTGTCCAGAAGGATGCTGCGAGAAACCGTACCGAGGGCTTCGCTGGAACCCCGAAATGTTGCGAGATTGCTACCCTTCGTCCTGATGTTTTCCTCTACTACAGTTTATGCAGAAAAATGCCTTCACTGCATGCTTTAAAAAATATGAAAAAAAAAAAAAAAAAAAAAAAAAAAAAAAATAAAAAAAACCTTCAGGTTACAGAGAGCTAAGAAATCACCANCCACAATACTTTCTACTGCAGTTTCTGCATCAAAAGCCTTTATTGCCCAGGTGGTTTTATTTTTTCTTTTAGTTTTTCTGGACTTCCTAACTGCAAGTTTCTGCAACAACAACAAAAACTTGTTCCTTATTTCCCTACTTTCAGAAATTTCAATTGCCCCAACTTTCAGAAATTTCGACTGTAAGTTCTGCAAAAAAGCATTTACTTCCTTTTTTATTTATTTTTCAGAACTTTTTCTGGCAAGATTCTGCCGAGGGGGGAGGGAGGGAACTTATTTCTTTTTTTTTTTTTTTCCTTTCACAGAACTTTGTATTGCAAGTTTCTGCAACCAGAAAAAAAAAACTTTTTTCCTCTTTTTCCAGAACTTTCTGTTGAAATTTCTGCAGCTGAAAAACCTTCCTTTCTTGTTTTTTGTGTTTGGTTTGTTGTTTTTTTTTTTTTTCAAGAACTTCCTATAGCAAGTTTCTACAGTCAAAAAAAAAAAAAGCTTTATTTTTGTTTTTTCTTTTTTTCAGAAGTTCCTATTATAATTTCTGCAGCCAAAACCACCCTTTTCCCCTGTTTTTTCCAGGCCTTTCCACCGCAACTTTTCGCGGCAAGGAATTCTTCACTGCCTTCCCGCAGAACACCGACGACGTCACACGTCCCGACATCAACTTCCTCTTCACAGCTTATTCCGACTCCACCAAGGTGACAGTGACGGCGAACGATGACTCCTTCAGCGACACCATCACCCTCAAGAAAGACCAGGTGGTTTCCTTCCACGTTCCTGGTGCCTTGGAGCTTCTTGGCAACCGGGTTTCACAAAAAAGCATCTTGATCAAGTCCACCAAGGACATTTCCGTGGTCTTCACCAGCTACAAATCTTACAGCATCGGTGCCACCGCCGTTTTGCCCGTAGACAAGTTGGGCACTGAGTACTACGTGGTGACACCAACAGGCACTGCGAAAGGGGGCTTGAAAGAGTTCGTGGTGGTGGCTGGAAAGACTTCAGCCGTTCTTTCTATCAGTGTCAAGGGCAGGGTTTATTTCAGCAGGACGACTTACTCCTCTGGGTCAACTCTCCACGTCACCTTGAACCCGTACCAGAGCTTGCAGCTGCGAAGCAGCGATGATCTGTCGGGCACCAAGATCACATCAGACAACGCTGTTGCTGTCCTCAGCGGACACAGCTGTGTGAAGATACACACGGGCTGCGACTACGTGGTGGAGCAGCTCCTGCCCGTCACTTTGTGGGGGAACACCTACATTGTTCCCCCCAACCCGTTGCAGAAGGTCAGTGACTTCGTCTACGTTGTGGCAGCTGAGAAAGCCTCCATTGCCTACCACTTGGGTCATTCGGATTCCAGAGAGGACATCACGGCCGGGGAGGTCTACAAATTTGAGACGAGTCAAAATTCACCTTTCTACGTGAGCTCTTCAGCTGCAATTCAGGTGGTTTTCTTCTTCACCGGTGCCAAGAAAGGCTCACTTAGGCAAGACCCTTTCCTACTCAACATCCCACCCATCTCAACCTACTGCCCATCCTACTGGGTCAACGTCCTGGATGGCTACAACAACTACGTGCTCATCATCGCCCGAAACACAGACACCAGCACTGTCACTGTGAACAAGAAGCCGATGAAGAGCGTGACCTGGCAAGGAGTTCCTGGCACGGACTTCTCCTGGACACTGTTTGGCATGAGCAAGACAGCGGAGATCCAGAGTGCTGAGCACCAACGTGCAACCTTTGGGCTACTGGTCTTCGGCTTCCACAGTTACACCGGTTACGGCTTCACCGGCCTTTGTGCCACGCGTAAGTAGGGCCCACGTGTGGGGGTGTGTGTGTGGCTTTTTGCACCACAGAATCACAGAGTGGTTGAGGTCGGAAGGGACCTCTGGAGGTCTTCTGGTCCAGCCCTTGCTCAAGCAGGGTCATGCAGAGCTAGTTGCCCACGGCCGTGTCCAGATGGCTTTTGTAGACCTCCAAAGAGGGAGACCCCACAACCTTACTGGGCATCCTGTGCCAGTGCTCTATGGAAGCGCAATAAAGTGCTTCCCGACGTTCAGATGGAACCTCTTGTGTTCTTGTGCTGAGGGTACGCTCTGTCCCATTGTCCAGGTCATTAACGAAGATGTTAAACAGGACTGGACCCAGTACTGCCCCCTGGGGCGTTCCACTAGTTACCGGCCTCCAACCTATTGACCGTTCTGTGCTTCGCTGCCGCTATTGTCTTGCAAACCACTGGGTTTTCTCACAGATGGTTTTGCTTTTCATTGCCATCTGTATTTTCTTTCTCAGCAACTTCTTTCACGCTTTCCTGTGCTGACATCTCCTGCAAGGAGGAGGAGAGGTGCGAGATGGTGGAAGAAAAGCCCACGTGCATCCAGGAAACTGTCTCAACCTGCTGGGCCACCGGCGATCCCCACTACCTAACCTTTGACAAGAAAGCCTTTGACTTCATGGGCACGTGCACCTACACTTTGACCAAGACCTGTGATCCAGATCCAGACCTGCCCATCTTCAGCGTCGAGGCCAAAAACGAACACAGGGGCAACCCAAAAGTCTCCTATGTCGGTGCCGTGACTGTCCACGTCTACAACATTACCATTGCTGTAGTCAGGTTGGAGGACGGGTTCGTGAGGGTACGCAAGAAAAAAATTAAGAAATCCAAAGCACTATTGTGGTGTTTCACTGGATTAATGTATTTGCTGTGCGTGAGCCAATGGTGCTACTGCATGGGCATTTCTTGCATTGCAGGAAAATTCTTTGCCACCTTGGCACTGGTGTGGGTGGAAGTAATACTGTTTTCGCATCTTTTGAAGGAAAACAGTGTTACCGTGATCCCACCTGGGTTTTGCTGTCCTTGGCTGGGGGTGACTGATTATTGGGATAGCTGGATTTCTGGTGCAACACATGGGGAGGGGAAAACTGGATGGTGAAACGGAGGGGAGAAGAGATGGGGGGTTTTTTTGGTGTTTTTCCTTTTTTTTTTTTTCCTCGCTGAATTTGAGGCTCACAGCTTTCGAGAAGACACCTCGGAATTCAACAAATTTCATTTTTTGCCTTGCATCCAACTTTTCTTTCTTCCTTCCAGGTGAACAACCATCTCTCCCACCTCCCCATCTCCCTCGCCCAAGGGAAACTCCAGCTGCAGCAGAAGGGCAAGTCTGTCCTGATTAAAACTGACTTCAGGCTGCAGGTCCTGTACGACTGGGATGACCACGTGGTGGTGAAGATCCCCGGTGCGTTGTCTGGCAAAGTGTGTGGGATGTGCGGCAACAGTAACGGCAACCCCCGAGATGATGCTCTCCTGCCCGACGGTAACCTGGCACAGAACACCGTGGATCTAGGTCGGACCTGGAAGGTGTCCGATGAGAGTAGTGTCTGCTTGGACAGCTGCAGCGGTGACTGCAAGCGTTGCCAATTTGACGAGATGGCGAAGTACAAGGTGGAGACTTCGTGCGGGTTGCTCACCCAACGCCAGGGGCCCTTCGAGCGCTGCCACGCCACCATCAGCCCCAGCGTGTACCTGAAAAATTGCATCTATGACCTCTGCGTCAACGATGGGCTCCATTCCATGCTGTGCCAAGCCCTGAAAGCCTACGCAGATGACTGCCGGGAGGAGGGAATCGTTGTTTCCGACTGGAGGACACCAGCACGTTGTCGTGAGTAGCTCCCAGTCCGCAGAAAATCCTCCCTCTGGGCAGGCAGGGTGCTGTGACCCTAATTAAGGTGGGTGTAATTAAGGTGCGATGGAATGGGAATAAGCAGAGAACAGGTATAAAAGGGAAATTGCACCAGTGGGGATGTTTGTCCCTTCTAAGTGCTCTCGATCTCCCAAGAAAAGAGGGACTGGGTCGTTTTGAGTTAGGCTGCACAAAACTGCACCTGAAAGAGCTGTGGGTCCCAAGCACGCAGAATTGAGGGCTGGAAAAGGTTATTGCAGCAAGTCCAAAAAGTCTCTGCAGACTCCAGAAAGTCCACGTAGAAACTCCTGGAAGTCCATGTCCCAGAAGCCCATGCAGAAAGTCCATAAAGTCCATGCGGACTCCCAGAAGTGTCTGCTGAAAGCCCAGAGAGTCCATGCTGGCTCCAGAAAGTGCAGGAAGCCCATGGGGACTACCAGAAGTCCATGTAGATATTCTTAGTGTTTCGCTGCACTTTCTTACTGCCAAGGAGCAATACTCCCATTGCGACAGTGATGTCCTGTCCCTTCAACAGCTCTGTCCTGCCCGGAGAACAGCAACTACACGGCTTGTGGCACCGCCTGCCCCGCTACCTGCAACAACGCCGCAGCGCCGACTGACTGTGATGCCTCAACCTGCGTGGAGACCTGCGAGTGCCATGAGGGCTTCGTGCTCGACGCCAGCAAGTGCATCCCCCAGGACGACTGTGGCTGCGTCTTCGAGGACCGCCTCTACGGCCTTGGCGAGGAGTTTTGGGGTGACAGCACCTGCACAAAACGTTGCGTCTGTGACGCGGTGACACGGAAAGCCGTATGCCGGAAGGCCAGCTGCCATGCCAGGGAAGAGTGCCGGGTAGAGAAGGGCATCCAGGATTGCTACCCCACGAGCTATGGGATCTGCACGGCGATTGGCACCACGCATTACGAGAACTTCGACGGTGGGAGGTTCATCTTCCAGGGCACATGTATCTACCAGTTTGCTGGATTGTGCAAGAAGAGCCAAGGACTGGTGGACTTCCAGGTGCTGGTGCAGAACGACCGCCAGGACAACAAACGTCTGTCCTCCATCGTTCTCGTGAAGGTCAAAGTCTACGGGAAAAGCATTGTGATCAGCCAGAAGCACCCCAACAAAATCACTGTGAGTTTGGCAAACATTTCTTTATCCGATTTCTACGTTCTTCGCTTCCTGCTCCCCACCCCAACCTCCTTTTCCCACTTACTCTTCCACCTTCATTCCTCATTTTTTTTCCCTGTATTGGATAATGCTGAATATTCTTCTCCAACCATGCTGCTGATATCCAGAGCTACCTGGTCTGCTTGCCCTGATTAATCAAGATGAGATTTAATTGCCTAAATATAAAGGTCTCCACCTGAACCAGGAGGTCATTATGTGATATAAGCCGTGGAGAGTCTCAGGCACCGTTTGTATCAAAGATGGTGGGCATCTCTGTTTGGGGCAGATAATTAAATCTGAAAAGTCTTCATCTTAATAATTTGGGTGCTTTAGATGGAGCCCAAATTGCAGATATCTGAGGTGGCATGAAAACGCAATTTGCCTTTACTGTTGGATATATAATATATATATATTTTTTTTTGCAGATCAACAACCAGTTGGTCAACTTACCGTATCGCCACGCCAGGAAGGTCTCCATCTACAGGGATGGGCAGGACGCAGTGGTAGAGACCAACTTTGGCCTCACCGTCACTTACGACTGGCAGAGCCAAGTCACTGTGTCAGTGCCTGGTACTTACGCAGATGCCCTGTGTGGCCTCTGCGGGAACTACAATGGGGACAAGAGTGATGACATGACGATGAAGAACGGTCAAGTGACATCAAAGCCCGACGCCCTCGGGCAGAGCTGGAAGGTGACCGACATCCCGGGTTGCGTGGAGCTGTCAAAGGAGGAATGTCCCACCATGACGGAGACTCTCTGGCACCAGGAGGCTGCGGAGAAGGGTTGTGGGATCATCTCGAAAGTGGATGGGCCCTTCAAAGCCTGCCATGCTCAAGTGGACCCCTTCGAACACTTCCAAGACTGCGTGCATGACTTGTGCCTCTTCCCAGACCGGGAGGATGTGGTGTGCCAGCAGATCAGCCACTACGCCACTGCCTGCCAAGCTGCCGGTGTGACCATTGGGAGATGGAGGACAGACGATTTCTGCAGTAAGCTGGGCCAATTGGAGGGGTTTTTTGGCTTCATGAAGGGTCATGAGCATCAAAGGGAGCCCCAGCCCTGGGACAAACCCATGTGGGGATGAAGCAGAGGTGGGAACGGTCTCACTTAGCGTTTTGTCCCACGCAAAGTCTAGGCTGGACCCATCGTCACCGTTTACAGCCAGTGCCCAGAAACATTCCCTTCCAGGGAATGAGATGTCTCATCCAGCTATGACTGTCAAATGATTTAGTCCCGATAAGCACCAATTTCCTTGCACTGGCTAAAATGAGAGTAGAAGCCAATTGCCTGGATAGCTTGGAGGTCAAATGGCATAAGGTGCAGCAAAACTATCTAGATTAGGGGAGAGGGACCTGCCCTGGAAGTTGGTTGGGAACCTAACGTGGGAGTGATTGTGGTGTTTGAGGGAATGTTCTTATCCCCCCACCCCATAATGATGGGGAAGACCAGGTGGTTCAAGGGCTTAAAATCCCACCTGACCTGGAAGGGTTGAAACCTCCCTTATGGACATCTCTTCCCTCATGTCCACAGCAAGCAAGAGATGAGATTTAGCCACGAAGAAATTGGGTGGAAAAAAAAAAAAGAAAAAAAAAAAAGTCCCATGAACCTCATCTCTGGGGCCCAACTCTGTCTCCAGTTACAGGAAAACTGTTGGATCTGGCCTGTAATTTCCTTGCTCCTAATGAACCCCCTTGTCTCGTGGCAGGTATTTCGTGTCCTGCAAACAGCCACTATGAGCTCTGCTCCCAGGGCTGCAGCCAGATCTGCAGCAGCGTTTACGCCCCAGTGAAATGTTCAGAGTGGTGCAGGGAGGGCTGCACGTGCAACGAAGGCTTTGTGTTCAGTGGTGATGAGTGCGTCCCCATGGCCCAGTGTGGATGCCTCTACCAGGACTTCTACTACAAGATGGGGGAGACTTTCTACCCCACCAAGCAGGAGAAATGCCAGTGCCAGGCTGGTGGCACCGTGCTCTGCGAAAAAGTTCCTTTCCCTAATGAGACTGAATGCGAAGTTGTTGACGGTGACCTCCAATGCCCATCTGCCACGCTTGAGACCTGCGTGGTGACCGGTGACCGCAGCTATATGTCCTTTGATGGGATGGCCTTCGACATCCCTGGCGCCTGCTCCTACATCCTCACCGAGACCTGTGATGATAACGTCAAGCCCTTCGTCGTGAAAATCCAGAAGGATGCCCGACAGAAAAGGAAGGTCTCTGGCATCCAAGCATTGTCCGTTGAAGTCTACGGACTCACACTGACCGTGGCACGTGGCAAGACGGGAACAGTCATGGTAAGGCGGCACTTGGTGGCCCGCCTCTTCTGGTTGCAAACATGCTGGTGACAAAGTCTACAGCCTAACGTTGACTTTGGCATCAAGAAAGAGGGGACACATCCTGCTATTTAGCTGTGCTTTGTGCTCAACCTCTTCTCGATTGCAGGCATGCTGGTGTCAAAGTCTGCAGGCTCATGTTGACTTTGGCATGAAGCAAGAACTGAATGGTCCAAGTAAGGGCATATTCTGGGGTCCACCACTTTTTGGGGTGCAAACATGAGGGACCCAAAAATTGTTTTTCCTTGATGGAGAAAAGAACTCACCTCTGCCTCCAATAGAAAGCCATGTTCATCCCCACTTCACCTTCCAGTTGCAAACTGGGAGCCATAAATTCTTAAAAATGTGGGTTGGAAGGTGTCTTCTGGAATGTTTTTGCCCCTACCTCTGTAGCCTCCTCCCTGAGGCTCACCGTGGGGTTTCTCTCTCTCTGTCCCAGGTGGACTCAATATTCTACCATCTCCCGGCCATCCTGAGCAAGGGACGGGTCCAGGTGCACCAACATGGGATGGGCGTCCTGCTTCAGACCGACTTTGGCCTTGTCATACGCTACGACCTCCTCCACCATGTGACGGTCACAGTCCCACAGAGCTACCAGGGCCACCTCTGCGGGCTCTGCGGCAACAACAACAGGCAACGCGATGATGATTTCCTCCTCTCTGATGGCCACAAGGCCCCCAACGCAACCATCTTTGGCTCTGCCTGGAAAACGCCTGATGTCATTTGCAGTGATGACTGCTCCAAAGATGACTGCCCCATCTGCATGGAGGAGAAGAAGAAGGTCTTTCAGGAACTCAACTACTGCGGCATCCTCACGGTCCCCGAGGGCCCCTTTTCCTCCTGCTACAATACCATCAACCCAGCCCCGTATTTCCACGCCTGCATCCATGACCTCTGCCTCACCGAGGGAAACACCAACGTCCTCTGCCAGAGTATCCAGAGCTACGTATCCACCTGCCAAGATGCTGGTGTCGCCATCGAGGCGTGGAGAAAACCCTCCTTCTGCCGTAAGTGGGGGTCACAGGTGGGAAACGTCCTCCGTGGTCAAGAATTCACACCCCGTTGGGGTGAATTGAAAAAATAAATTCAGAGGGACAGTGTTTTGGCCAGGTGTCTTGAGTGCTGGAGCATCCTCAATGCATGGGGTGATGGAAATGGTGCTGTTGGGGTGGGAGGACGATGGTGGCATGAAAACACCGGGAAAAGCCGCCGCGATGAGGTGCGTTTTCATTGGCGTTTCGAGCAAGTGGGAACAGCCTATGCAATGCCAACAAGGTGCATTTTTATCGGCATTGAGGGCAAAGGCCAACGCGAGCGCCAACGGGGTGGATTTTCATCAGCGGTGGGGCTCCGCCATCTCCCTCGGGTGCAGTCCTGTGCTGCCCAACGTTCGGTCTCGGCATGACCATCCTTTCCCTTCCAGCCCTGAGTTGCCCAGCCGACAGCAGCTACTCCCTGTGTGTCAGCCTCTGCAACAACAGCTGCCTGGGGCTCGTGGATGCCTCCAAATGCCCCAAAAAGTGCGCCGAAGGCTGCCGCTGCGACGAAGGGTACATCTTTGACGGGAACGGCTGTGTCCCTGAGGACAAATGTGGATGCTTTGTGGACGGGATATATTACAAGGTAGTCACGTCTTGAGGCTGGGGGGCGTTGGGTTTTATTAATCATTTTCTTCCCGCCTGCGTAGCAGCCTAGCGCAAGCAAGGGCCGTCAAAGGCACCGTATGCACGGCCCGAAGGACCTTGCAGAAAGAAAACCGCAAAATCCTCCATCTGCCAAGTGATTCTGCTCTTTCTATGAAGAAAACTTGAGGCATTTCCACTTCTTTTCATAAAAGTGCTAGCACAGCCGTGGATGCCCGCAGACAGTTGCAATGTTTCCCGCAGCTGAAGGTGCCAAATAATACATTTTTCCTTCAGAGAAGGTGAAAGAGGGCAGATGTTTTTGTTTTTTGTTTTTTGTTTTTTTTCCAAATTTCTTTCTTGCAACAAAAGCAAGATGCCCTTCAGCAATTTTCCATTTTGCAAAGCTGCTTGTTTGCTCCGGTAGACCTCAATGCATGGGGTTTTTTTTTTTCCCCTTTTTGAGCACATTAAGACCAAAAAAAGAACACATTTCCACGTCTCAGAGGTCCGGACTTCCTCTCTGCGGGAGAATATGCAAGAAACATGAAGTACTTGCACTTTCCCCATTTTCCCAGATATCTTAATCACCCCAATCCAGCTCCTTTTGGAGCAAAAAAAAACAACAACAAAAAAGGTAAATAGAAAGGAGGCTTTTTTTTTGAAGGGGAAGGCTATTTTTCTAATAATGGGCAGATTAAGGATCTGGTCTCTGATTCCTTTTTCCATATTTTTATGCATTTATGCGTAACAGTTTGCGCTTCTCATCACGTTTGCAACCTCTCGCCCTGCAGCCCCACGAGTCGGTCTTGAAGGAAAACTGCCAGTTGCGTTGCACGTGCGTCCCCAGAGAGGGCTTGACGTGCGACAGCCATGGATGCACCGAGGATGAAACCTGTGAAATCCGGGATGGGGTCTTGGGTTGCATCAACCAAAGTAAGGAAAAGCAGGGTTGCACGAGTGGGGAATAGAGGGATCTCTGAGCCAGAGCAGATCCTGGGGTTGACCGGGGTGCTTGGTTTAGAGGTGCAGGCTGAGGTGGTAACCCTACAGCAAGGGGAGATGGAGGCCGCAGATCCCATCTCAACACTGAGATGGTCAGGAATGTGGTGGGAGGATATGGGAGGAATAAAGTGCTTCACCAAAGCCACCCCGTGGCTTTGGGTCCACCCACATGGCCTATTTTAACCATGGTGGCACCTTCTCCTCGAAGGACAGGAGGGATCTTGGGTAAGGGTGAACCCTATCTTGATGTTTCTCTCCATGAAATGGGAAGAAAGACAGGTGAAAAGGGGGAATTCGGGCTTGGTGGTGGATTGTTGTGCTCTGACTTGCACCTCGGAGCTGCCGATCCCCTGCTAAAACCCAAGGGGGAACAGAGGACACTCGGTGGACCTCAAAGCCAGTGAAGATGCCTGGTTTGCATGGTGACATGGGATGTGCTCCTCACCAGAACATCCCCCATGGGTGTTTCTTCTCCCTCCAGACCCCTGCAAAGCCCTTCAGTGCCGGCCCAAGGAGATATGCAAGTTCGAGGATGGCCAGGCCAGGTGCGTCCCATCCCTGGTGGCCACCTGCTGGGGTTGGGGCGACCCCCACTACCACACCTTCGATGGGCTCGATTTCGACTTCCAAGGCACCTGCACCTACACCATGGCCGAATCCTGTGGGAACGACACCAGATTGGTGCCCTTCAAGGTGGAGGGCAAGAATGACATCCGGGGCGGGGTGAAATCCGTCTCCTACGTGAGCTTGGCCAACATTGAGGTCTATGGCCAACATATCTCCATCCATCGAAGGGAAGTGGGCAAAATCAGGGTGAGTTGGCCTAAAACGGGCAGAATTGGCCTTTCTCCATCTCCTTTTTCACCAATCTCTTCCCCACCTCCTTTTCCACCCATCCCTTCCATCCGTGGCCAACATCTCCTTGCGCTCCGTCAGGGCCACCATCATTTTTGGCTAAATCGATCGAACCAAAACATGGAGTTTTGAAATGCTGGGGTACAACAGGAATACGCTGCCTCACAGGGGGCAACGTGGGGTAGTTTTCTGCCCCCTGGGGAAGCCAAAAGCTGTGCAAGAAACCTCAAAGCAGGTGGGACACCTCCAGCACGCGTGCCACGGCATCACTGCGGCAGGGTGGTTGCACGCCGTGGCGGGGTGATTGCAAAGCGCAGTAGCAATTGCACGCCCCAAGCTCACCCCGGAGCACGCACACCGGTGCACCGTGCTCACATCTGATGCTCCCCACCCGCAGGTCAACGGGGTGCTGACGCTGCTCCCGGTGAGCCTGGAGGATGGCAAGATGCAGCTCTTCCAGAGCGGCCTCACCGCTGTGCTGGAGACCGATTTCGGCCTCCGGGTGACGTACGACTGGAACTGGCACCTGGTCATCGACCTCCCCAGCAGCTACTACAAGCACACCTGCGGCCTCTGCGGCAACTTCAACCTCAAGCCGGAGGACGACATCCCCCAGCAGAGCAGCGACCTCACCGCCTCCATCGTGGATTGGGCCAAGGGCTGGAAAGTCCCCGATGACGACCCGTTTTGCTGGGATTATTGCAAAGGCAACTGCCCCGTCTGCGAGGAGCAGAAGAAGGAGCTGTACGCAGGCAACCAGTATTGTGGCCTCATCAAGAAAAGCTTCCAGGGGCCCTTCAAGGCTTGCCACGATGTTGTCAAACCCAGGGATTTCTTCCTCAACTGCCTCTACGACGTATGCATAAACGATGGGGCGAAAAAAATCCTCTGCAAGACGCTGGAGGCTTACGCATCCACCTGCAAAAAGCAAGGGGCTGTGGTGTACGACTGGAGGACGCCGTCGGGCTGCCGTGAGCAAAGGGCTTCCTCCTTGCCAAGGCGGTTTTGCAAAATAGGGGGAATATCCAGCAAGGGATGATGCATGTAGAGTGCTTGGTGTATTTGCAAGGGGGAATATCTAGCTCCAGGGTGGTGCGTGCAAAATAATTTGTGCATTTGCACAGGGGAGTATCCAGCCTAGGGACATTGCTTGCAAAGTAAGTGGTGCATTTGCACGGGTTATTATCCATCCAGGGGGTGTTGCATGCAAAGCATCCTGCACGGTCAGGACATTGCGTGCAAAGCAGCCGGTGCATTTGCATGGTTCAATAACCATCCAGGGACATTGCATGCAAAATGCTCGCTGCGTTTGCATGGTGCAATATCAGTCCCCGGGGCACCGCATGCAAAGCGCTCGGTGCATTTGCACGGTGCAATATCCATCCAGGGACAATGCATGCAAAATGCTTGGTGCATTCACAAGGTGCAATATCCATTCTGGGTGCATTGCGTGCAAAGCATTCTGTGCATTCACGTGGTGCAATATCCATCCGCAGGACCTTGCATGCAGAGTGCTCCGTGCAGTTGCACGGTGCAATATCCGTCCCTGGGATGTTGCGTGCAAAGTGCTTGGTGCACATAAGGCTTTGCAATATGTGCAACGCTGCTGCATTTCTGCCCACCTCCCAGCTAATTGCTCCCCTTCCTCCCGCAGCGTTACCCTGCCCGGAAAACAGCCACTACGAAGCTTGCGGCAGCGCCTGCCCGGCCACCTGCACCAACCGGGACGCACCCACCTCTTGCACCCAGCCCTGCGTGGAGACCTGTGCTTGCAACGAGGGCCACGTCCTCAGCGGCGGCCAGTGCGTGGCGGTGGCCAGCTGCGGTTGCACCCGCGACGGTCGCTACTACCAACCCGGCGAGGAGTTCTGGGCCGACGAGTCCTGCCACTCGCGGTGCAGGTGTGACCCGGCTTTGGGCATGGTGGTGTGCAAGGAGGCCAGCTGCAAGGTGGGCGAGCAGTGCGCCGTGGTGAAGGGCGTGCGGCGGTGCGTGCCCAAGGGCCGCTCCGTCTGCGTGGCCACCGGCGACCCCCACTACACCACCTTCGACGGGCGCCGCTACGACTTCATGGGCACCTGCGTCTACCAGTTAGCTGCCCTCTGCTCCGAAGACCCCACCCTTGTCCCCTTCAGCGTCACCGTGGAGAACAACAACCGGGGCAGCCGTGTGGTCTCCTACACCAAGGAGGTCACCTTGCAGGTCTACAACATGACCCTCAGCCTCAGCCAAACAGACCCTCAGAAGCTCAAGGTAGGGGGGGAAAAAGGCGTCCGGTTGGGTTGCAAGCTTGTAGCAAGGCATCTGGTTGGGCTGCAAGCTCCTTGCATGGCACCTGGGCAGGTTGCAAGCTCCTTGCACGGCGTCTGGTTGGGTTGCAAGGTCACTGAAATCCAGCTAGACGTCATACAAGGCCGTTGCATGGCATCCGGTTGGGTTGCAGGCTCGTTGCATGACATCTGGACGGGTTGCAAGGTCTTTGGGAGACATCTAGCTGGGCTTCAAGCTTCTCGCATGATGCATGGATGGATTGCAAGCTTGTTGCATGCCGTCTGGGCAGGCTGAAGCTTGTTGCATGCCGTCTGGGCAGGCTGAAGCTTGTTGCATGCCGTCTGGGCAGGCTGAAGCTTGTTGCATGCCGTCTGGGTGGGTCGCAAGCTCGTTGGGAGACGTCTGGGTGGGTCGCAAGCTCGTTGCGTTGCATCCTGCTGCCCCTCTGCTACCCTTCCAGGTCAACGGGATCCTGGTGGATCTGCCCTTCAACCAAGGCAACCAGCTCCAGGCCTACATCAGCGGCATCCACGGCTTCATCAAGACCAACTTCGATCTCATCGTCACCTTCGACTGGCACAGCTACGCCAGGGTCATCCTCCCCAACACCTACTCGCGGTCCGTCTGCGGCCTCTGCGGCAACGCCAACGGTGACCCCCAGGACGACTTCGCTTTGCCCGACGGCCGCTCGGCCACCGAAGAAATCCAATTCGCCGACTCCTGGAAGGTGGCCGACGTCCCCGGCTGCTCTGCCGGCTGCACCAAGGATTGCAAAGTTTGCACCGAGGCGGAGAAACGCGCCTACCGGGGCGACAAACACTGCGGGGTGCTGGTGAAGAAGCAAGGACCCTTCGCCGCTTGCCACAGCGCCATCGACCCGGCTCCCTACTTCGACGACTGTCTCTTCGACACCTGCCTCTACAAGGGCCACCAGGAAACCGTCTGCCGCGCCATCGGCGCCTACGTCGCCGCCTGCCAGAGCCAGGGCATTCGCATCGGGCAGTGGCGCTCCGCCGCCTTCTGCAGTGCGTGGGGCTCGGCGCGGGGTTGGGGGCTGCACGGGGGGATTTGGGCTGGCAGGCATGGGGGGATTTGGGCTTGGATGCACGAAGGGTTTTAGGGTGC
>VXAL01015548.1:0-10401 GCA_013399475.1 Chauna torquata
GCAGACCCCGGCCCGGCCCGCAGCGCCGTGCGTCACGCGGGCCGTCCCCCGCCAGCCCTCGGGGGACACGGGGCCGGCATCGCGCCCCCGTGCGTTACGCGCTGCACGCGGTGACAGCCGCTTACCGGTGCCAAGACGCTGCAAACGCAGCGCAAGCAAGAAAACAACTCTTACCTCATGCACATCACCCTTCTTCCCCTGGGGCACCGCAGGGCTCAGGCCTGGAGCTGCCTCCTGCGGCCATGGGCTGCCAGGCAGAGGAGGAAGAGAAACTAAGGATGGAGAGGGACAGACTTAAAAGGGCCTGGGAGCAGGCCAGAGGGACAGAGAAAAAAGCACAGGGAGCAGGACACCGACATGGCAGGGGGAGTGGGTAGGGAGAGAGGAACGAAGAGAGGGAGAAGGGCGAAAGAGCAATGGGCTACAGGTTGGAGATGGAGGATGAGCAAAAACAGAGCAGGACAGCAGCATAGATAGAAGAAAAAAAGATAGCCAGCTGGGCAAGGGGATAGAACAGGGAGTAGTGGGGCATGCAGTGGGGTGGAGAGAAAGAAAAAAATAGGGAGTGAAAGCAGGACATGAAGAGAAAAAGAGGGAAGCTGAATGGGGCAGAAGGAAGCATTGCAGGGCAGAGGGGGAGGGAGAGACAGATGAAGGAACAGACAGGGACAGAGAAGAAAAGGACAGGGAGCAAGATAATGGGATCGTCTGAGAACAAGAGGAACAAGGAGCAGCACTCAGAAGGTGAGCAAAGTATTACAATGAATCAGAACGAATTTAAGGAAAGAGACGATGGAGCAAGGTAGAGGTGGGGGGAGAGAGAAGGAAGCCCATGAGGCAGAACAAAGGCAGGGACGGGGCGCAGGACAGAGCGACGAGGAGAGAAAGAGGAGGATGGAGAGAGGACAGAGGAAGGAAGGAATGGAGATGGGGGGGAAGGGCAGGGGGAAGGACAGACGAAGATGGGGACACAGAACAGGACAGGAATTGAGAGAGCAGGAGATGAGAATCAAGAGATGAGTGCAAAGAAGTCCAAGTACAGTAGGACACAGGAAGGAATAACAGCCGTAGTGGGACAGAGGGGTTGCATGTCCGTTGGAGGGAGTGCTGCTGCACCTGTGCACACCTGGGCACTGCAGTACAGCACTTCCGTCATCGGGGGTAGCAGTGTTTGTCATCGTGCTACTGTGTGTGTTCAGTGCAAGCAGTCATCACAGTGAAGTCTCAGGAGGGCATGGAACCAGGAGAGGAGTATGAAGGCTTTCACAGGGTTCCAGAGTAGACTGTAATGGTCCTAAATGGGCGGGTGGGGTAACATGGCCACCCAGCAGCCACCCAGGTGGGTAACAAGCCCTGCGCACCACCATGCTGGCTCTTGAGCGCAATGCCTGTGCCAGGCGTCAACGGAGCAGGCAGGGACAAGTTAGCAGCAGCAGCAGCAAGAAGCACATGTATAGGACAGGGTGTCCCCACACTGCTTCTGCTCCCTGCCCCAGGCAGCATTTGCATGGCCCTGTTCCACTCCCTCCCTGTCCCCGCTGGCACTCCAACCACCCCAAACAACGGAGGGCTGCACCGAGCCTCTGGCCACAGCACACATATGAACTCACTTGTTCCACTACATGAAGGGAAGTGTTTATTCAGAGCTTTTTTTAAACTTCAAAGTAGTATTGCATCTGGATGATGGGTTTGGAGGGATTATGTTTCGTATAAAACCCATGAGAAATAAACATCTTGTACAAACAGGTAACAAAATTCACATTGTATACAGTTGTCCTATTTATCTACAGTTGTCAACCATACAAAGAAATTAGATACAAAAGGTTGCTTGGTCAAAACATTAATGAAATACATGTTCCAAATGCATTGTAATCACGGAGCGATCAAATACAAAGAAAATAAGTGTCATAGAGCTCTGGAGCTTTCAAGAGCTGCCAAGATCACATGACTGAAGAAAAGCTACCAAGTTTGTTCACCAAAAGAGGTGCTCAAATTGAACAAAGATGTATGAAAAAAAAATTATGCTCTGCCACCACACACCTTTGCTGGAGGGAGCAATGGAGTGAGAAGAATGCAGCAGATAATTAAACTTTTCCTTATGGTATCTGTATGTTTTGAAGAAGCCTCTCTGGGAAAAGCAAGGTCAATTTGCAGATACTATCTAAGGAAACAGTAAGAGGCTGCAACAAACGAAGTATATCGCAGATAGGATCACTTTGTATTCATTGTACTGCACAATGACCGAGAACAATGATCCAGGAGGTGAAAAACAAATCTCTCTCCCCAGAGAGCACCCTGAAGCCTGAATATCTTCAGTAAACATTTTACCCCTGGGTTTTCTCCCCAGCGTTCTTAGTTGGTATTTCTCTGAGGGAGAGGGAGGCTCTCATGAAGATACTTCATGCTCCCATGCTCTGAGAAGTCAGAAACAACATGATTGTCCCCTCTCAGCAACCACTTTGTAGTTAAGAGTCCTTCAATTCCCACTGGTCCACGTGCATGGATACGGGAAGTACTAATTCCAACTTCAGCACCTGCAGAAAACACACAAGATAAAGGCAGTTAATTCTCAGAAGATACTCGACTTTGTACTATATGACTTTGCATCTCTATGCAGAAACAGCCATTCAGTGACCTGCCTTTCTCCACTCCTCCCTAAGTGTCAGAAGTTATGTTCACTTGTTCTGATTTAAAAGTTAGAGGAGCTTAACTATATTATAAATTGGAATGTTTATACTTCTGGCTGCTACAGCGTCACTTTTAGAGAGAAAGAAGCCAGAAAGGTGGGTACGTCTTACATAGATCTTACACTTGTTTGCTGAGGGTTTACCCTTTGAAAAATAAGAGCTAAATTAGTCAAGATTGCGATGTCTCTCTTTTTTTTTTTAATTTTTACTTATTTTTTTTTAAATCTTATTGAGGAGACCCTTGTAAGATTTTATAATGCCCTAAATAATTTTGTTTTAGCACTTGGAGCACTGCATGTTCGAACTGATACAGCAGCAGCCTGCTATTGAGATTTCTAGTAGTTTCCATGTCAGGAAAGAATGTTTCCCTTGTCTTCAGCAATTCCCAGTAGGTGCACCTGTTTATTTAGGTAACTGATACCCAGTTTGGTTCCAGTCTTCCCTTCCTCCCACACTGCTGGGCTGGCAGACTGGACAGCAACTCAGTCTGCCCAGCAGGAACAAAGCATGGCATTCTTTACAGCATCAGTATAAAGATGAACAGAACAAAAGCTGTACACCAATTGCAGATCCTGTGTTGCATTGTTCTGTCATTACATGCATAAAACATACTTTATTCTGATTGAATAGAACCTCAAAGGACCCAAAATATCTTTGCTCCCTACTGCTAAATTCATCCACAGCCTGTATAGCAGTATTAGCTAGTTCTGGCAGGAAAGAGATATTAAACTGTCTGCTATTCTGCCTGGACGAATGGGCTAGGGTTCAACTTTTCCTGCAGTACCTTTCCTGAAAACCTTGTATTAGGCAGTAAGATCAGAAACTAATGTCTTCCAGGACTCAGATGGTTTCCACATAACAGCAAATCCTACTGTCATCCCTGCAGTATTTTATCCCTTACTGTCCTGGTTTTGGCTGGGATAGAGTTAATTTTCTTCATAGTAGCTGGTATGGTTCTGTGTTTGTGATTTAGGAGAACAAAAATGTTGGTAACACACTGATGTTTCAGTTTTTGCTGAGCAGTGCTTACACTATGTCAAGGACTTTCAGCTTCTCATGCTGCCCTGCCAGCGAGGAGGCTGGAGGTGCACAAGGAGCTGGCCAGGGGACACAGCCAGGACAGCTGACCCAAACTGGCCAAAGGGATATCCCATACCATGTGGTGTCATTCTGAACACTAAAACTGCAGGGTAGTTGGACGGGAGGGCTGCCACTGCTCAGGGACTGGCTGGGCATCGGTCAGCTGGTGGTAAGCAACTGCATTGTGCATCACTTGTTTTGTGGTTTTGTTTTTTGTTTGTTTTCCCCTCCCTTTTCTTTCCTATTAAACTGCCTTTATCTCAACCCATGAATTTTACTTTTTTTCCCCCCCGATTCTCTCCCCCATCTCACTGGTGGAAGAGTAAGCAAACAGCAGTGTGGTGCTCAGCTGCCTGCTGGGTTAAACCACAATGCTTACCAAGTCCAAATCTATATCCATCAGAGAATCGGGTACTGGCATTCCAGAAAACACAAGCGCTGTCCACATGCTGGAGGAAGAACTCTGCTGTTTTCTCTGGGAAAAAGGCAGAGCAGAAAACAAGATCCAGTACATAAGGAATGATCACGCACTCCAATAAACACAGCCTCATACAGTGAACAGATGTAACAGCAGAACTTTCACATGCAACATTATCAGACAGTATTTAAACAGCTTGGGTTAAAACATGTTCATACACACCTTCTTCTCAGTATATTTACCATGTAGACACAGATACAAATGTTACAAGATGCTTGCAAAGATTAGAAGAAAGTGAAGAGATGTCTAATTCTAACTACAGTCTACACTCTGCAAACAGGGATATTGTATGACTGGGTAGAAGAGCAGCCCCAAGCTACATTTTGCAGTCAGACACAGTTAAACTACATGTTCAGCTCTCCATCATCTCAAATATGGAATTGTTCCAGATAAGGGAAAGTCCTATATCAAGTTTATATTGCAAAAAATATTTGGGAAATAGAATGCAGAAATGCCACATGAAATCAGGTTTAACCCGGTTTAACATAGAACATGCAAGACCAGAGCAACCTCAAGCAGAGTTGTGCAAGTCTTAGTAGTCTGGAGGACGCCTTTCTCTGTAAGGCTGTAAGCTGCAGGTCAGTCACCTGTAGCAATGAGACGAACAGTAAAGATCAGTTCTGTCTCCTGTACACACCCTTGTGAATCACTAGTGCACCAGGTCCAGTGGTAGTGGCTTACAGTATCAAACGCATGCCTTTTGGTGCCACTCATTTAAGCTCTGCAGAAGGTACAGAAACAGAAGCCTGCTTGAATCTCACACTGATGAGCCACAAATCAACATGACATTACTGCAGCTGACCCTCAACAGTTTCAGGCTTGGATTGAGAGTCATCCTTTGGCTGGGAGCAGCTCTAGCTATGTTTTGAAGTGGCACAGTGTTCAAACCACAGGCAGGACGGTGCTAGGAATGGGAGCAGCACAGAGCTGCACAAAGGAGCACAAGTTCACAACATCAAAGGAGCAAGAAAGTGGGAACTGAGGTAAATGCAGCTTTTACACCAGATGCAGAACTGCGAAACAGAGGACTGGGAGAGGTGGGGAGAAAAACATTTGCGGTCCTTGTTTGCAAGACATAGAAGTGATGTGGGAAGACAAAGCAGATATAGTCTGATCTTCCCTACAATCCATATTCCCTCCATAGAAGCTCACCTCTTCATCCTTCACAGGCCTAAGGACATCTCCAGGATTCAGGAGATGTTTCTGCAAAACTATCTGATGTGGTAAGTCTGCACAATACAGGAACACAAAGCAATCTGCCCGTCAAGAGCACGTACTGACTTGCCATCGGCCAGTTGCTCAAACGCATGCCTTCACCTCTTGGAATAAGGGGTGCACAACATGTTTTCTGTGAGTTAAACAGAACTATGGACAGATTTAGCTCATAGGCTTCCAGTTGATTATGCCTACTACAGAACCAAGATAATAGAAACTATTCCACTATAAGTAGTTATGCTAATACCAAAAACCTGTAGTGAAACCAAAGCAGAAGCTTAAGGAAACAGATTGGTCACAAACCATTCTCTGTGATGATAACATCCGTGTGAGAACTTCCGTACTTGTGGATATGTTCAACAGCCTCTTGGACACTGTCCACAACCTCAATGCAGCACTCCAGGTCCCCATATTCAGTGCGGAGAGATTTCACTTCTGAGGGGCTGAATGTCAAGTATGAGGCAAACTTCGGGCCAGCATGAATCTTCACCTGCAATACCAGAAATATTTTGTGCTGCTGACCTTACCAACACTTGCAAGGTGAAAGTACAGCTTATTGTTCTGGGTCTGGATGGGATGGAGTTAATTTTCTTCATAGCAGCCCCTATAGTGCTGTGTTTTGGATTTGTGCCTAAAACAAATCACTGTTTTGGCTGTTGCTAAGCAGCGCTTGCAGGGTTTCAAGGCTTTCTCTTTTTCACCCACAGTGAGAAGGTTGGGGGTGTGCAAGAAGCTGGGAGAGGATACAACCACAACAACTGATCCAAACTGACCAAAGGGATATTCCATGTCATATAATGTTGTAGTCAGCAATAAAAACTGAGGCGACAGGGGTTTTGAGGAAGGTAGACATTGCTCAGGGACTAGCTGGGCACTAGTCTACTTGCGGCAGGTGGTGATTGTATTTTTATCACTTGCTTGTTTGTTTTTCCCCTTTCTTCTTCCTCTTTCCTTTGCTAATTAAACTATTTTTGTTTCAATGCATGAGTTTTCTTGCTCTTGCTTCTCCTACCTGGGGGCAGGAGGGGGAAGTGAGCGATGAGTTGGGTGATGCTTAGCTGCTGACTGGGGCTAACCCATATTTGTGAATCAAGTGTTCACTACATGCAGTGTAAAAAAAAAATTAGCCTAACTTTTCAGAGACTTAGCAGATTGGTGAACTAGCAATAAAGCACAATAGCTGACGTGCCAGGTTGGCTATAATATCGTGACATGCTGCTAGTTCAGGGTTTGTTTTAAATTATTTAAAGCGATGACATCACTTAGAGAGAAAGACATCTGACAGGAGGTCACTACAATACTAGTAGCGGGAAAACAGCTAAAACATTGCACCTAACCCTTGTATATTTTTAGACAGCATGTGCTGTGCAAAGAATAACTACAGCAAGTAGCTGTAGAAAGCAATTTGCTTCGAAGTTTGCAAGTCTCACTTACAAAAGACTTTACCCGCTTTTATCCTTTTTTTTTTTTTTGGTAAACTGACACCAGCCCTCTCTGAAGCATGTTTCAGATGCAAAAGAAATACTGGGTCCAAAACAAGACAAGGAGTCACAGAGTTATTTCACATTCCTTATAAAGAACATCTAATGCATCATCAACCTCTACGTTGAATCATAGCAACTACGACACCTAAACAATGAGAGGGGGGAGCAGAGGTGCAGGCGCTGATCTCTGCTCTCTGGTGACAGCGACAGGACCCAAGGGAATGGCATGGAGCTGTGACAGGGGAGGGTCAGGCTGGGTGTTAGGAAAAGGTTCGTCACCGAGAGGGTGGTCGGGCACTAGAACAGGCTGCCCAGGGCAGTGGTCATGGCACCGAGCCTGCTGGAGTTCAAGAAGAGTTTGGACAACGCTCTCAGACTTAGGGTCTGATTTTTGGGTGGTCCTGTGCAGAGCCGGGAGTTGGACTCGATGATCCTTGTGGGTCCCTTCCAACTCAGGATATTGTATGATTCTATGACACTTTAGAATTGATACAGCAGAGCAATCCCCATGCAAATGAAACACAGGAAATTTTGACTAGACAAACATAAATGGAAAACAAGTTTTTACAAGTCTGCCAAAAAGGGGAACGAAGTTTGAAATTTAGGATTAAATCCCTACCATTTGAAGGCTTTTAAGAAAGGTGCCTGTAAGATGGCATTTTCTTGAGAACTATAAATTATGTTGATAATGTAAATCCTGCCCAATATATGAACGTTTTGTGTTGTCAAGTCAGATTAGACAGCAGTAACATCACATCCTCCCCACTGTATTAACGGCTGGGAGTGGATGGGTGGTGGTGGAAACGCACCAGTCCTCACATCCCTCCTCTCTGAAATCCAGAGATCTATCCTTCACTCTACCCTTCGCAAAAAACAACCAACCAAGACATAAAAAAATGCATTAAGTGAGGACTTGCTCCTGACTAGCTATCAGGGCCAGCTTTTCTTACTATGACTTTTAACATCATTGAAACACATGGCCTATCTACTTTACCATGTTTTCCTACATTAATCACTGCTGGTACACTGTCTGTCAACTGCATGCTGCTGTGTGAAAAATCCTTTTTCATGTGCAATTCAAAGTACTTCACAAATATTTCTCTCCTGATACATCTCTCCTACCTTTACTGACAAAACATTACCCATGTCAAGACAGTTAAGTAGTATACTGGCCTTTCAAATTTCCTGTGACATAACGGGAGGGAAAATGGGTGGGAATAAAGGCACACAAGATGAAAGGTTTAAAAAAACATGGATGAAGCACATTCGAAAAGGAGAAAGATAAAATGGGAATTGACTGAGGTAAGAAGGTAAGTGAATAGATTCAATAAGAATAGGCTTTGGGTCTGGGAGGTTACCAGCAATTAAGTCAGAATTAAGAAGGGTAGAGAAAGGGTTGTGGATATGCTCTTCCAAGGCAGATGATGATTTTTTTGCTAATCAAAAAGAAGTATCTGTACCCCAGCAATCGCACACAGCTGTCCTGAAGAAGCTGCTTTCAGATAACTTCTATGGAAAAGCTTGGGATTGTGTGGAGAAGCCAAGAAAGTTCTCCATAAGTTCATTTATGTGTACAAAGAGACATGTGGATAACATAAGTGTTATACCATCATAAAACTACATAGGGCTATGCCAGCCAGACCAAGTGCTTCTAAAATGTAAAAAAGTAAATAAATCAAAAGCAAAAAAACCACAAGTATACATGACTAACCTGTTCTACTCTCAACATGTCTATGATCTGATCAAACAACGGGGTTCTCAGCAAGTCTCGATGAATTAAGAGTGTTTCCAGAGCATTACAGGCAGCAGGATATTCACACTTTGAGTCTCTGACTGAGGTTTAAGAGTAGATAATTGGTTACATAACATTTATGAGAAAGATTTTGAACAGCATTGAAATAACAATTACTATAACCATATCACATATTCCAAATGTGAAGTTCAATTACACCCGTGATATTCAAGTCACCCTCTCACATCTTACTTATTCGCGTGACCTTCTCAACACTGGCATCCGTGTCCACGTACACATGACAGATCCCTTCGCTGTGTCCCATCACTGGGATTCCCTTAGCAGCTTTCTGGATATTCCTGACTAGCTGGGATGAACCACGTGGAATGATTAGATCGATCAGCTTATCCAAACGGCAGAGATCTTCTACTTCCTCTCTTGTATTCACCTGTGGAAGGTATGATACAAACGGTCTATGGCTTGAACTCTCAAGCCCCGCTTGTACTTTTTATACATACCATAGCAAAAAATTGCTGATTTAATTCTAGACACTTACTAGTTGCACTGCATCTTTGACTCCATGAATGGAGAGTGCTTCTTGTGTTAGATGATGAAGGATTTGATTGCTATATGCTGCCTCTTTCCCTCCTTTAAGTAGCAAGCCATTTCCACTAGCTATGGCCAAAGCGGACACCTGTCAGAAAGGAATTAAAAGGAAAAGAGAAAAAATGATATTCTCACAGAAGAAACATATCACCTGCAAAGCAGAGTAAGAATAGGATTTTGAATTCTGTTGATTTACTCAATATCAATATATGGCACCAAGAAATTTTTCCAAGTCAGAACATATAACTCCAGAAATTAAGTATCTTAACGTTTCAGGAACAAACTTGTACTGAACTACTGGCAGAGGAAGATTGCGGTAAGTAAGCTGGAAGAAACCCTGCACATAGGATCCGGTATGAATTTGGTAGCTGTATAAAGTAATTTCACATGCAAGAACTCTTGTCCCTAATCTTTCTGGCCGGAAGTAGCTAATAAGCTCTCCCTGTGAAGAACATTTTCATTGTGCTGTCTAAAACGGAAGTCATAAGTAGATGACACTTGAGATAAGGGTGGGGACAAAAAAAACTCTAGACAATAGGCACAGCATCAACTTTATCACATTGCTTTCATGTTTATAACCAGAAGGAATTGACTAATCTTGTTGCCTTCCAGTTTAAGGCACCAAATTTCACTGATCTGAGTCCAGCAATACAACTACACATTTAAAAAACAAAACAAAACAAAACAACCCACAACTCTAGAAAGGCCAGCACTTTTTGGAAGTTAGATGAAAAATTACCTCTGCTGTTGAAAATATATACCTTATTTGCTCAGTCTCCAGATGCTACATCAAAAACCTCTTTAAAGAGGTGGTGGTGGTGGGGTGAATGTGATTTTTTTTTTTTTAAACCTTGTAGTACAACAGACATGATAAAGCTCTCTTCCTAGTCTTATTTTATTTTTGCATCGCTTTAGTTGTCTTCCTCACTCCAAACCCATTCACAATGACCTCACAATTTGTCCATCTATTTGAAAAAAATAGCATGCACTCCTTTAGAGAACAAAATCACCTCCTCTCCAGAACCTTTTAGAAAAAAAACAAATTAAGCACCTGAATTTTACTGTGTTACCATCTTCAGGGAAATATCATAGGTATCATCATCACAGAATCACAGAATG
>VXAL01015549.1:0-11217 GCA_013399475.1 Chauna torquata
CAGTACTGGGTCCAGTCTTGTTGGACTTACTCATCAACGACCTGGGTGAAGGGATAGAGTGCACCCTCATCAAGTTTGCTGATGACCCAAAAATGGGAGGCATGGCTGATAGCCCAGAGGGCTATGCTGCCATTCGGAAGGATCTCAACAGGCTGGAGAGATAGGCAGAGAGGAACCTCTTGAAATTCAACAAAGGCAAGTGCAGGGTCCTGCACCAGGGAAGGAATAACCCCAAGCACCGGTACATGCTGGGGGCTGACCTGATGGAAATTAGCTCTGAGGAGAAGGACCTGAGGGTCCTGGTGGACAACACATTGACTGTGAGCCAGCAATGTGCCCTTGAGGCCAAGAAGACCAATGGTATCCCGGGTGCATTAGGAAGAGGTCAGTAGGTCAAGGGAGGTAATCCTCCCCCTCTACTCAGCCCTGGTGAAGCCACACCTGGAGTGCTGTGTCCAGTTCTGGGCTCCCCAGTATGAGAGACATGGAGTTCCTGGAACGAGTCCAGAAAAGGCCTGCTAAAATGATTAGGGGACTGGGACATCTCATATGAGGAAGCTGGGCATGTTTAGCCTGGAGAAGAAGTCTCAGGGGGGATCTGATTAATGTGTATCAGTATCTGAAGGGAGGGTGTCAAGAGGATGGGGCCAGACTCTTCTTAGTCGTGTCCAGTAATAGGGCAAGAGGCAAGAGGCACAAATTGCAACACAGGAAGTTCCATCTGAACATGAGGAAAAACTTCTTTACTATGAGGGTGACAGCACTGNACAGGTCCCGTCCAACCTCAGCCATTCTGCGATTCTGTGATTATTTTATTATTTATTTATTTATTTATTTATTTATTTATTTATTTATTTACTTTGGAAGATAGCAAGGAAAGTATTTTTATTTGAACTCCAGCTAATTTTTTTTACAACAGAAGAAGTCTGATCCACTGAGAATTCTTCTATCCGGATAAGTGACTTCTGTCGTCATTGTGGAAATAAGGTGACATTCAGAGCTGATATATGACAAATGCATATCTGACAGTCTTTATTGGAATAGATCTATACATTATTCTAATGAGAGGAGACCTTGCCCAAGGAAGGAGAATTCAAAGCCTGTCAGAAGACAATTTCTTTTACAGTGAAAGGAAAACCATTTACCCATGTTTAAGATTTTCTATGGTATTTCAGGTATTTCACTTGGGTTTAGTGGAATGCTTTATTTTTATTCTTACTAATGAAGTATAGAAATGGTAAAGAAAAGATCAGGCAAAAAGAAAAGGGAACGAAGATGTAAGGATTCACAAATATAGTAGTTCATACCAGTTAATTTGTAACTGAAACTGACTAAAAATCCTCTGCCTAAGGTAGAAAAGCAACCCCCAAGAATTCTTTTAAGTATACTGGAGTTAACTATAAGTAAATGCCCAGTTCACACAAACCTGAATGTTAAGCAATGTGCATGTAGAGTTTGTTTGTAATTTTGTCCTTTTTATCTAAAAGACTAAAAAATATCCTCTTCATAGACCCAGGTATTTCTGAAAGTATTTACGTCCATGATTAAGATGAATTGTTCAGTTAATCATTGAGTCCCTCAGCCATCTTTTGCAAAATAAACCTAATTCTGATGCTCAGTGCAGTGGATGCACCCAAGAAAGATAGAGGTTGGAGCTGAGGTATTCAGAATCCCCACGGCCACACAGGAGGATATGAGAACTAATTGGTAATTCCTTTCTTCCCTCTCTTTCTTCTCTTTAACAATATAAAACATTGTTCTTGCAGCTGTAGTACAGCAAGCGTGTTTCCAAGAGAGTATAGCTCTCATGAAGTTCCCTGATTTTCATATCAGGAAAGGTGTTTTATGGATAAAATGGCAGAGACTGAGCCCAACTCCCACCTTTCTCATGGAAATAGAATCAGTTTGAATAAACTTCTTAGCTTTAAGCTGGTAACTGTGGAGACAACAACCATGAGTGCCCTGCTTGCAAAGACTGGAGGACTTCTGATGGTGGATTTTGTTGCAAGGGGAACTTTCGTAGCAAAGACACTAATAAACATCTGAAATGAACATCAGTGGATAGTAGTTACAGCATTAGGAATGGAATTTACAAAATATGGAAACATGACAGGCTAAGTCCAGAAGCAAAGTACCTTCAACTGAGACTGTAACAGTGTTTATTGGGTGTGGATATAGTTTTCCAAATAAGACAGGATACAATATTTTGTCAGGATTTATAACATCTGAAAGGCACAATAGAGAGATGGCTACAAGTGACTACTCATTTGGATGGAGTTCCGCTCAGTGTTTTGCTTGCACTACTTAAGCAAAAAAAAATAACAGATGTCTTCTTCTGAGATCTATAAATAGCTTGTGATATTTGAGAAGGTTATGGTTCAGCAACATGAATAAAGAAGGGGAAGTTATGCACCATGAACTGGTTCAGAAAGGAATTCCTTTAAATAGGGCATGTGGAAAACTGTTGCCTTATATATCGTTTGAATAAATTAATTAATTTTCAGTTGCCTTAGGAAACTATGTACATGATTCAAAATATATATTTATGTGTATATATATTTTTGGTAGACTTTTGACTAGTATAAATATAGTTTGCAAAGCTGTATAATTATGTTATGCTTAAAGAGACGTAATGCAGAAGAATGATTTTATATTTTTATAGATAACTTCTTTCTGGAGGGGAGGGAAAAAAAAAAAAAAGGAAAAGAAAATCCTGTTACAGGGATAACAGCCTTAATACAGTAGGCTTTCTATTTGTTTTCTCTCCAGTTATTTCTGGAGTAGATGTGACTTGGGAGAGATAGCTGACCTATTTTGAACCTAAATTCTGACCTCAGACAGAAATCTGTGCCCTCTCCATAGAAGAACATGTACTATTTCAAAGTTGTAAGAATCTCATATCTGAAGTGCTGAACTTTTCAATAGCTTGGGATGTTGTTAGAAAGTTCCTTCATAAAATCAACTTTTTTTTTTTTTTGTAAAAGAAGTTGTGGATTAGTATGAAGTAGAATATAGGAATCTCCTTTCCAACTGCTTTTAAATCAAAACTTCTCTAAATAAGTGACTTGACAAAAGACCTTTCTGATATAAGTGTAGTAAGATCTGGGTAGTTCTCAGGGTTCCTTGCCCAAGGATTCTTGGTGTATAATTTTGGCTGGGTTTTTGTTGTTGTTGTTGTTGTTGTTTGTTTGTTTTGTGAAAACCATTTTTCCCATACCCTGGACATTCCTCACTAGGATCAAGTTGGATTTGAGGACTCTGTGGGATGTAGGTCTGTCACAATTTTAACTATAGAATGAAATTAATATGGAAATTAGAATCATAGAATCATAGAAACACAAGGTTGGAAAGGACCTACAAGATCATCTAGTCCAACCATCATCCTATCACCAATACTACCCACTAAGCTACTAAATCATACCTTGTAGCACCTTGTCCAGGCGCTTCTTGAAACTGCAAGGGTCGGTGACTCCTCCACCTCCCTAGTCAGGCCGTTCCAGTGCCTGACCACTCTCTGAGAGAAAAAGTTTTTCCTGATATCTAATCTAAATCTCCCCAAGCGCAACTTGTGGCCATTACCTCGAGTCCTATCATCAGTTGTGGAAGAAGAGGCCGACCCCCTCCTCATCACAACCTCCCTTCAGGAAGTTGTAGAGTGCAATGAGGTCTCCCCTGAGCCTCCTCTTCTCCAGACTAAACAATCCCAGCTCCCTCAGCCGCTCCTCATAAGGCTTGTGTTCCATACCCCTCACCAGTTTCGTTGCCCTTCTCTGGACACGTTCCAGGGCGTCGATGTCTTTCTTGTAGTGAGGGGCCCAAAACTGAACACAGTACTCGAGGTGCGGCCTCACCAAAGCTGAGTACAGGGGGATGATCACCTCCCTGCTCCTGCTGGCCACACTGTTTCTAATACAGGCCAGGATGCCATTGGCCTTCTTGGCCACCTGAGCACACTGCCGGCTCATGTTCAGCCTTGCATCGATCAACACTCCCAGGTCCCTTTCCTCATCACTGTCTTCTAGCCACTCAGCCCCAAGCCTATAGCGTTGCATGGGGTTATTGTAGCCAAAGTGCAGGACCCGGCACTTGGCCTTGTTAAACCTCATCCCGTTCGCCTCAGCCCAGCAGTCCAGCCTATCCAGATCCCTCTGAAGGGCCATCCGACCCTCAGGCAGATCGACACTACCTCCCAACTTGGTGTCGTCTGCAAACTTACTGAGGGTGCACTCAATCCCCTCATCTAGGTCATCAATAAAGATATTAAACAAGATAGGCCCCAGTACCGACCCCTGGGGGACACCACTCGTAACGGGACGCCAGCTGGACTTAACTCCATTAACCACAACCCGCTGGGCACGGCCCTCCAGCCAGTTCTTTACCCAGAGAAGAGTATACCTGTCTAGGCCATGGGCAGACAGTTTCCCCAGGAGAATACTGTAGGAGACCGTGTCAAAGGCTTTACTGAAATCTAAGTAGACCACATCAACAGCCCTTCCCTCATCTACCAGCCTGGTCACACTGTCATAGAAGGAGATGAGGTTGGACATGCACGACCTACCTTTCATGAACCCGTGCTGGCTGGGCCTGATCCCCTGGATGCCACACAAGTGCCGTGTGATCTCACTCAAGATGATTTGCTCCATAATTTTGCCTGGAACCGAGGTCAGGCTGACAGGCCTGTAGTTCCCCGGGTCGCCCTTGCGGCCCTTTTTGTAGACGGGAGTCACATCGGCAAGCCTCCAGTCCTCTGGGACCTCTCCAGATAACCAGGAATGCTGATAGATGGTAGAAAGCGGTTTGGCGATTACCTCCACCAGCTCCCTCAGCACCCTAGGGTGGAGCTCATCCGGTCCCATGGACTTGTGACATTCCAGTTGAAGGAGCAGGTCTCTAACTGTCTCTTCCTGGATCACAGGGGGGGATTCTCTACCTGAATCACAGGGGGATGTCCTGGTCGGGGAGTAAAGTACCCTGAGGATAACGGATCTGTTTTTAAATCCAATTTTTTAAATTGTTAAAGAGGTCATTGATTCCAACAGGACAAAGTTATTCTGTGTATGCAAAACAGATATTGTGTTTCAAAAATATTAAAACCTTGAAGGAAAGTCATATTGATTGTTTTAGGTATGCAAAAACTTATGCTGACAGCTTTATGATGCTATATGTAATATACACATGTATAACAAATGCATTTGTATCTATGCTGTGTTGAAAAAACGAGTTGCAGTAATTAATTATCTGTTTCAGTTCAATTTGCTTTCTATTGAAAACATCTCATGCTGTTTTATAGTACTTAATAAAATCTAATCCATTAGACAATGTGATAGAATCTTGACGTAATATATACTGACTGCAGGCCCCCTTTGGTTCTAAAGCCAATTTATATGTAGATTATACCCATTTTAAATCTCCTCCAGAATAATTTGGTTAACAGTTTCAAATAGTACCAGCTAAGTACTTCTTGAAAGCTAACATCAAGTTCACAAACTCTTTTGATTGTGCTGTTCATGTAAAATAAAAAAAAAGCTCAAAAATAAAGATTTATTTTTCAAGATACAAGCTAAAAAAATCACAATGTTCATTAATTTCAAACCAAACAAGAAAGGAGACAAATATGCTGTAATTTTGGAACCTGTTCTGAAAGTTCACTTCTTGCATATGTGGAAACATGAATTTGCAAATAAAGCAAGTGAGAAATTTCCTGGAATAGCAAACAGAAAAACAAAACAAACAAATAATTAAAAAAACCATTATTTTTCTCACCATGAATGGATCTGTCTAAACCAGAATTGATTAAAAAGAAGGATTTCTGCTTTGATAAAATTTACATTGTTTAAACATTTTGTCGTCGCCCTTTTTATGCAAATTTTTAAATGGTAGGTATGCTTTCTAATTTTTTTCTTTTTTTTTTTTTTTTTTGCTTAGAAAGTATTATAGTAAAAAAGAAAATTAAAAAAATTGAAATTAAAATCAAAAGATTTTTATATACATGCTATCTATTTTAGTAAGAAAGCTGAGAAGGAAGCTCAATCTTTATATATCATACAGAACTAGAAGAAAAAAAAAGTCTGAATCTTAACAACTGCAGGACAGAAAAACTCCTTCCCACACAACCATATGAAAAAAAATTGCACACCATTACTTTGATCAATACAAACTTTATTTATGACAGGCAGAAAACATTAAAAAGAATAAATTTTATATCTCTAAGTTAAAATTTATTATTCTCTTTACAAGCATTTGCTGCTTTTAACTTCTAAAAATAAACAATATTCTACTGATTTTATGTGAACAATCACTATATATCTCACTTTTGGCTGTTGATGGCTTTGGCTTTTGAATCCATTACCAGAGAAAAGGTCAGAAATTGCAACCCCCTGCCTAAGACACGGGAGTCCTTTAATATGTTCTATAGCAACCTATGTTTGCGGAAGAGGTCTTTGTATGATACATTATTCATATGGCCCCAAAAGTCATTTTTTATGACCAGTCTAAAACAAGAAAAAAAGGGGAGCTTTGTACTTGCAGTGCTTTTCAAATTGGAAACTGAGAGATGAAACTTAAGATCTGTTTCTGTATGCTTGTAAATAATGAGATGACAGAAGAAAAGAAAGTCATTTTGACCTCTACTTCCAATTTTACACACAAAATACTTCTAGAAATCAGAATTTCAGATAAATTAGGCAAGTCAATCGAAACTGGAAATTCATTTTGTGTAATATTTATTTACTTCAAACTATAATTATCATGCAGACATGCCATTAGATTTCTGAATCCAAGAATACTTTTCCCAGAGGGGTATGTTTTGTTTAGCACACATCTAATGTTATAGGAATCAGACTGGCAACATTTTAAGAAATGCAGTCAAAACGTAAGATTTCTGTAATTTGGCCCAAGTGTCAGAAGACAACCATTGTATTGGCTCAGTTCTTCCTGAGAGATTCATCCCTTGTTTCAACATTTCAAAATTTGAAAACTAAGCTTATGTGGGTTATCCTAAGCTGGCTTGATAGCTGAGAGGGAGAAAGAGTACCCAGCATTTAGAGTAAACATCACTTTGTCTGAAAAGCAAAGCACACACTTCTCTAGCAGTCGATAATGGCTATATAAGTAATAGCAGACAAACTTACAGCACCTATGAGAGAAGAGTGTGTTTCCAGGTACTGATGGAAAGATCTTTTTCTCTTTTCATTTCCCCTGCTCTATTTTTATATTCTAAAAAAAAAAAAATTATTTTCATTTCTTCATTGGAACTTTTCACATAAAGCAATTACTCCAAAGCCGTTCTAAAGTATATGGCTGTGAAATGAAATAAAAGAGGGTCCAAAAAGATTTCTCAGTGTTTATATATGAATAGCCAAATTAACTGCATTACTGTTTAATAGGATAAATATTCAATTAGTTTTGCAATGGCCTTTCCATTAAGTGAATTCTCCACAGACAGTTTAAGTGGCAGAAGAATGAGATTGAAACTTCAGACACTTTTAACACAAATTAAAGTCCTTAGATCTTTTTTTTCTATTCCTATTTAAAAAGTAGAATACTGATTTTTTGATTTTATGGAATAGTTATAAAGTAGATTATCTACAAATTTGTTTTATGAACTATAGTGTAATTTAAGTGCTTTCTCCACAGAGGAATACTTAACAGTAGTGTCTGCAGATACCAATATCTAGTGGCAACTACAGAAACTGCACATTACCTTCTTCATATCAATTAATCCTTTAAAGCATATAGAAATGCCTAGCCATATTCTCAGTATCACAGCAGAAGTGAATGAAATGGGAAATATTTTATGAATTTCATAGTATTTTGAAAAAAAAATATTACTATTTAGTTCTCTGTATAAGGTGCTTTCTCAACTGTTGTAAATATAATTGTGGGCTATTCCTGTGTTCATGATGTATATTTAAATTTTCCATGATTTTTAATGGTTACAATTTCTCAAAAGATTATGAAAAGAATGCAAAGAAATGTGAACAATTTAAGTTCAGAAGCTGATTCAGCTTCATGCCAGTGGCAGGTGGCAGCAAAGACATGAGGCCAGATTGTTAGCTTGTGTAAGTATTAGAATAGCTCAGCTGATGACAGTGGGTATGTGATCCAAGTTCCACAGCTAACGTTTTAGGTCTCATATGAGCTGTTAAGAAAATAACTCTGACATTGAGCTAACTTTGTCTTCTTGTCTGCTTTCTTTGTTGAAACAAAGCCACCTGTTTGGTCTAATTCTGCCACTGCAGCCCCACTGATTTCTGTTGTAAGCTTGAGTGATTTCAGTTCTATTGATTATAATAGAACTAGTTGCATGAATAAAAGAAGGTTCTTGCCATGATTCCAAGAAGCAAAAAGTGTTTGTTTATTACCACAGAACCAGATCATCATATGAGTCTTTCCATATAACTGTCTAAAATTGATTTTGACACGTACACGTTTACTGTAACATGTTCTTCTTTAGCTGTAATGCAATAGTTCAAGATGCAGAGTTGTTGTAGCTTCATCATTTTAAATAACTCTTTTGTTACATATAGCAAAATACTTGTACTTAATAGTTCAGAGTAACAGCCCAAATCTTCACCTAGGCCAGAATCCTGTTTCAAATATTGGCCAAAATCTGGTTTTGAGGGAATAGCAATAACATGGCCCAGAATAGTGAGTCCAACTGACAACTTTCCCATTGCCTATTTCCAGCTCATGGGATCTTCTAAGCTGAAGCAGGTTGCCTATTTAATAATCTTTAGTGGGCTTCTCTTTCTCTTCCAGGCTCCCTTTGTCCAATCTTCTCTTAAAAAACAAATTTTTTTTTAAGTTCCACAATTCTGCTACCTTGCGCTGGTGCTGCCTCACCTCGAGTACTCTGTGCAGTTTTGGGCACCACAGTACAAAAAGGATGTGAAACTATTGGAGAGTGTCCAGAGAAGGGCGACAAAGATGGTGAAAGGCCTAGAGGGGAAGACATACGAGGAGAGGCTGAGGACACTTGGTTTGTTCAGCCTGGAAAAGAGGAGGCTAAGGGGAGACCTCATCATGGTCTACAGCTTCCTCATGATGGGGAGCTGAGGGGCAGGCGTTGATCCCTTTTCCCTGGTGACCAGCGATAGGACCTGAGGGAATGGAGTCAAGCTGCAACAGGGCAGGTTCAGGTTGGATATCAGGAAAAGGTTCTTCACCGAGAGGGTGGTCGCGCACAGGAACAGGCTCCCCAGGAATGTAGTCACGGCACTGAGCCTGTGGTAGTTTAAGAAGCATTTGGACTATGGTCTGAATTTTTGAGTAGACCTGTGTGGACCCAGGAGTTGGGTTTGATGATCCTTGTGGGTCCCGTCCAACTCGGAATATTCTATGATTTTATGATTCTATGATTCTACCTTTGTGTGGGGTCGTCTTTTGTTTCTTGTTAATGTGACTGCTGGCAAATTTTATTGATGTTCTCTAGTGCTTATACTGGAAGATAAAGTGAAGAGTCAACCGGTATTCACCCTATGTCACTCATGATTTTGTAGATCAACATCTCATACACCCTTTGCCCCACAAATTATCTCTTTGCCATGAAGTTATATCTTGGTATGTAGCTGATTTTTCTCCCTGCAGTCTCCCTTTCTTGTGTACCAGTTAAAATGATTCATCAGAGGATCCAATGTAAATGACATCTATTTCACAGACTTGATTAGGAATATCAAATTATTAGAATAGAATATAGAAATTATTACTATTGCCTGAATAAAACTGATCTTCATTTTTCCTTTCAAATCTTGCTCTATTTCCAGTTGTAACTGCAATGGTGAAATTAACATTTACACCACCAATGACTTACTTCAACCAGTAATATGAATTTCCATTCTATTTTTGGATTAAACCCTCATTTAGCTAAGAGGAGAAAAACTGAAAGAAAACACTATATATTTTTTTTCCAAATTAGAGAAAACAAATCAAAAACAAAAACAAGAGTGAACTTGTTTCATTTATGACAGAATGTAGGACAAATAACTAAAAAGGAGTGAAAGGAAAAACACGAACACTGAAAACTATTAGAACTTTTGCTGACAGATGATATTAAAATGATCCTGTGAAAATGCTATGTATTTTTTTTAATAAGCATCAAAAAGATGTGAGGAGTAACTGTTACTATTTAGAAACTGCATTCCAGGTGCATTGCTTGAGTAGTCTAAGGAAAACTTCTGCCAGCACACTTCTCATGGACCTATTAATGACTCAACTTTAGGTCTGGTGCGCCTCAACTTATTTCTTTCATTCTCTTTCCCCTTCTGAAGAATCTCACATCGGTAAATAGCGTTTGTTTTTTTTCATAACCCCCATCCATACTATGCTGTTTCCACTTTTGGCTAGCCTTTATTTTCCTATCTTTTTATAGGTACTTTTAATATGGCAGATTTTCTTTTTTTTTTTTTTCGGTTCCAGAAATTTCCAGGTCATACCACAGCTAAGATTTATTTTCTGTAACTAGAACTTAATAAAAATTTGTCATCAAATCTTTGTCCTTAAGTAGTCTTTTTCTATGGTCTGAGGAGAGAAGCACTTACACAGGCATTATATTTTGACACTTCTGGGCAAATGTTAAGGTTTGATGGTTGATCTCTGTTCAATTAATCTAAGAAGATCCTATGGTACAGTAGATGAAATGTATAAAGGGTAGATGGATCCTATTTCATATGCTTCACTCGATCTAAACAATGAACATATTCTTTCTAGCAAATGGTTACATTCAGATATTTTTACAATGGCTGTATAGATATCACTATAAATGGAAAATTCAAGATGCAAAAGAAGTCAAATTCTCTAACACAGGATACACAGCGATCTGGGGTTTCTGGTCAATAGCAAGTTGAACAGGAGTCAGCAGTGTGCCCTGGTAGTGAGGAGGGCCAGCCGTACCCTGGGGTGCATCAGGCACAACATTACCAGCCGGTTGAGGGAAGGGATTGTCCTGCTCTGCTCTGCGCTGGTGCGGCCTCACCTCGAGCACTGTGTGCAGCTTTGGGTGCCACAGTATAAAAAGGACACAAAACTATTAGAGAGTGTCCAGAGGAGGGTAATAAAGATGGTGAAGGGTCTAGAGGGAAAGACGTATGAGGGGTGGCTGAAGTCACTTGGATTGTTCAGCCTACAGAAGAGGAGACTGAGGAGAGACCTCATGGCGGCCTGCAGCTTCCTCATGAGGGGAGTGGAGGGGGCGGCGCTGATCTCTTCTCTCTGGTGCAC
>VXAL01015549.1:21246-32679 GCA_013399475.1 Chauna torquata
GCAATTTGCAAAATCAGCTCCTCCAGTATGGGAAGAAAGCAAAAGAAGAAACTAAGTACCAATATCAGAATGCTTTGCATCACACTTGCTGGGCAATGCAGACCCAATCAATGTAGTAGAATTAGTGCGTGCTGGCCGCATGCACCAGCCGTGCCACCAATTACAGCGCTGCTTCCGCATGCTACGAAAAGTATAAGAATGTCGCTATTCGGGTAATAAAGGGAGCATGATTTAACCACACTGGTGTATGTCACGACTCGGCCGTCTGATCCGATGACAAAAAATAATTAATAATTAAAAAAACAACAACAAAATGACAGAAACAAACAAACAAACAAACAAAAAAACAGGTTTGCAAAAAAAAAAAAAAGCAGGTTTCCAAAAGAAGTGGGAAGTGAAGAAGAGGCATACAGGAACATGTGGAATAACAAAATGTTAGAGAGAATAAAGTCTTCATTCCAGAAGTATCAAGGTAGCAGAAAGTACAAAAATGTTAATAGATATATGTGCTAAAGTTGGTTAGAAATATTCAGCACATAAATTTAGGAGCTTCATGAAATACGTATTGCACTTGCTTGATGGTGAAACAGTTGTGAAGAAGTATGTAGGATTGATATAATCATATTTTTTTGATTATTCAAAATGACAGATGCAAGAGTTGAGTCATAAGAGCTAGAATTCTAAAATTTACCCGAGAAGATGCTGCCATGGTGGAAAATAAAACATAAATGAGCATTTGAAACATTAAATATAGTAATTTGAGACCAAGATAATCAGTCGATTTATGACCAGTATACCACTTGATTAATTTTTGGCCTTTTTCAACATAATAGGAAATTATTTCATTTATGGAATTTCAGGTGCAGATGACAAGGACAAATAATACATTTTATTACGAATGAAAAAATAAAACTGTGAAGTGCCAGTAGAAGATTCCTTCAAATAACACATAACAGTGAGAATTCTACCAACAATCTTCACTAAGATACTGAGATATCATTTCTAGTGATAAAATATGAAAAAAGAAATTGTTGCTGCCCTTTTTTTGACCATAAATCAGAAAAAAATAATATAAACACTGAGTATGTACATGCTGCTATGGTTGAAAGAAGTCAAGAATGAAGAAATATCAGCTGTGACATTCATTTGAACTGAAAAGTATTAAACTTATATGTTTGAACTTTTGACAGTTTATTTTAACCCTCCAATGAACATTTCATCATAAAGAATGGAATTAGCGATCATGAATCTTACTTTGAAGCTTTAGATAATCCTTTAAGCATATTATGTCAGAGTCCAACCATTTTAAGACAAGTCCCTGCTTTCAGAGTTGACAGAGAATGTAGAAACCCAGAACAGAGAAGAAATCTTGTTGCTCTTAAAACTCTGGATAAAGAATCTGTGCAGATTGGGAAATTAGTTCAAATGTGCTAAGGTCAAGAGAGATCTTGGGCAGAATAAGGAAGAGCAGAAGACTTTTGCCAATGGTAGCATTAAGATTACAGTCAACCGGAAGAAATGAGTGAGAGGACTAAAGGAGACAAGCATGGAGATGAACCTGAATGATGTTTTCTTCCTGAATATAATTTTTAAAAGAATATTGCACAGGAAATATGGGTAGAGATAGTGTTTTCACAGCTGTACCATTGCATGCTTTTTCATTTGGAAGTGGTATTTTCTGAAAAAAAGAACCACTGAGTATTGTAAGAGAACTTTTTTGCCTACTGCATATTTGAGAAACCATTACAACACTTGTTAAATAATGTGCATCTAGTAAGTGTAATATTCATTTACATTATCTTTTGTGGTAGTGAGTGCAGTAGCCATCAGTAAGTTAACTGATTTCCCATTGGCAGTGAGAATGAACATGAAATTCAGAGTAGATTAAAGATGTTGGTACAAGTTCTGTCACTTGTATGAGTTATTTGAATCTTAATATTTTCTCTTTTCTGTGACAGATTATCGTATGCTGTTATTTTGACTGTTTGTGACCCGTGCATTAAAAATTGGCAGCCATCTTCTTTTTTTTTTTTTTTTTTTTTTTTTGGCATATACTGCTTCAATGTCCTATCAAGAACAGACAAATTATCATGTACTCAGAAATGGGATTTCATTGGTTTGTGACTTTACATGAAACATTATGTTATTTCCCGTTTTGTTGCATTTAGCATTCAGATATAAATTATTTATTTCCTGCTATAGTTTTATTTTCACCATTCATTCTTTTTCATCCCTCAGTAGTATGTTAGAATCCAAGAATATTGGAATGTAAGAATTTGCCAGTGACATTAATAACTCATGAATGGCCAACTCCACAGGCTGTGTACTAGTGGCTAATATATTTCAAGGCACAAAGGAATATTTCAATTTAATTGGTTAAAATATTACTGTCTGGCCTTTTATTGCATCAGTACAGATGATGACAAATATCAAGGGTATCTAACTGACATAGGCTACTAAGCAATTTAGACAGCTGGGGGATTTATTTATTTATTTATCTTCTTCTGATATGCCCTGTACATTTTAGTGCACTAGAAGTAACTTATGTGTCCATATTCTCTGTTACAGTAAAACATGGGTAACAAATTATGACCCACAATTATTGAGGAAACAGTGGACACATGGAAATCAAAAAGCAGGGATATACACACAAGAAAGACCTCAGAATGATCAAACGGGTTGAAAGGAGGCCCACCTCATGCATCTGTATGTAAATGTATGGAGGAGGACAACCAGCAAAAGTGCATGAGGATCAAGTGAGAGATTACTTTTAAAAAGCTCAACACATACAAGTTCATGGGACATGAAGAGCTATACAGAAGGATGTTGAGAGAACTGAGCATGCTCAGGAGATGACAGGAGAGGAAGGTGCTGCAAACGTATTGCTTCTTCAACCTATTTTTTAACAGACCATGAACAGACTCAGATGAAGCACCCTATCATACAATGTATTTGCAGAACCATCTTTCCAAATGAGCTCACATCTCCACAAGGAAACAACAAAGGATTGTGATTGACTGTAACTTTTTTAGCTTTTACACTGGGGCTGGGAGAATTTAACGTTAAATAAATATGGAATAAAATTATGGTATCTGGCTGACAGAGACTTAAAATTATTCTAAGACTATATCAGTTTTCCATACTGCTTTTCTAATCCTTTTCTTGATTTTGCAGATTTGTGCCAAACAATGTTTCAGAACAATCATTTTCAGTGACAAATTACACTACTGTTTATTAAAGAAATTTTCTCTCTCTTTTCTTCTAAAAAAAGTTAATCTAAATCATCGTCATCATGTCAAATCCCAAAACTAAATTGTGGATTGAGAAATTCAAGCACATATCAGCTCAATGTTGATTAAAAAACTATATAACACATATCATGTGCGAGATGCTGAAGTCAGTAGAACTAGTCATATAGCAAGGTGAGCAGACTTGGCCTACTTTATTATAACAGATTTATCTCTAATTCAGCCTTGCTAGTTCAAATCCTCTACAGGTAAAAGAAACTCTGAACTGTGTGAAGCAATAGTTTTGAAGTGTACTTTCCTCTTATTAAATTATGGATGGAGTTCAGGAAAGGTGGTAGAATGGATGCACTGCAAAGTCTCAAAAGAATTTCCCAAGAGAATCATTGAGGATCTTTATTTATCCTAGGTTAAAATTTATGTACTATCAGTAGTACTTTGGGTGTTCTGTTTCTTGTTTGTTTGGTTGTTTGGTTGGCTGTTTTTTTTATTTTTATTTTTTATTGTTTATAACAATATAGTAGTACATTTTGGGCAGGAAATATAAACATAAAACATAAATATCTACTGTTGTTTCCTTTTAAACCATCTCTTCAGCAGCTCTATAGCAAATCTGAAGACCTGAGCCAATTTATTTTCCTGAAGTTCTCAGGGACAGGTAGTGAAAACCATACCCTCACCACTCACTTTTGATATTAGGAATTCTTTTTAGGAGTGTTAAACTTTCAAGGTTTTATAATCACACAGTAACTTTGAAATGCTTTTCCCTCTAGGCAGCCTGATTGAAATATAGATTTCTCTGTAAGTCGTGTGTGTTAATTAATATATTAACCTACAATAGCTTGAGAAGTAGGTGCACAGTGTTCTGAATCAACCTAGCTTCAATAGCACAGTGAGGATAATTTTATTTCTCTTTGAACTGGACTAGCCGATGGTCCTGTTATTGCTCTCTCTCAGATCTTATTTCAAATTCTCATATCAAGGGGGAGTATAAGCAACCTAAGGCTATACAGCCTTTTTAGAATCTATTCCAATTTAGCAAATTCCTGGTATACAAACAGTACTTTTATAACTACAATGGAGGGGAGTTGAGGAGAGGAGAGGAGAGGAGACTTTAATTTCTACAGGGCTTTACCACAAGAAAACTTGATTTTTTCCTATCAAGAGAAAAAACAGATTCTCATTACAAAACTAAGAAACAGATCCTTTTTATTTTTTTTTTAATTTTTTCCTAAGCCAATCTGTTTGGATGAACACTTTGTGATCATTTTGAGACTGAAAAATTCTTCCTGAATAATCATTTACACATTTCTCATGCTATTTTCGTCACAGAACCAATCCCTCTTTTAGTAATCTCTATCAATAGTGTGCAATTAAGAGGCAATGTGAAATTAGATTTCACATTGTCCTTGTGTTGAGTGTAGATCTTCACCATTTATATATAGAAAAAATACCCTCTTCTGAAGTTATGGACTCTCTTATATTGTTCTCCACTATGCTATTTGAGAATTTTACAATTATTAATGAACATGTGAGATGCTTTTTATTATTTTCATTTTCTGTCTAGGGAATACAAGTCCTTTATACCACCATCTATATTCAGATCACAGGTATTGTTTATTTCAGTTTTATTTGTGAGTGCTGAATCTTTATGTCAGGGCATAGGCAGACACTTTAGGTACAAGCTCTTTAAGTTGCTGCCTCCTTGGTTTCACTGCTCTGGGTTTACTGCCTTTGCTCCCTAAGCAGCTCTGCTTGCCTCTGCCTGCCTGACTCATATCATTGGGAAAAAAGACAGAAAGAAAACATCTGGCTTGAGAGTCTTGCCCAGCATTTCACAGGAAATTTATGGCAGTTAGAGTCCCATTCTCCAGGATATTGGTATAGCATCCAGCTTCAGCAGCGAAGGTGTCTGAGATGATAGCCTCCTCCATTTGCTTCATCACTGGTGAAGGAGCAGGCTGTGCATCACTTAACAATGGTTTCTGATACATAGGAGAGGAAGCAATAATCACTGTAGTTATGTTCTGTATTGTGAGATGTATACATGGGAGCTAAACAAGGATCCAGTAACGCTGGCATGTCCTGACAGATGATGGCTGCTTAACCTATAAAAACTTTGAACAAAGATTATTTGTCTGTGATTTTCTAACATCTTAAGAACTACCTGTAAACCCCAGGCACATGACACACAGTTCATTGATGCTAATGATTGCATGGATCATGTAAAAGATTTAAGTCTGTGGGCATATACTGCAGACCTGTGGCATTTGCGCTAATGAACTAATTGATATCACCAGTGGATTTTCTTTCTCTGCATAGATGAGTTAAAGCAGATACACATTATTAGCCAGTATGCTGACTGAAGAGGAACACTGAACCTCACTAGGCCAGACCTATATTTTATGTCCCGGAGAACAAGTATACTAACTATTTTGCCTCTCTTTCATCTGACCCCGTATTAATCCTTTTTCTACCTTCTGTCCTTGTCTCAGGCCTATTAAAGTTTCATACTAGAACTAAAATTGTTTTTCTCACTTCAAGTTTTGGCTCACACATTATCTTCAGCTCCCACTGAATCATGTCACACTGCTCTCTGAGGCTTCCGGTTCCATATATTTGGTTTCTTCATATTCCAAAAGCTTTTTTTTTTTTTTTTCTTTTTACCTTAACATCGTAATCTTATTGCTGATGGGCCACAGGGGAATGTTTAAGACTGCAGATCCAAAGTTTAAATTATCCTATCTGATAGCCTATAGACAAAAGCAACAAAAATTGTAAGTTTCGAGCAAACTCCCACCCAGCTCCTGCATCTATCATCTGGAATATATAGAGTACAAAAAGAAATTCCTTGATTTTCCTCTCAAACTCAAGAAGACTGTGCTGAGGAAATTCAAGCTGTAGTTTTCTTGAATAGAATGTAATTATATCAATCAGATAGATTATCCTAAAGAGAAAAGAGGAAAAGTAAATTCCTAAGAAGTTTTCAAGTATTTTTTTTTTCCAAAGCATGTAAAATATTTTTCCTTTTTTTTTTTAATCACAGGTTATATATATTTTAATCTAATTGGGTTCACAGGTGCAAACTTTTTTTTTTTTTTTCCCCTCTAAAAATTTGAATGGAGGCAGCATCTATGAATACTATGGATAGAATTCAGTTCTCCAGGGTTGGAAATTTGAACAGATGCACAGAGAAATAAAAACCAAAGAAGTCAGAAGCAAATGAAAACTTCTTAGAAGGGGAATTCCATACCATGAGCCCATAGTTTGACTAATAATAAAGCATTTGTACACATAAATTGAAGTTGATAGAAATGTAATGGCTTTAACTTAAAACCAAAAGGATAAAATGAAAAAGCTGTGTCTTTTCGGTTGCATCTGGAATTAAACTTCTCACATACACACACATACACCACAAAAAGCACATCACCAGGTATATCTTATGCCTATGGAAGCAATAGATACACCTCTTGTCACACTTTTTTTCCCTGTTGCTCTTCTGCCCACACACTACTTACTTCCTCTAGTAGATCTGAGCTCTCTGGAAATACTCTGACTCCAGGGAAGTTTCCAGCCCACTAGTGCTTCTGCAACTTACTCACTGAATGGACTCCTTTGGAAGGATTCCTGGACCCTGCCTCTGCCTTTCCATGCCTGCTGCATTGGGGATGGTTGGCAGCAGGCTTAAACTGGGAACGTTTCTGGCACGGAAGCAACACCAGAATCAGTGAGTCACGACTGTGTCTTTTAGCACACCATTAAGCTATCCTGATGTCAAATATTACTCAGAGCCAATTCAGCTCCAGCTGAAGTCAGCAGGAGTCTTCAGTGGATTTGAATGATCTTCACCAGGAGAAAGTAAGACTTCTTTTCTTTCTTGTATGATCAAGATAAAAAGTATGAAAAGAGTAATGATTGATTATATAGGTCATTGTCAGTTCTGTGAGCTAAGTATTTTATACAATGTGTTAGACTAACCCTAAGGAAAAGTAGTTTGTGTTGAGGAGTAGAGATGACTAATTCTGTGTCTTAGGGCACTTGTTTTCATCACCTTGATGTGAATAGCTCTTGTTTTTAGGTCTGTGTGGTGGTTTTACGCAGCTAAACAGCCACCCTCCACCACAACCACTTGCTCACTCCCCCTCCTCAAAGAAACAGGGGGAGAAAATACAATGGACAAGGGCTCAAGGGTTGAGATAAGGACAAGAAGGTTGCTCTCTAATTCCCATCATGGGCAAAACAGACTCAACATAGGGAGATTAATATAATTTATTACTATCACTAGCAAACTAGAGTAGTGAGAAACTAAAAGCAAACTAAAAACACCTTCCCCCTTGTCCACCCTCTTCTACCTCCTCCCCCCAAGTAGCACAGGGGAACGGGGAATGGGGGCTGCGGTCAGCTTATATCGTTTCATCTCTGCTGCTCCTTCATGGTCACTCTCTGTTCCCCTGCTCCAACGTGGGGTCCCTCCCACGGGATGCCGTCCTTCCCGAACGGGTCCTGTGTGGGCTTCCCNATCCACCTGCTCCACTGTGGGCTCCTCCACAGGCTGCAGCATGGAAATCTGCTCCATGTGGTACCCCATGGGCTGCAGGGGGACAGCCTGCTCCACCATGGTCCTCACCACGGGCTGCAGGGGAACTTCTGCTCTGGCACCTGGAGCACCTCCTCCCACTCCTTCTTCACTGACCTTGGTGTCTGCAGGGCTGTTCCTCACTCCTCTCACTCCCAGCTGCTGGTGCGCAGAAGTTTTTTCCCCTTCTTAAATCTGCTCTCACAGAGGCACAAACAGCATTGCTCATTGGTTCAGGTCTGGCCAGCAGCGGGTCCCTTTTGGAGCTGCTGGAGCTGGCTCTTATCTGACATGCGGCAGCTTCTGGAATCTTCTCACAGAGGCCACCCCTGTGGCCCTCCTGCTACCAAACCTTTACCACGTAAACCCAATACAGTCTGGGACAGACTTAGGAGAAAATTTTGCCTTAGATTTTCACTCACAATGTCTAGTGACTTAAATGAAAACTGATACGACTTAGCTAGGGCAGAATTTTGTCTTTACACTTTTGAATTTTAGTAGAATATATATCTATGTCGTAAGGTGATACGTTCATTTCTCCTACATTGTTTTTACTTCCCATTTTTTGTTTTTAATGCTTTTAAAATAAGTATACATTCCCAGAAACCAAATAACAAATGCATCTTTTCACTTTATTTTGTTTTGTTTTGTTTTATTAAATATGCCCTACATACTCTATTGCGCATGCTTATGTAAGAAAGGTTTGGTTACTAGAACTCAAGTCATTATGAATATGGCCCTAAAGAGCAACATGAGAATGCACCTAGACGAATATCAGAGCTTAGATCACACAGAAATATATCTCTATTTCATTCCCTAATGGATGCAATACTCAAAACAAACATGACAGAATTTCAGTCTGCAAAACCCTGGTGTTACTGTAGAGTTAAATTATCCGGTTATCATATTTTTTTCTTGTAAAATATATTGCTGGAAAGAGGTAAGAAGTAAGTCAGAGAGTGAGAAAAAAAAAAAAGGCTAATAAAGCCTTGCAAGCATTTAGAACAACCTATGTTCTCTCTGGAGATGCTTGATCTGTCTGTGGTAGTACAATAAGCTGTTTCTTTGGCAAGAGAAGGTTTGCTAGGTGGTTCACACCGCACAATTTATTTACAAGACTTCAAGCTGCAACAGTTGCAGCTCCATTCTTTGCTGGAAGATAGAGGGAATGCATCCAAGTGTAACATAAATATACAAGTCAGATATGCCTCTGTCAGATATCACCCTCGAAGACATTTTCCTTGGACTGGATGAAATGAAATCTCCAGGTATTATTTCGCACAGAAAAAAATACGATAATGAAAACAGTGCATTTAAAGAATGGATAGAGGGTTTATTTACTTATCGTGTGATGCAGCAAGGTAGTACACTAAATGATCTTTTAAAGAATGTAAGTAAAACAATCCATTTTGAACTTCTATTTCCTTAGCAAAGAACACAGCCTTCCTATTTTGCATGGCACCAGCTATGCAGCCAGTAAAATATTTTTATTGAAAGGCAAATCGTATATGACTGTGATTATTGAAGATTTGTTTAATTTTAATAGTGTTTGATTATCAAATAAGTCTTCTCTCATGCTAGGCTGAGTATTGGATTGCCAATGGTTCATTAGGAGTACTTACATGTTAAGCTGTCTTGGCCAGTCGTGTTAGGATGAAATATGGTATATAATGGGTGTCTTACAAAAGATACATAAGAAGTAGCATGGTTTCTCTATAACACTTCAGTAAACCTTAGTTCAGAGCTAGGGAAGGGAAACTTCTTTGGTTCCATTCGGTGCCCTGTTCCCCAAATTTTCAAGATAAGGGATTTGGCAAGACTATTATGCACTAAACAGTTGCCAACATAACCAGGGCCCTGAAATGCTCCTTTTCAGTTAAGTAATAAGGAGGGCTCAGTTTTGTCACCTCTGATTTCCCCCTTGATTTCTGTCTTGGCCAGCAGGATTATGAAGTAGGGGTGTTGCCAGAATTCTTGCTTCCCCATAAATGGTAGCAAAATCAGGATTTGTAGTTACAGTAAAGCAAGACTTAAATAGTGTTAAGCAATGGCTGCTTGCAAGTTCTGATAGTAAACATAAATCAAATAAATGACAGTGGCATTAATGGAAATTAATTAATTTTGTTTATGTTTTGACTTTCTCATTTAACAGGAAGGACTAAAGATGACTGAGACAATGAGGAGTTATCTTTTGTTGCACACCTACAAGAATTGCTTATCACTTTAAATAGCATTATTTACACAAGTATGTTTTCATCTAAAGAGGTAGCTAATTAATTTCTTCTAAATAGCCCAGATAATTACTTTTGAGCTAATAATTTAACATTTCTAACTTTTTAATGTTACAGGATTGCCTTTTACTACTTTCTACTTAAAAGACATTAACAATAATATTTTAGTAATATACTACAGGTTTAAATGTATTAAAGTATCCTTTAATTTCATAGACATTATTACTATTTTACTGCTATTATTTGTAATGTTTATGTATGTATGTGTATTTATATGCATGCATAAGAAAAACATAAGGACAACAGTATTTTACTCCAATAGCATAACCAGCCATGTAAGAACTGAAGTCAAGGGAGACCGTTGCTTCTTCCTACACCCTGAGTGCTACACACACAAGTTATGAAATGAAAAGGGCTGTTGCTATATTTTTATCCTTTTTTTTCTTTTTTTTTCTGCACAGTTCATGAACACTCTCTGATTACCCCAAGTTTGTTCTTCAGAATAGTTTATTAATCTTAGTTTGTAGCTCATCCAGTAAACAGTTTTAACAGTCAGTCAGTGTGAAAAGCTGCATTTCTTTAACTGGATGCATAAATCACTCACTTGACCACATCATGAATAAAAGCAGATGTGCAAAGTAAATATCCATGTTAATTATTTTTATATGAATATACACTAAAATTATTTCAAATCATAACTATGTAGGAGAACATTCCTCTAGCAACTTTCTCAAATATTCATGTAATCCCAGTTCACAGTAAAAAGATAATCAATTAAAAATCAAAAAAAAAAAAAAAAGAAGAAAACATCTGGCAGCATTTTTGCAGCTTGAGTTATGGGTGATGATAATTGACTACAGCAAGAATGAACTGATAAATAGAATATCCACAAGAGAATAGGAAGCATTCAACAGAAAAAAAAAAAAGAAAATATGCCTGATCTGTATATTCTACTTGCTTGAAAGTTCTACTTGCTAGTTGCACATACTATTAAAAAAAACAATAATCAAGAGTTTCTACTAACATTAATCAATAAGTTACATTATTTGTCCTCATGTAAAAGGAGTGGAGACATAGCCAGTTTAGTATAGTACAGATTATCCATTCTTCATACTTGGTCATTCTGAGTGTATGTTACTCAGGATTACATTTACGTCAATACATCATCATCTACGCACATCTGTGTAACTTGTGAATATGTAATATTCATGTTCTAGCACCAGAAAACTAAACAAACAAACAAATAATTAAATACATAAAACCAAAATAAAATAAAACCCAAGAAACTAGGTATTATAACAATATTAAAATTAACAGTGTAACACCATTTCAGTAACACGTTTCATGTAACTACTGAAATATCGGTAGAACTGCAAAAAAT
>VXAL01015549.1:42934-65681 GCA_013399475.1 Chauna torquata
ATTTTTGTTTATTATTTATTATAATATTATTTACTAATTTTTATTGTTGTTGTTGTTGTTCATAAAATGTATGAATGTAAAGTGTTCAGAAATAAAATTCAAATTCTATGTCACTGAAATCTGTTAAAATATGTTACATTCATACAAGGAATGAAAAAAAATTATTAAGATGATTGACAGAAGGTCTTTGGAGGATTCTTACTCAGTGCCTGCTGCATATGTACAGTATCTAGACTTATAATAGTCCTGTTGTTACGCATAGATGTTGTAAAAGGAAGAAACAATATGATATAAGCTATTATGTGCAATTCAATATTTCGAATGTATGTGAATGGATACAAGGATCTTTGCCGTTCATAAGAGATCATTACCCAGAAATTGCAGTTAGGCTTTAAACTTACTCAAATCACACACAGCCAAGATTGAGCTCATGATCTCCACATGGCTCCCATGATTGTGCTATGCTGTGCAACAGTGGTGAAACCAAGTATCCTTTCCTTCTTGTGCAAGGAAGTGAGGTAACAGGGACAGTAACGTTGGACTTGGAAATATGGATGATTTGCCCAGTTCTGTCCTACAATGATGCAAAGAAAATCTTAAAAGAGTAAACGCATCTCCTGTCTCCTGTCTCCTGACTATGACCAGCTTGTGAAGCTCCTCCTTGCCCATGGCTTTTTGAAATAGGAAGAGTGAGCTAAGGCTATCAACCATACAGAAATGCTAGTACAAGATTATTATAAAATGAGGAAGTTTGGCTACCAGGTGAACATTCACTGTTCTTTTACATTAGAATATAGAAATAAATAATAATAAATAATAAACAGAAAGTTGAGTTCTTAACTGGGGAGGCTGCTCTATTATGTTAATAGACCTTATGCTAATTTGATTTTGAAATGTATTGAGCCGGAGATGAGTGCTGATGGCTCTTTACTCCCTTTCACTCTTTAAAGTGTACAAACTGCAAAAGCCTTATTGTTATTAGATGAGATTTCTACAGGATGTACTTACCAGACAAAAGATAGTAGTCCAAAGAAGTCCAAAAGAAAAAAGCTGAGTAGCAACACCACCACTAATAATATTATCATTATCATCTTTCTGGTCAGTTTTCAAGATTTTTGAAATAGGTTGTCCAGCACTTCAGCAGTCTAGAAAGTCTACAGGGGGAAAAAAAAAAAAAAAAAGTGAAGTCATTTTAGAGATTAAAAAAATCCCATGTGTCCCATTTATCTTGATTTTAAATTCTGAGTGGAAACATCTATGCTCCAAATAAATAAAGAACACTATTTTCTTAATAAGCATGAATGGGCACTTAATGCATTAATTTAAACAGAATTCTGTTTTTTCTGCACTGGAAAGCTTGGTACTACTTTAAAATTATAATTTTGTCTAAGACAGATTTGTCCTTGAATAAGGTACTTATGACATAAATTTGACTGACAGTTCAGCGAATATCACATTTTGGGAATGAGGAGAATTCATATCTGTTCTCACTAATGAATAGTAGGCTCCAGGGACTCAGTGCTCCACTCCGCCCACACAAACACCCACTGAAAACACATTTGGGCCTCAAGTGGCTATGTCTGACTGATCATATGAAGGACATAGAGGGAGAAAAATGTTAACTTTGCCTATGGAAATCATTTAATTTTATTCGTTCCTTTCAAAGTTTATTTCTGGCTGGATAAATAACTCTTCTGTGAGAAAAACTAAAACCTACTGTGGTGATTATTCTAGCAGACTCTACAAATGTTCTGAAGTTTGCTATCACTGCATTGTACTGTAAAATGACTGCATTGCATGACAGTTTAAGGTTTTGTTTCAAACCTCAGCAGTGTGAGAAAGCTATTGGGCTTCAATGAAATAATTTCTTATTACAAGAAGTGGAATAAGGCAGTTTAGATGTCATCTCAGATACTTAGATTGAGATATAAGAATTTATATCTGCCTCCCACTGCATGCTCAGCATTGTTTGTAATTTTATAAGTAGATCATAACTTAATAGTTTTAATTTATGATTAAGCATGATGCTGTTTGTGTCATGTTGCAGTATGGAAATCTCAATTATAATACACTGATTTCTATGCTTTAAAAAGTGTCAATTAACTGTATTGTAGTTGTACTGTATCACTGAGAAGATATTTTACTATGTACAAATTTGTTGTTGCTGCTACTGATGTTGTTTTGAAGTTCTAGTTCTTGTAATTTTATTAACATCTCATTAGGATTTTCAGAAGTCTCTCATCAACTTAGGCAATGCAGAAATAAACAAGTAGAACCCAGAAAACCGTGAAAGTCTAATATACTATTTAAATAAATAAATAAATAAATAAATAAATAAATAAATAAATAAATAGAAATAAATAAATAGATAAATAAAACCTCCTCTGCAAGGCAATGTATTAAGACTAAAACAGAAGGATATGAACTGCAGGTGCTGTGTGCACTTAATTATATACAGATACGCAGTCAAATTATTTTATCAAAAACCAACTGCTATAAGAACAAAAGCTATTGAATTCTCCAGCTTTCTAGTCACATGATTACATCGGGTTGATCCTGAAGTCTCATTAAATAAAAAATGTTACCCTTTACTTAGAGTCATATCATTTAAATCCTAGACCAGATAATAGTAAAGAAGGTAATTTACCCCCATTACCTTCTTAATATCTATCTGCCGTTAACCTTACTGCTCAGGGTAAGGACAATACATGTCTTTGCATTGCACCTTTAATTCCATTATTTCCATGACAGAAAATGTAGAACTGTTCTGTATTCCTAGTTAATTAAAAATGAAATTTCTTTTCCTCACACTCTGGCTTGCCACTTAAAAATTAATAATGGACAATAACAAATAGCAAAGTGTTCCTTTTCCAGAATAAGTTCCCCATTGGGATGCAATGGAAATGGTAATAATTAATTAAATAGTCTAACTTCGTATTATTTTTGCTACCTCACACATATACAAAACCCCACTTATGCTGTTTGACTTTTTTGGTTTCATAAATATTTATATATAATTGCATTTTCCTTGTAAATTGCATTTTTTTCTGCCCAAAGGAAGGAAAAACAATTTGTGTGTTAATTTTAGATCACTGGTTTTGTTCAGCTTCAGTAGTTCTGTATATAAAATAAGAGATTAGATAAAAAGAAATACAACTTTTGTTTGTTAATGTAAAGAAAAATAATTAGGGAACATTGCTAATTTTGTAACAATTCAGGTACATTGCTACCTACCTACCTTCAAACAATGAAAAACCAGTAATTCAGTGTTTCTGCTACCCCAGCCTCACAGCTTTGATATTTATTTTGTTTAGATTCTGCTGCCCCCTGCAGAATAACTGTGATTATTCAAGGATTTTACAAACCCAAGGATTGCTGTCCGTTCTTTCTATAATCACACCTGGACAAATAAATGCACATCTTCGGTAGTCTTCTAGGCAAGCAGAGCTATATTTGTTGTCTTTTTACTTGTTTGATACCTTCTGCATGACTTGTGACCTACAGAAGCTTTCCACTTTTTGATATATTGATAAATAGAAATAGTAGTGATAGGCACAGTCATTGAACGTTTGAAATAAGATGAAACATATTTTACATCCTACAAGAAAACAGAAGGCAAGTTAGTTAACCTTAGAGTCTCAGGAAGTAAGCTAATATTATACTTTACGAGCTGCTATCTGTATCTACTATTCTTTCCAGATCCTACTGTCTGTAAAGAACAGCAGCAGTTAAATGCAATGATGCACTTAAGATCCTAATAGAAAACAGACTGTCAATAGGACAAGGGGGAATAGAAAAGACTCTAAAAGTATACTGTATACTTTCAATTACAGTTCAGAAATACAACATCCTCTTTGAAATCAAAGAAAAAGTAGTATTTGTACTAAATGATATTCCTAGAAACTAACCAAATAAAATTCAAGTACTAGATTATACTTCCTGCAGCTAAACCCAAAGGTGAATAGGAAAGTTTATTCTCCATGGATATGCCTTGGCTGTCTCTATCGCACTGTATCTGTCCATCATCTAGGAGATCGTGCATGAAGGAGAGGAGGCAGAAAAGTCTTCCACCATATCTTGTCCTTATAATTGTGTGGAGAAAGCAAATAAACAAGAGATTTCATATAGTCTAAATTAGCTCCCTTTGTACTGCTCTACTGAGTTATGAACAATGTTACCTAGAAATCAGGCATTAGGGGGTGTGAGCTTCTCTTACTGAATACCTCCCAAAGCTCACATAGCACAGAAACTCACATGTCCTTGGTTTATTTGGATTAGCACTATTAGAACACAATACTAATGGCATCTCTCAAACTTCTTCAGTTTTCCTGAGTGTTCACCCAAATGATCAGAGAAGCAAAAGTCTTGAGGTGACAGATACAGGTTACCTCTTCCAAGGCAAATGGTGGACACATTCTGAAGCATAAAGATATTTGAGCTGTTTCTGCTTAAGAAATAGAGAACCAAGTACAGATATCAGCAGAAAGTTGACTATGCATATCAACATAAACTGATGGTGAGAAAGCCCAATCAGGAACTTAGCTTTTCTAAAAAACATTAGTTTTTCCAAACGTGCTTCTGGAGGACAGTTTCTTCCCCTCTTTCTCTTTCTATTGGGTGCAGGAGGATTCTTGAGAAATGAATTTCTCTGAGTTAACATAAAATTTTGTAAACTGTATCTAAATTACATATCTCAAATGCTCCTTGGGAACTGACCAAAGTCAGTTGGGAATTGTTGTGGTTTAACTTGGCAGGCAGCTAAGCACCACACAGTCGTTCGCTCACTCTCCCCCCACCCCCCAAACCAGTGGGATGGGGGAGAGAATCATAAAAAAGGGGAAAAAAAAGCTCATGGGTTGAGATAAAGACAGTTTAATAGGACAGAAAAGAAAGGGAAAATAATGATAATAATAATAATGATAATGATAATAGTAAAAGAATATACAAAGCAAGTGTACACAACGCAATGCACAATACAATTGCTCACCACCCGCTGACCGATGCCCAGCCTGTTCCCGAGCAACGGCCCCCCCTTTGCCCTGGCCAGCCCCCCAGTTTTATTGTTCAGCATGACGTCATATGGTATGGAATATCCCTTTGATCAATTTGGATCAGCTGTCCTGGTCCTGTCCCCTCCCAGCTTCTTGTGCACCCCCAGCCTCCTTGGTGGCAGGGCAATACAAGGAGCTGGAAAGTCCTTGTCTCTGTATAAACACTACTCTGCAGCAACTAAAAATATCACCACTATCTTCATCAAAAAATCCAAAACACAGCATTGTGTGAACTGCTATGAAGAGAATTTAACTCTATCCCAGCCAAAACCATGACAGGAATGTGTCACTGTAACCTTCTCTTGTGATCTGACTGGTCAGCTTGTGTGTCAAGATTTTCAGGACTTTGAGTGCCTTCAGTACCTCTGGTACAAGTTTATGTTACAACTAAGCTGGCAGCTAGATGCGCTGCTGAAAGTGGCTGCATCTCTCTCACTCTTGGCCATAAAATCCTGCTGCTTTCCTTGCTCAAGCTCCAGGGATCTGACCATGTAATGAAGTGACGAAGCATAAAAAAGAAAGAATTACCTCCTGATTTAGTTCCTTAAGTCTCCTCACCACGCTGCAACATGATCACTATATAAAGTGTAAAGGAAACATGCCAATTGGAAGGGACAGAGTAGTGATGGCTAATTCGGGTATCGCCAAAAAATTCAGCTTCAGATTATAGGCTGTTGCCCAGAATTTTTCCTCTTTCTTCCTCTTAAATGAGATCCAGATCCTTCAAAGATTTTTGGCTGTGGTCAGGATTGCCCATAAACTACCCCCTCAACCTAAGTGTAGTAAATACCTGGTTGAAGGTAATGTACATAATCTCTTTTGGAGAACAGGACCTATCATCTTCTGAGGAAGGATTTGGATTTCTTTTGGATTGATCATATACTAAATCCCAATCTGTATTTTAGCCTTTGGGTATTTATTTAATAATGAAATAACAAACAAGGATTAACTATAAATGAGCAAAAGACCCATGAAGACAGACCAAAGGGCATTAATGGGGTGTGCTGCTTAAATAAGTATAGTACGTTAGTCCTTCAAAAGACAGAGGTCTTTCTCAGATGCAAGAAGTGTGTTTTTGGTCATATATATTTGTTGTAACAGCCTCTGCATCACCGAACACAACAGAGACAACATTACATGTGTATAGAATAGTTTGCCCAGAGAAACTTGCTGGACAGGATTTCTTTCAAATAACAAACAGTTTGCTTTTGAAATGTATTTCAGTATTTTCCCACCTGTATGTTTAAAAGATGAATGCATTTCCTTGAAAATGGAAAAAGAAACAGAAAAATAAAAAAGAGGCTTCAGAAACAGCAATGTTAACTTTTGAAGCCTTAGGNTTATTTTTATTTATTTATGTATTTGTTTATTCAGAAAGAATAAATATTAAGCTATTAAGAGTAAGGGGCAAAGTCCCCTGCTAAAAGTACCAGCTAAATGTGTTCTCAACTTTCATCCCTTCTCTGTCTAAGAATCTGTCATTCACTCAAATCATGCATTTATTTCCTGTGCACCTCAGGAACAAATACGTTTGATACTTTACAAAAAAAAAACAATAATTTAACATACAGCATAGGGCTATTAAAGCTAAAAGCTTTGAGAACAAATCACAAACCTGACACTTCTCTACGGCTTTAACTTGACTAGGTTGGGAGGAGGAACTGCATAAGAGAACAGTTTTTCAAGCTTCATCTAATATTTCAAATAGATTAAAGTGCAGATTTTGTAGATTTAAATATTCACACTAATATAGATTTGCAGGAGTATCAGAGAAGAAAAACAACACCATTAAAAAGATAGAGACATAATTCCAATTATAGTTGTTGGTAATGGAACTGCAGCATTACTAAAAGATAGTCTTAGATTAGAGAGGCACAGTAGTGATTCAAGCTCAGTGAAAAGATAAAAGGAAGAAGAAACATGTCATTACTACAGAGCCAGAACTAATAACGAATGTAAGCATTTAAATGGTAAGACATTATTCCTCCCAATAAAACTGTGGCACTAAATGGAAGAAGAACTCTCAAAAATTTATTGAGCAAAAGACTGAAGACCTGCAGAGTTACAGTGAGTCCTGGGTTCTAGTTCAGATTTTCAAGCTTGTTTCTGTATTTTATATGCTCACTCTTTAATTTAAATAATAAAGAACTTGTTTTTCTAGGACCAGGTTATGGAAACCCTAAATCTCCCTCTGAGTTCTTTAACTGCTAGGGTACAGGCAGGCTTGTGCTCCTCTTCCCTCTTGTCCCGTGCTTTCTCCCATGTACTCAGCCCCAGTCAATGAGTCTGATTCTTTTATATAATCCCAAAAGCTGAAGAGTGCCGCCTCACTCAACCTACAATATAGCATGCTCAGAGAAAGAACTTTAACTGAAACTGGTCAGAAGACCACTTAGAATACGGATTCTGGTAGGTTTTAAGTATAAACAATGTGGTCTTGCAAATCAGGAGATCTCATGGCTGGCATGATCTGGAAGGGAGATGGAGGACTGTGGATAGAATTCACCACAGGGATGCAGATATAAATTCTATGCAAAGCCAGTTTTTCTCTATTGCAGCATTTATTTCCTCTTGTTCTTCCGACAAGGAGCCAGTTTCATTGTTTTGATAACACGTGACATTAATTTCAAGTCCCATCTATCCTCTCTGAAACATAGTGCTAAAATAATTTCTTTGATGTAATCCAAAATGTTAATATTTCATTGGGAGACATATAAAAAGAACCTAAGGAAATGATTTTACTCTCCAGTGAATGAAGACTTGCAGAATTTTAGAATTCAACACTCTTCTTCCACTCAATGCAACAAAGAGCTTTTTTAGACAACTTCAGAAAGGTCCTTGAGATCACCGTGTACAATACAATACAGAAAGTATACAGTTTTCTCTAAAACTCAGTATTATACGAACTAATAGTCCTAATCACATCAAAGATATCTTTCACACCACGTACCACATCACATATATATTTCCTCTAACTTGAATGACCCTAACTCTGGCTTTGAAAAATCTTTCAAACATTTGTCACATTGTGTCTTTCAGGCCTCAGCAGACACTTGGGCTGTGTAAAGAAAGATCAGCTCTGCCAGTAGCTGAAGTGTCTATTCAGGATGAGAAATAAAGATGTGCAGAGAAAATTCCTCACACTTTCAGGTCTTGACTTCCTTGCTCCTTCTACAATCATTATCAATACAAAATAAATATAAGGTTTTGACAAATTAGGGGCTGACACAGAAATAACTGCAGAACTGGCCATCTGCATGCAAGATTACTTCTTTCTTTATAAATTCTGGTTTGGGCATTAAAAGCAGTCAAATTTTGTTGCTTTTGTTTACTTCACTGCCTTTTTTCCATTATTAACTTGCCCTCAGTATTGTGTTTCAATTATGTGATTCATTTGTATGGCATTAGTAGTTCCAAGTACGCAAATTTTACATCTAATCTAAATATTTTAGTGATGCTCATATTTCCTTCCCACCTTCCGTTCATGTTGTGCAGAATGACCTTTTGTTAGAGCAATTATTTTAATGATAAGATTGGGTTATTTACTGATGACACATTTGTGGATATATTTGTACACAATGGACCAGTTTCTAACTTGTCTTTTTCATTTGTTAAAATGTATCATATCCAGGAAATTTAGAACAACCAGCTAAGTATGAGAACATATTTTTTATTTAAGCTACATCTCTCTATGTCAAACTAACATATTTAAATACTTTTTATACTTTTTATAGGGGTATGACATTCCCCATATTTGGAGTTATATACAATTGAAGTAACAGCACATGATAAACTAGGCCAACACCAGAAGTATAGTAAATGATATATATAGAAGATGCTTCTTACTTACATGAATGCCATGAAATCCTATTCCTTTCCTCCTATAATTCTGTTTTACAAAGTGAAACCTGAGGTTTTGGTGAGAGTGCAATAACAGCAGAGATAATAAGCTTTGCTCGAGGGAAAGGATTTTCTATTCCTCAGTGAGGAATACAGTTCCTTTCGTAAGGACAAGAGGTCTTCTATTCCTTTAACACATCCCACTGTGGTTCAGAATTTTAGCCAGCCACTGCTCCACCTTATCATCTCTCCCATTTACTCCTGCAGTTTGGCAGACAAGGACACCTTGATACGCAAAACAAAATGATTCTCCATTGAATCCACATACAATATAAAACACTGTGAGACAGCATGATCTCTTTCAGCAAATGGCTGTTCCCAGAATTTCCTGTCTTGTCAAGATACTGTCCCACTAATCTTTTTACAGAAGAATCAGTAGTAGCCAGAAAAAAAAAAAAAAAAAAAAGTGTTAACCAATTAAGGGCATGTGCATCCATTCCTTCTAGAAGTGAAGATTCTTGGTTGTTCCTTGGACACATAAGAGAAAGTATCACTCCTCAATTGTCCAGTTTTAATCTGAAAATGGGACGATGTTGTTACTTCTTGCATGTCCTGTCAGCTTGCAGCAATCTGTAGGAACTACAGGTTGTGTCTGTATGGTTATGCTTTGTTATATATCCATGACTTCAGTGACTTAATATAATATTGTCTTGAATTGTTTATTTTTGTCATAAAAGCCATCCTAAGACAGTGAGATACAGAATGCTTGTGTGCATTATGTGAAAAATATATTCATCTGTACTTGTTTTATTTAATTTAAAATTGTAAGAAGTTAACTGCTCTCCACTTCTTGTAACAAGAGAAATGGTAACCATTTCCCTATTCATTTTTACTGTACCATAAATTACTTTACCTCTCTTTTATCCCTCCTTTCTTCCTGTTTTCTATGCTGAAGAGTCCTACTTTAAAACAGATATTTCTGTACTGGCTGCATAAGCTCTAATGACTCTTTATCATTATATTACATGTCTACATGCCTATATACATATATTACTGATTTTATTTGTTGTTATAGTTTGCTTAGTAAAATCTTTTCTTTTCTTTTTTTTTTTATTATCATATTAATTGCTCTTCCCTTTATTCTTTCTTCTTCTATCTCTTTCCTTCGATGGGCTGACAACATTATCCCACATGTGTGTACTATAGACTTGTTTTGATTTCTATTCCTTTTCTAGTAAATTCTAAGATTCAATTTACATCTTAGAACATTGCTGAGTGATGTTTTCACAAGGATTCGATGTCATGGACATAGAGAACCTGCAAGGTAGTAGCTAATTTTTAGCCCACTGCTCAGTTAGAATTACTTTTCTCCTTGTTCACATATTTTTATTTATGGACATCGCATTTATTATATTTTTTCAATTTATTTTATTATATTTTTCAATTTATTTCATTGCCAGTCAGTCTCATGATACATTTTCTCAGATACAGTCTGTGTTAATTTTAAGTAGCCTGAATAGTTATACTTCTTCAGCCAGCACTGTCACTTACTTCTCATGCTGTGGACAATTTGTGAATAGAATGAACAGCCCAGGTCCAGTGCAAATCCCCGTGGGATTCTTATCATTAATATCCATCTATTGCAGGATTAGATCATTTTTTCTATCTTTGTTTCCTGTCTTTCAGTCAACTATTTATCAGTGACAAGACTTTTCCACTTTCCCAAATGAGCTTGTCAAAAGCTGTTTGGAAATCCGTATATATTGTTAAGAACCTTACTGACAAGTTCATTGACATTGCTAAAGACCTCTGCAAAATTTGTAGGACTTCATTCTACAAAAGCTATATTGACTACCATTGTATCATATATTCATTTAGATCTACTTTTTATTATAGTTCTGACTGCCTTGCTTGGTACAAAAGTTAAATGCACTCAGACCAGTGTCTGTATTCCTATAGATTTGTTCTGAAGACCTTTGTGAAAATGGCACCACATTTGCCATCTTCCTTTCCTATGGTAACAAGATTAATTTAAATGTGAGGTTATGCACCACAGTTACCATTGTGGAAATTTCATGTTAGGCTTATTCGGAGTTTATGCATAAAGAGAATGTAGTCCTTTCTGCTTATTTCTCCTGATGGATCATCTTCTTCTAACAATACTTCAACATGAAATAACTCTTCGTATTTATCCCCTATGAAGACTTTAATTGTGTTAAACTTCTTAAGGTATCGGAAGTGAACAGTTATAAAAAAGGCTCATTTAGCTTTTCTACTATGACATTGGCTTCTCTGAGCATGCTTTTTATAAATTCATTATTCATCAGGTAGGAAAAGCTTTCAGAGGTTTCATTTGAATAGAAATCTTGACTTTAAAGCTCTATATCAATGAACTGCTGCAAAAGAGCATGATAGTTTTCCCTCTAACATGTACCAGAATGCACTGGTCTAAGAAATTTTGTGCTGAAAAGTAAAGTTTTGCCTGATAACTGTGGTTCAGTAGTGGTTCCCTGTATCTCATTGTAATTTATAAATCAGGTGTTCAGCTATTTGTATCGCCTGTGCAACTCCACACCCACTAAATCTGGCTCCAAATGCACCACAGTAAAGCCTGGGCTTCTTAAACAAGCACTGCCAGTAGAGTCCTGTCCTTAGGTTACTTACCACCTTAGTTTAGAAATCTTACCCAGAACAAAAGAGACTTCCATGGAGAATCCAGTCATCCCATTTAAGTGCCCTATTCAGTGCAAGGAATTTATGCAACCAGAGTGGCTTCTACTCAATCTGAGAAAGAAAGTCCTTAGCTTCTATACCTTCAGGAAAGCTTTTCAGATTCGGATTCCCACAGGAAAAAGAACACTTACTAACGTTGCTGAAAAAGGTAGTTTTCAGTCAAAAAATCCTAGAAAGCCCGTGTGAACATAACATTTGCTTTTGCCACTTTAGTTTTGTCGGTTGTTTGGGTAGGTGTAAGTAATTTTTATATTTGCTTGGGTCTATGTTAAAAAAATAATTTTATGTCTGTTCAAACAATGCAGAAGAATGGTTTTGTTTTATGCCTGTAGTCTGCTTAAACAATGTCTCTAAACCTGGATGGAGAAAATGCTTCTTTAAATATAGTGCAGTCATAAAGTTATTAAATACTGGCATCTGGCCGACACGCATAAAATGAAACACAATCATACGTGGCAGGAAGATTTGCAAATAGACTTACGTGACAACAGGCATAGCTATTGACTTAGTCTTCCTTTATTAATAAAGTGTAGCAGATACAGTTGTGCAACAAGACAGATTTGAAATGCAGTTAATACCACTTATTGTTAGGCACTCACACACCCATGTGACTGAGACCTCTATTTCTTTAACTAGCGCTGATGGACAGTAACAGTTCCCATGTGCACTGTGGTGACAGACTAGAGACATCTTCCTTTAACCCCTCAGGATCTTATTCTGTCTTTGTTTCCCCTACAGGATTAAAGTAAACCACGATGATCTCCTGCCTAGGGTTTTGGAGTAGGCACATTAAAAATTATCATAGCTTTTGTTGTATGCAAAGTTGGTGCATCAGCATAACTGTTCTGCTGTCCTTTCAGTGACCATTATATATGACCCAAAGGACCTTTGTTGCTTTTGAAGTAACTGGAGGTCCAGCTGCAACAGTGGTTCTTTTAGGAACAAGGCACACTGGCTGCTCTTCACAGCTTTCATACATATCAGAAAATAACTCCAGGCTAGATCATTAACTTTATCTAAATATACCCTGAAATCTGATATTTAAGGGTTTAAATTCTCATTAAACGTTACAGGAAGATAATAAAAATTGAAACTAGACAGTACTGTCAGCCCTCTACATCTTTGCAAGAAAGGAATCTCAAGTTTGACTAACCATGGGGTAAGTCAGAAATAAATAAATAAATAAATAAATAAATAGATATAATAGTATTAAATTTAAAAAAAAAAGCCCTGGGAAAAAATCCAGAGAATATTATAGCATTATTTTCCACTGCCTCACACTTTGCTGCAAGTACAGTGTAGATGTGTACTGTTGCCAAATGCAAAGTATAGCATTGAACACCCACATGGCCCAGCTCTTGACAACCATGCAAGATTTAGGTAAAACTAGAATAAGACACTTAAAACTTCACACCTTTAAAATCAGTGAAAAAAAAAAATCCTATTCAATTCAGAAAAGTCAATATTTCGCTGTAAAGCTTTAAGCTTCCCCAACAATTGTTTGAAAAAATTTTCTCAACAGGCATCAATGTTTTTCATAAAATAAGAATATTGTTGAGAATGTAGGTTCTTATCCTTAATCATGTTATACTCCTAATATATTCACTAGTGGTCACAGATGCCAAGTGGACTTCATTTCAGGTAATTAGCTGAGATGTAGGTAGTACAGTGTAGGTATCTGTATCTAGATTAGTTTAAGTTTATAGACAAGGAGGAAAAATAAACAATGCTAGACCATTAGTCATTTGACTTATTTTAGATAACTACTTTAGAAGAGGACAAATCAAGCCCCCAGAGTGCCTACTGACTTCACTGGCTGCATGGAAAGAGATGCCAAATGAAACCCACATTTGGTAGATGACTCCCATCCTCTTAGACTTTGGTGTGAGAACACAGGATACCTTATTGTTACGTGCATTCCTGCATAGTAAAATAACAGACCTAGAAGAAAAACTGTTCAAAGGTGGTATGTGTGAGACGGAAAACTGCAGCTGCAGCTAATGCAGAAAATCTGTATCTTGGGATGAAGGAAAATCAGAAACAGAACAGAAAAAGAGATAGTCACCCTAAAAAAAATAAGTTGATACATATGACAGAGAGTAGCAATCAAGCCCCAAGCAATCTGTGATCACACTCAGGTGTTGCATAATGATTTAACAACCTGTATAAATGTATGCACACTGCTTTGGCCTTATTAGTATTGTACAATCACCAGCCACCAGGAATGTCAGTTTCTGAAAGTAGAATAGCTAAAATATGGGAATAAAATGCATCAAACTGAATGGCAGAGGTATCAGCTCATAGCAGCCTATAGTGACAACTGTGAATACTATCTTTTCTTTGTCCTAACACTGAGAGAAATTGTATTCCTCTGTATTCAGCTGTTTGGCAGACACATCATTACTGGAGTCCACATTATCATTTGCGCCTTTTTTTATATCTGGTTGGCAGTATTTCCAGCTGTGATGCAAGAAGCACTTGAATCGCCTATTAACTTTTTTATTTATTGGCTTATTCTGAAAAGCATATTCATGCATGTATCATCTATCATTTTGTATGAGCTTGAATCATCTGTAATTCCTGAGCTGAGCTGCTGACTAATACTAACATCCAACACGTGGATTGTATTACTGTTTAGTATTCTTACTGATTTTATTAGTGTCATAAGCAGAGACTGGGCAGACTGAAGTAAGAGTGTATCTTAGAGTGGAAGCTGAATTATTGATGAGACATATAGACATTCTCTGTCTGCAGTACCTTTAAGAGGCTTTTGGTCAGGGGAGATACAAAAGTAGTAATTATGTGAATGTTATTGTGACAAATTACTTTATCCATTTAAAATATATTCAGCCGTAACAAGCAATTTATAATAATGATTCAGAAGGAGGAAAAACATGACTTAACCCTACCGTATCAGCTGAACTCCATAAAAGCTCCAGGTCTTGCACTAAATGTGGGAATGCTGGGATACAAGAGAAGCAATAGGTGGCTTGACCTGATCTTTTGACTCTTTACTTCTTGGACTGCTCTAAACTTCCCCAGTTCTGTGACCTAGCTGTGAATTCCCATAATACCGGTGACCTGTGATGTCCACAACATGGTTACATCCTAAAATGGAACTTAGGGAGGACGTACAAAGCTTGAGTGAATGAAAAAAAAGGAACCAGGGGTCCTGACAGAAAGCAAGGTGAACATGAGTCAGCTGCTGAAGATATGATAAACCTCACAATAAACCTTATACATAACCTTCCTGGGTTATCAAGCAAAGCATAACATAGCATAGCAAAACATCTCTGTTGGCGACATGGACAATGGGATTGAGCGTAACTTTAGGAAGTTTGCTGATGACATCAAGCTGTGTGGTGCAGTCAACACACTGGAGGGAAGGGATGCTATCCAGAAGGACCTTGGCAGGCTTGAGAGGTGGGCACATGTGAACTTCGTGAAGTTCAACAAGGCCAAGTGCAAGGTCCTGCGCCTGGGTTGGAGCAATCCCAAGCACAAACACGGGTAGGTGGAGAATGGATTGAGAGAGAAGGACTCGGGGGTGCTGGTTGATGAGAAGCTCAACACGACTTGGCAATGTACGCTTGCAGCCCAGAAAGACAACCATATCCTGGGCTGCATCTAAAGAAGCGTGATTCTCACCCTCTACTCTGCTCTCATGAGAACCCACCTGGAGTACTGAGTTGAGCTCTGGGACCCCCAACATAAGAAGGACATGGACCTGTTGGAGCGAGTCCAGAGGAGGGCCACAAAGATGATCAGAGGGCTGGAGCACCTCTCCTATGAAGAAAGGCTGAGAGAGGAGTTGGGGTTGTTCAGCCTGGAGAAGAGAAGGCTCCGGGGAGACTTTATAGGGTCTTCCAGTACCTAAAAAAGAGCCTACAGGAAAGCTGGAGGTGAGCTCTTTATCAGGGAGTGTAGTGATAGGACAGGGGGTAGTGGTTTTAAACTAAAAGAGGGGAGATTTAGATTAGATGTTAGGAGGAAATTCTTCACTCAGAGGGTGGTGAGGCACTGGAACAGGTTGCCCAGAGAAGCTGTGGATGCCCCATCCCTGGAAGTGTTCAAGGCCAGGTTGGATGGGGCTTTGGACAACCTGGTCTAGTGGAAGGTGTTCCTGCCCACAGCAGGAGGATTAGAACTAGATGATCTTTAAGGTCCCTTCCAACCCAAACCATTCTATGATTCTAAAAAAGTTGAGGGAAGTGTCTTTTTCAAGAATTTTTATGCCCCAGAGTACATTTTAAGCTGGAGGAAATCACTATGATGACTAGGGGCAAGAACAAACAATACACACTTTGTGGCTGAAGAAAATTCTTATGTTTGGCTTGGAGAAAAGAAAGCTGAGGGAGATCTTACTGCAGACTTCCACTGAAGGGTGACTGTACAGGAGAGGGAGCTAGACTTCTGTCAGCAGTGCACTATGAATGGCAAGATGCAATGGTCACAAGTTTCAGCCAGGGAAATCCTGAACGGACATAAGGAAAAAAAACTCTTTACACTGAGGATGTAGAAGCACTGGAGCAAGTTGTCCAGAGTGGCTGTAGAATAGCTACCTTCAGATATATTCAAAACTTGACTGGGCAAGATAGAGCAACCTTGTTTAACTTAGAAGCCAGAGCTGCTTTGAATAGCAGTTCTGAATGATCTCCAGGGATCCCTTTTAAACTTTTTTTTTTTTTTTAAATGATCCTTTGTTGCTATTAGCCCTGGAAGTAAAGAATTCTCCCTCTGGGAGTTTTTGCCATTAGTATTTTCATAAAATCGTGCAGGAGTTCTTGGCCAGCTACTTTCATCATCAGGCTGATGAAATCAGTCACTTAGACCAGTAGTGACTAGAATATTTTGGAATTTTTTGGAACAGACAAATGTAATATAATGCAAATTAGAGGAAATTATGAAAATTACTTGCATCCTGAATTTGTTTCAGGGAAATAAATCATGTACATCATTGTAGCCATTCATGGAAAACATCTATTCAGTAGAAACTAAAACCAACTAAGATCTTTAACTGTATTAAAAAGAAATACAGATGATCAAGAGTTTGACAGAGCCCCTCCTATGATCTGGCCTACAACTATTTTATTTATTCTGGTTTCAGAACAAGGTTAAAGGATTATTATTATTAATTTACTAACTTAGTATGTATATGTATAACAGAAATTTTCTATCTGCAGGATTTTTTATGTCTTAATGGATTCAGTAAATAACTTCAAATAGAGAAAATGGTTTGATTATCAGAATTATGAGTGGTTGATTTCCATGATAATGAGATAGTTTTTGTTCCAAATGTCAAATATACATGTTCTGCCTTTTCATCACATTTGTCCGTAAGTGCTATATGTCCTGGATTTCACAAATTATCAGGCATATTTATTGTGGGAGGGTAGCTTTCTGCTTCCAGTTCCCTTTCTGATTAGAATTGCTAATTAGTTACCTCACAGTTTAAGATGATATGCCATAGATTGCAAATGACTCCAGGGTAGTTATAAGCTAGAAGAGAAGATGAAAAGCAGGTGTCTGCCTTTTGATTGGATGCAGTGCTAGAAATGAAGAGAAAATAATGATTACTGAAGAAGGAAGTTGGATAGAAGTCTTTACCTCAATATGTAAGTGCGCCCAATATGCCTGACATTTTACCGAGGACAAACACCTCCTCTCTTTAGAAAGATTTTAATGGCAAAACCTGAACATTATGCCGCTGAGAGTGTAGGATATCATCAAACATATCAGCATTTGCATTGAAAAATGTACACAAGACATTTGTTTAAAATTTGGATACTGTGGAGAAAGTGGAGGTCTGAATCTTATAGTCAATTTGTGTCCCAGTCTTGGAAGAGGAACTATATCCAAGTTTTGAGTTCAAAATGCACTGCACTGTGCCTTTCTATGACTTCTTTGTATAGTTCTAAACAGTTAAAAGCATGTTATTCTTGACAGTATGGAATAAAGCTCTTCCCCCAGGACAAACTGTATATTCCTCCAAGTCAAGAAAAATCTTAAACTTCCAATGTGCAAAGTCCTTTGGCATCCTATACATTCACAAAGAATTAGCTCTTTTTATAAAATGTTACCTATATAGTGCCAGAGAGAATCTGCCAATTTTTTAAAGTCATTCCTTTAGATGGAATGACTCCCAGTAGCCTTCCTGGGAAAATTTCCCTGAAAAGTTCTGTCATTTACAGGTTCAAAGACAAGCTCAGAAGTGAAAATAGAAGGGATAAGTAGAACTTTTAACCTTCCTCAAGCCTTTTTAGTTGCTTCTACAGTTAACCAGCATTATTTTCAATTGCATAAAGTAACTTTTCTCTCTGATCAATTACGACTCTTTGAAATTTCCTACAGGAAAAAAAAAAAAAATGTGTAGGTGGAACCTGTTCCAGCCATTTCCCAGTTTTTGGGGGTGCAGAGTACAGAATTCCAACTTTTGCAGTCTGCAGCTTCCCTTTCTTTTCTTACAGAGATTGCTGAGGAAGGAGGGAGCCTGGAAAGCAGACAGGGCTGGAAGCTTAGCTGAAATTGTGCTCCTGTCTCTGAGGCTCTGAAGGCCACAAGAGCCCTGGCCTGAAAAGCATATTTCCACGACATTTGTGGCATTTCCATATTATCAATGGCACCGCAGACATTTGAGCAGTGTGACTCATACTGCCTGGGAAATCAGATGTTCCCAAAGCCAGAAAGAGACAGAAAAATCTCCAAGACTGCTGCAATACTACTGATACAATTCTTAGATCTGCAGTGTCATTGCATCTGTCCACTACCGGCAACAGTGTACTGAATTGGTGAAGTTTGACTGCTATTACATACTACTTGTCCTACAAGTGCAATTTTGGTTATCAATAAATATTTCATAATCAAATACTGAGGATTTTCAGTATTGAATTTATTTGCTATTTCATTTTTGATTCACAATATTATTTTCCTCCCCCCCCCCCCCCCAAAAAAAAAAAAATTCAATCTCCTGATCATTACTTCTTGCAAAACACACTTAGAAGGGATAAGCAGTTTTAGAAACACCTTTGACAACAGCCCATCATAGTATGGATGGAAGTGGACAGAGTTAAGGTTATGCCCTTACAAGAAAGTCTTGGAGCATAAATGAAGAAAACAAGTACACAGTTTTTTTGGCTATTCTAAAGAATTGCATAGAAAGTTACAATTATTTCCTAACATGTGTAAAGACTGTTCAAAGTATCTATGGAAAAGATTTTTTTTTTTTTTCCAGTTAGGAGCTTTAACTTTAACTAGGTTCTGCTTTTCTTTCCTTTTTGTTTATTTGTTTGTTTTAGTAGGAATTTAAATTGTGTTGTGGGACAGCTACTGACAGGTTTTGAGGACAGTCATTAATACAAGGCAATGCAATAAGATGAACCTTTTCCTCTCTGCAGGAAGGACTGGAGATTTGCTAGAGCAAAGTAATGTCAGTTTGTACCTTGCACAATCTAATGTGATATGTACCTAATCCAGCTTCATACTTCTGTATTAGGAATAGGATAGCACTTGAGATTATGACATCTAAATGGAGATATCTATGTAGTGGTATCTTTAGGTCCTGTGGGTGTCCAAGGAATAGAGATGTGGGACTTGATTCAATTTATTAAACAAACTTTTCTGCGCTCATTTTAGATGTCATACAGTATCTCACCCAGCTTCTAGTTGCCACTTGTTGTGGGTGTCCTGTAGGTCTTGTGTCAGATCTACCAGCCACATGAGAATGTCTTGAGGTGATCCTTCCCCTCTACTCGGAATTGATGAGGCTGCACCTGGAGTGCTGCGTCCAGTTCCGGGCTCCCCAGTACAAGAGAGACCTGGACGTACTGGAAAGAGTCCAGCAGACGGTTGCCAAGATGATCAGGGGACTGGAGCATTTCTCTTATGAGGAGAGGCTGAGAGAGCTGGGACTGTTTAGCCTGGAGAAGAGGAGGCTCGGTGGGTATTTCATCAATGTGTATAAATACCTGAAGGGAGGGTGCACACTAGACAGAGGCATGCTATTTTCAGTGGTGCCCAGTGACAGGACAAAGGCAATGGGCACAAACTGAAACACAGGAGGTTCCCTCTAAACATCAGGAAACACTTTTTTATGGAGTGACTGACTGAGCAATGGCACAGGTTGCTCAGAGAGGCTATGGAGTCTCCCTCCTTGGAGATATTCAAAACCTGTCTGGACATGGTCCTGGGCAATCTGCTGTAGCTGGCTTTGCTTCAGTAGGGGTGTTGGACCAGATGACCTCCAGAGGTCCTTTCCAACCTTAACCATTCCATGATTCTGAAGCTCAGAAAGCTTCATATACCTTTTAGGCAGCTGAATTTGAAGCCACAATGGAGGCTAAGGTGGACAGCTGGAGTATAGGTACCAGTCTGGATGTCCCAGGATAACACATAGTAAAGGTCATACAGAAAATATGCTGTTTTGAAGTGGCAGCCAGAGACCTAGGAGAATGCCTTAAGGTGTTGTCAATAGTACTAGGTCCTATGTGTGGATATCTGAATAAACTTCTCAATGCTTATATAAGCTAATGATTTATGCAGGATACAGACACCAACAAAACTTGCAAACTCATTCTTAAAGATAAATTGATTCTCTAAAGGTATGTGCTTGCTACTAACGATGCCCTCTTTTGTATCCTGACAAATATATGTTAATTTATTTTATTTATCACCAAATCTGAAACAGATAATTTTCTCAAAATATAAGTGAATTATGGTTTAATATATGAGGGAAAAGGAAGAATATTTGGGAAATGTTTACACCTTCCACATCAATATCACAGATTATGAGTCCATTTTAAGCTGTTGCCACAGTTTCATAGACTTCTTGGCTCTTTCCACCCTTAAAGCAGCCGTTGGTGGTTTAAGGCATTTCTTGAAGCCTCTTTGTTTAGTTTTGATAGCATATTAAATTCTTATGGCACAACAAAATAAAATTGCAGCACATCTTTTTCCTTCATCACTACACTTTCTGAGCAACAGATAATCATGCTCACCCTTCATTAGAACAGCTTCAAGAATTATTAAGAGCATATGGTAAGTGTTGGAAGTTCTTCTAATTTATTAATAGACAATACTGTCTCTTTTCCTATCAGTTTTCTAAAAACTCTAAACTCTGAAAGTGACAGTCACCAGGATTTCTGGATAATTTAATATTCACAAAATTGATTAAACAGTCTCCCTAGGAACCAATGTGACAAAATGCACGTAGTGGAATGCATCCCTCTGCATGACAGTGTTGTCTCTACCAGATCTATGCTTTGCTTACTCAAGAATTTCTTTGAAAATGTAATGATTAAAATGGGAAGATTTCCCATAAGCTTCTGGAGGCATTGATTAAGGAAGAGAAGAACAGAACAAATGGAACATATCATTGTTCAAAATCATTGTATATTGTTGCTCAAAATCATTAACAACTCACAAGGGGAAAGACAATCATTCTGTCAGATTAGAGCAGGCCATACTTGCATCCCAGAATATAATTATATTTACAGTTTTTCCCTCTTTTTAAATTCTTTTATTTTTTCCTAGTCTTTCCATCAGCAGATTGGTCACACCAGAACCACAGCGTATAATAGTAACTAATTACTGATTTCCAGTTAATTTCCAGTCTGAATTTTTCATTTCTAAAGTAGGAATTTAGTGAACATTAACTGTTTCTTTGTGATTTTAACAGTGGAAAGATTTTGCAATATGGTATAGCACAGGGGTTTGGGTTTGTTTTTATAGCATCTTTAAAATAATTTATATATCATGATAATTTAAGTCCTAAATAAATTAACTAATTAAAAAAAAAAAAAAGTTAAATAAGTCAGAAGTTAGGTTGTTTTATTTTCTTTTGTTTTGCATCTCTTCTTTCTTTTGATGTATTTGTGAGCCTTACTGAGACAGGGAAAAAAAAAAAACTAATCATAAAGTTATTGCTACAGTTTATTTCTTCGCATAAATAACAGAATGCAGATTGAGACCAAATTGTAACTCATTGTTGTCCTCTTCAGAGAATACTGTGCCATCCCTGGGAAACATTAAATTAAGAAAAATGAGCTGTTAACTACAATTTTATCCACATAATGTGGATATTCATATTACCTTTGACTAATAGGTTAAATTGATCTTTTTTTTTCCCCTGGAATTTGGATATTCAGAGTAGTTGCACAGCAAGTTGCAAGATTCATTTCAAAGTTCAGACCAGGGTGTACATACTTTAAAAGGAAAATTAGAAGAAAGATGTTTCATTAAATGAGCAAAGTGGGTATAAAATACAACGGAATATAATTTATTGAACAAAGAGATCATCAACTGTCTCTCAAAATTAGGGGTAGAGGAGAAGCATCAGCTAGAAAATAACTGGATAGGACACAGCATTTCTGCAATATATAGGTGCTGACTGGACCAGAAGAGAAGACTACTCAAGAAGGAATGCCTATAACCATGAAGGCTACATAGGAATAACAGGAGCATTGTAGTAAACTCTAACTTCTTATGTAACCAAATGATGACTACAACAGTTCACCTACATGCCAATATTGAATAATAAACCTTTACTCAGTAACAATTTCAGATACTTCTCTCAGAAAGAATCTTTAATCTTTACTCTTTAATCACTCTACCATTACTTTAAAGGAGGCTATAGCGAGATGGGGATTGGTCTCATCTCCCAGGCATCAATGGATAAGACAAGGAAATGACCTCAAGTTACACCAGGTGAGGTTTAGGTTGGATATTAGGAAAAAAATTCTTCACTGATAGGGTTGTGAAGTATTGGAACAGGCTGCCCAGGGAAGTGGTTGAGTCACCATCCCTGGAGGTCTTCAAAAACCATTTGGATTCAGAGCTTAGTGACATGGTTTAATGGTGGACTTGGCAGTGCTAGGTTAAAGGTTGGACTGGGTGATCTTGCAGCTCTTTTCCAGCGTAAATGATTCTATGATTCTATGTTCACCATTATGTTTGAACAATCACTTTCATCCCTCAGCTGTTACCAGATTTGGGCAAAATAGTTTCATTTGTCTTTTGTTGCCTATTTGTGATTTCAAAACCAGCTTCTTGCAAACATAGTATACATCCTTGAAGAGCTACAGTTAGCTTCTTCTTCCCCTCCCCTCCCCTCCCCTCCCCTCCCCTCC
>VXAL01015552.1:14398-31482 GCA_013399475.1 Chauna torquata
GAAGGTGTTTTTAGTTTGCTTTTAGTTTCTCACTGCTCTAGTTTGCTAGCGATAGTAATAAATTATATTAATCTCCCTATGTCGAGTCTGTTTTGCCCATGACAGTAACTGGTGAGCAACCTTTTTGTCCTTATCTTAACCCCTGAGCCCTTGTCCATCATAGTTTCTCCCCCTCTTCCTTTGAGGAGGGGGAGTGAGAGAGCAGTTGTTGTGGAGTTCCGCTGTTTAGTTGGATAAAACCACCACACTAGGTAGGATCTTTAAATCAATATTCTAACTCTGTGTGCTCAATGAAGTATAGATACCTAAATTACACTCTGTGAGTCTGGTTTGTTATAGTATACTGAAACAAAATTAAATATCTTTTACAGAATCACAGAAAGTTTGATGTGGAAGCGACCTCTGGATGTTATCTGGTCCAGTCCCCCTGCTCAAGCAGAGACACCTAAAGCAAGTTACACAGGACTACATCAAGACCAGACAGCTTTCGAAGATCTCCAAGGAGGGAGACTCCATAACCTCTCTGGGTAGCCCTGTTCCAGCACTTTGTCACCTGCACAGTAAAGAAGTGCTTCCTGATGTTTACACAGAATCTCTTGTGTTCCAGTTTGTGATCATTGCCTCTTGTCCTGCCACTGGCCACCATTGAAAAAAGCCTGACTCCATCTTCATTGCATCCTCCCTTCAGGTATTTATATAAATTGATGAGATCACCCCTGAGTCTCTTCTCCAGGCTAAAAGGTCCCAGCTGTCTCAGCCTTTCGTCATGGGGGAGGTGTTCCAGTCCCTTAATCATGTTTGGGGCCAAACATTTCTTTCAAATAATTTGAGATAGAATATTGCAAGAAGGAAATACTGGATGGTGTGTATGAAATGCTTTGGGAAAGTCCTTTTAAGAATACAATTCTCATGAAGTCTTGGAAAATGACAATGACAGCAGCTAGTAGCTATGCCAAATGTCATAGTAATGAGTGTTCGAGTATGCCACATTCAAAACACTTGACAGTAATAATCTTGTATCCCAAACTGAACTCAAACTTGTCCCTAAACTTGCATATCCTTTAAAATATGAGACTACTTTTCAACAGAAACAATGCTTTGGAAATTTAGGCAAGAATTTTTGTAAATATTGCAAGATGGTGGAAAATGTTATAATTTTTACACTGTTAAAGGATGACAATTGGCAGAGGTACCAAGTTGATTAATTTTTATCTGTGACAGCTAGTTAATAAATAAGTAAATAAATTAAATTGAAAATTTCATGGAGCAAGTATGCTACTACAAAGAATGTAGTTTGTTTCTATCCTTTTAAAAGTAATAGTTAAAAGCAATAGGAATTTGACCTCAATAATTTGACCTACCTGTAGTAATAAGCCCCTCAACAATTTAGCATTAAAACTCATGGCTGTGATGATAGGGGAATGGCAAAACCTACATACTGTTATTAATATATAATGCAAAAAAAAAAAAAAAATTACAACCAATACATTACGTTAGATTTCTAAAGAAAATTTTTGATCACACTACTGGACTGATGGATAAAATGATGAACACCTTTAGACTTTTGAAAGTTAATTCTTTCAAAACTAGCTTCTAGTGACTGTGAATAGTATTATAGTATTTCACCTAGGGACAGGAGTCATTTTGGAATTATTAGAATTCAAAATAAGATTTTTTACTAGGAATTTAGGGTGAAACTCTATCTAGTCAGGCTCATAATTTTAGTCTAGGAGTATAGGGTGAGACTACATTAGCAATTCCTTTTGGGTGAAACTGGAAAGTGCAAACCAGGAGAGTACCTGTTGTGCCCCATCTGCTTATTGTCATTCGTCCCTTGGGATCTCACTGGAACTATTTCAAAGTAATACACCACAACACTTTTAAACACTTGTAATGTTTATGTCACATCCTCACCAGCAGCTGTTTTTTTTTTTTTTTAATCAATCCATTTATGTCAGTCTACACTAATTTCTAATATAGATATAACTGTAGTAAATCAACCATTCTTAAGTAAAGGTCTGTTTTTCATATGGAAGGTTCCTATTATTCCATTCAGGCACATCTTTTCAGATTAAGTTAGATGTGAAAACTCTCTAGTGATTTAGTGTGAACAGGATTTCCCTCTCAATGCCTGTAAAAGCAGCTACTCCTCTCCTGTAGGAAGCATGGGTATTCTGAGTCCTAGATGCTTTATGTTTAGATGTTAGTTAGGACAGGATAGATTCTAACATTTAGCTAATGTGCTTTATTTATGGCCACTACTTTTAGAAGTCATCTAAAGGGAGGATATCAATTTACAAAAAGATATTTCCATGCATCTTGTACTTTAGAAGGTCCACAGTGATTTAAATTACTTGCCCACACAAGTTACTCTTACAAAACAAGGAAAAGAAATGCTGAGAAATAAAGCTTAGATTGTTTAAGAGAATGACCTTCAAGTAGTTGCAATGTGGTATCAGCTATACATGAAATTATGGTATCCAATGTCATTATGGTTCATTTATTATTTCCACTTTACTGATTTCTTTTTCTTGAATCACGAAATATGTATTTAGGCCATATTTTTTACTGGTGTAAAATGATTCAGATGGATATTTCAGATAGAAACTTCAGTAAATTCAGGTAATGACATCAGTTTATATCAGCCATGAATTTATCTATATGTTAAAAAACTAAAAATTCATTATATTAGTTCTGTGAGAATTATTAAAAATCAAGTATAAAAGCACAGCAGATGAAAGTATGAAATGGCTACATTATGAAAAAGAATGTTTTGACTGCAATTGTAATTACACGATATAACAACTGCATAACTAAAAAATGTTTAATTGCACTCAGATTGTGTATGTCTGTAAATTACATCTACAGGGCAAAAGGAAGAAATATTGCCCTCTTTTTTCCTTCTCATTTTTATTTCATGAGGAATATAGAATAGTATCAGGTATGATTTTACAATATTCAGAATATATTAAAAGAAGTTAGGTTTTACGTACTGTACATACTTCTACAATATTCAAATCATTAGAAGAGACTGGATTTTATGCACCAGAAGTGAACTTTTATAATCAATGTACTTGTACAGTACTGTGGTTAATGGAAATTTGATGCCATTTTAAAAGTGAATCATGGCAGAAACCCCCCTACTTGTATTTGCAGTATCTGTTATTCAATCTTAGGTGAAGGTCATTGACTAAAGTGCTGGGAGATGAATCTCCTAATTGATACTATAGTTTAACTCCTCCTCAAGTAATTCTTGGTTTCCTGGTAAAATCTCCAATTGTTAACAGTTCCATTTCTAAATTTTATAATAATCAGCTAACCTGTCTACTTTCAGTGTTCTTAAGATGGACAGTAACATAACATTGCCTAATGAAATCTGAGCTGACTGGTTCTTTATTTCTGTTGCAATTGGCTTAGTCAGCCTTCTCCAACTTCCCTGACTCTACAGTGTTTATAGCACTTTGCTAAAATACACAGTATATTATTTTATTTCTGTGCAGTGGAAAACATATTCAGCATTTTTTAATGCCTCAGCACCACATCTAGCATTTTATCTTCACTGTTATCAAGAAATAAAATTATACCACTATTCAGAATAAGGTAAGCTATGTGTTCCTCTGCTTGAACTGTTTTCAGCTTGAAGTCGTTACATTCAACTAGTGCAGTTGTGTTATGCCCTCTTGAGTGTACTCTATACTTTCAGATAACTCTGAAATGTGTTCTAACTTTTCTGTATGGCATAAAATATTTTTACAAGATGATGCCAACGGATTAGCATTATATACTGCATGGGACTGAATACGGATTTGAGTCATGACTTAGAGTCGTGTTTGCAGTTTTATCATTCAAGACCCCCCTCCAAAATCTCCATTGGACTCCAAAGTTCTTACTAAATTTTATATGTAGCCAACATATCTAACACATTATAGACTGTCAAAAGCATTATTGGAATTTCTGAGATTTAGAGACCTTCCAGCATTACTTTTTGTTGCAGAGAGATGAATTCTATCCTCATTAATTAGTGTTTGTCCACATGGGGACTGAAGTGTAAGTGCTAGCTTGAAATCAAATACCTGAGGCACTCTAGCCACAGCAGAATGGAATTATTTCAACCTAGACTGCTTTGTGTACGTAAGTCAGATCATATAAAGTGCAATGTATGCATCTTTCCACTGGAAGAATATGAAGTCTTTTGCGAGGCTCTCAATCAGAAATTCTCTTGCTAGAGGAATACAAGATTATTTTGTGTATATTTTCTTTTGTTTTACAAGTATTATTTGTTGTAGTCTTCATTTACTTTAGAGTTTGTTCCTTACATGACATTACTAACATATTCTATCAGAGGAACATTGGCAAATGGAGAGACTGAAGAAAGTACCAAGTATGGACCATCAAAAGTTGAGTCCTTTCCATTTTATGGAAACTTAAACTAGATGTAAACAGATCTGATGTGGGAAAGTGGAGTATGAAATTCTCACTGAGTCAATCCTAAGAGTTACATTTCCTGGATATAATCTTGTCCTACTGTATTTTTAATGTTTTATTCTTTCTCCTGCTCCTTGTTTAACTAACAGTTCTTCTCTCTGAAAGTTAATCAACTGTTTACTTACCAAACAGTCCAAACTATTTGCATATGACCTGGGTTAACGTAACTTCAGGGCTTTATCTAGTTGCCTATATGTAAGTATTTCACTGTATTTTACATGTCCTGATAACAAATATGGTTCAGAAAAAAAAGAAAAGATCCATGCCTTTCTGGAACAGTGGCTGGGGTTCACCCAGAATATTTACAGGCTACCCAAAGTAGCTCTATGGTGAATCACATTGCAATGTCTTTGTATTCTCTTGGATGTTCTTAGTCCTATAGTCTCTGGGATTCATTCCTCAGCTATGTATTTACTTTGACTATGTTTGCATTCACACCTATTTGCTTTTTTAAGACAGTCATAATTCATATTCTTCTTCTTTTCTCACAGCAACGTAATGTTATGTGTGCCCCTTCATCCCCTTGTCAATAATACCTTGGTTAGGATTATTGTCTCATAACCTATATAATTATAACATCATAAATGTAATATTCAGCTTGGTATATTTAAACTTTTCTTAGGTGTTTCTTTCATTTTTCCTCTGAGAAGCTATGATGAAAGGAAAAAGAAAATCTTAAAAATTAGCATACGTGTAGTACCTAGCTCATTACAAATAAACTCATTTACCCCTAAAAACTTACAAGTCAAGAGAGTGATCAGTTTGCAGTTTCAACTCCATAGTCAATACAGTGAATAGTGTACAAAGTCCAAGTGGTGAGATCACAAAATCATAGAATGGCTTGAGTTGAAAGGGACCTTAAAGATCACCTAGTTCCAACCCCCCTGCCATGGACAAGGATGTCACCCACTAGATCAGGTTGCTCAGAGCCCCATCCAACCTGGCCTTGAACACCTCCAGGGATGGGGCATCCACAACTTCTCTGGGCAACCTGTTCCACTGCCTCACCACCCTCTGAGTAAAGAATTTCTCTCTAACATCCAATCTAAATCTCCCTTCTTTTAGCTTAAAACCATTCCCCCTTGTCCTATCACTATCTGCCCCTGTAAAGAGTCCCTCTCCATCTTTTTTATAAGCCTTCTTCAAGTACTTAGGATCTTCTTAAGCAGGGTTTTCTATCTTTAAATTTTCAGGATTATCGGTTTTGTATATTGAAAACCGCTTTGGATGGTGAAATTGAGACCACACTAAGATCAACAGCAAAGTTCCCATTGAATTCACTAGTGGTCAAGCTTTTAGTCAATGTATTACATACATTGAGATACTTATAGGATATTTACTGATGCATGAAACTTAACAGTAAAAATAAACAAGATAAAACACAATCAGTATTTCTGTTCTAAAGTGCTGTCCTTTAATGTGATATTTAGCTTTTGCAAGAAGTATATATGTGCATTCTCTCTAAGGTACATTTGCAGAACTATAAGCACTTTTAAAAATGTAGTTAAATCCTTAGCCTCTATGATAATTTGAGCAGCAGAATTACACAGACAAATGACAACACTTCAAAATAATTTACAACATCAATAACACTTTTATTGCAGATAGACATTAAGCACTGAATAAAGAAAAAGCAAGTAAAGAATTTATTTCTGGAAGTACAGAAATGATTTATTATGTTTCTACGTTTTTTTCATTGTTGTTGTTCTTGTTTTTCTCCAGAAGACTTAAATTTGACATTTTTCAATAGAAAATATCCAGGAGGTTAAGTAGTAAATGACAAAAGAAATAGAGATAAAGTAATAAGATTTATTTATTTATGAAGTTTCATATTAACTTTCAAAATATATATTGTTTCTAAAGATGACAACATATATGAAATTTATGAAATTTTAATGGAACTAATAAAAACAAATATAATTAGAGAGTTGTTTGAATTGAAATTTGCCTAACTGTAAAAAACAGTTTGAGATTTAGAGCAAGACAATGTTCATAGAATCATGGAACCATAGGATGGTTTGGACTTGAAGAGACCTTTAAAGATCATGTGGTCCAACCCCCCTGCCAGGTGCAGGGACGTCTTTCAGTAGATCAGGTTGCCCAAAGCCCCATCCAACCTGGCTTTGAACACTTCCAATGATCAGGCATCCACAACCTCTTTGGGCAGCCAGTTCCAGAGCCTAACGTCCCTTGTGGCATTTGTTGTTGTTGTTGTTGTTGTTTTCTAATATCTACTCTAAATCTAGCCTCTTTCAATTTGAAACCATTATTCCTTGTCCTATCACTACATGCCCTTGTAAAAAGTCTGTCTCCATCTTTCCTATAAGCCCCCTTTAAGTATTGAAAGGCTACAATGAGGTCTCTCCATAGACATGTCTTCTCCAGGGTAAACCCAACTCTATCAGCCTTTCTTCATAGGAGAGGTGCTCCAGCCCTTGGATCATTCTCATGGCCCTCCTCTGGACCGACTCCAATAAGTCAATGTCTTTCTTATACTGGGGACCGCATTGCTCGAGAAAGTTCTCTAGGTGGAGTCTCACGAGAGTGGAGCAGAGGGGGAGAATCACCTCCCTTGACCTGCAGGCAACACTTCTATTTTGCAGCCCAGTATACAATTGGCCTTCTGGGCTGCAAACTCACATTGTTAGCTGGTGACCAATTTTTCATCCACCAGTATCCCCAAGTCTTTCTCTACAGGGCAGCTCTCAATCAAATTGATGCTCAGTCTGTACCAATATTGGGGATTGTTCTGGACCAGGTGGAGGACCTTGCACTTGACCTTGTTTTACTTCATGAGGTCCACCTGGGCCCATTTTTCCAGCCTGACCAGGTCCCTCCAGATGGCATCCCTTCCCTTTGCAAGGAAGGAATGGACTCCAAGATTCAGCTTAGTGTCATCCACAGACTTGCTGATGGTGCAGTCCCATCCGTCATCTACGTCATTAATGAAGATGTTCAATAATATTGGCCCCAGTAAAGACTGATGAGGAACTCCAGTTGTTACTGGTTTCCATTTGGACATTAAGCCAGTCACTATAACCCTTCAGATGTGGCTATCCAACCAATTGTGATATGTCTATAACCCTGATAGACAGCTAAACTCCACCATAACTGCTCTCTCAGTCCCCCTCCTCAAAGGGAGAGGTGGGGAGAAAATTAGATGGGAAAAAAAAAAAAAGGCCCCTGGGGGGGGAAAAGGAAAATTTAATTAAAGGGAAAAAAAAAAGGGGNTAAAGGGAAAAAAGAAAGGGGAAAAACAAACAAACAAAAACCACACTGAAGCAAAGGGAGAAAACAATTACCCTCTACTTCCCATCAATGAGTGATATTTGGCCACGTCTTGGGAAGCAGGGCCTCAATACTTGATACACGTAGCAGTTGTTCAGAACGACAGATGTTTTCGTAACAAGAGCCCCTCCTGCCCCTTCTCTTTTCCCTTTCCCAGATTTTATTGCTGAGTGTGATGTCATATGGTATGGAATATCCCTTTGGTCAGTTTAGGTCGCCTTCCCTGGCGATGTGCTCTTGCCTACCTCTAGCCTACTTACTTTGTGGGTGGAGGGGTTGGTTGGAGAGAGTCTAGATGCTGTGCCAGCACTGCTCAGCAATACACAAAACATTGGTGTGATTTCAATGCTGTTCTAGCTACAGGTGCAGAGCACAGCACTGTATGGGCTGCTGTGGGAAAAGTTAACTCCCAGCCAGACCAAGTACACCAATTCCTTATCCACCTTGTAGACCATTTGTCAAATCCATATTTGCCAGTTTAGAGATAAGAATGCTATGGGGCACTGTGTCGAAGGGCTCACAGATGTCTAGGTAGATGACATCAGTTGCTGTTCCCTGCTGTGGTTTAACCCTGGTAGGCAGCTGAACACCACACAGCCACTCGCTCACTCTCATCAGGTGGTATGGAGGGAGAATCAGAAAGGAAAAAGTGCAAGAACTCATGGGTTGAGATAAAGACAGTTTACTAGGTAAAGGAAAAGCAACACACACAAGCAAAGCAAAACAAGGAATTCACTCATTACTTCCCATGGGCAGGCAGGTGTTCAGCCACTTCCAGGAAAGCAGGGCTCATCACGCTTAGTGGTTTCTTGGTAAGACAACTGCCATCACTGTGAATGTCCCTCCCCTCCTCTTTCTTTCCTCCAGCTTTTACTACTGAGCATGACTTCATATGGTATGGAATATCCCTTTGGTCACTCTAAGTCACCTGTCCCCTCCCAACTTCTTGTGCACCTTCAGCTTACTCGCTGGCAGGGCAGCATAACAAGCAGAAAAGTCCTTGGTTCTGCATAAACACTGCTCTGCAACAACTAAAAACATCGTTATCACCACAATTTTCAACAAAAATCCCAAACACAGCATTGTGTGAGCCTCTACGAAGGAAATTAACTCTATCCCAGCCAAAACCATAACATTCCTTATCCACCGATTCACTCAGGCCATCGTAGAAGACCAAAAGATTAGTTAGGCATGACTTGCCCTTGGTGAAACCATGTTGACCGTCTCTAATCACGCCCTTGGCCTCCATATGTTTCAGCATGGCTTCTAGCAGGATCTGCTCCATGATCTTGCAAGGGACTGAAGTGAGGCTAGCTGGTCAGTAGTTCCCAGGGTCTTCCTTTTTACCCTTCTCTTTTTCCAGTCACTGGGAACTTCACCTGACTACTATGACTTCTCAAATATGATGGACAGCTTCTTGGCAATTATGTCTGCCAGTACCCTCAGTACCCTAGGATGCACCTCATCAGGTCCCATCAACTTTTGTATATTCAGTTTCCTCAGATGGTCTCTAACCCAGTCTTCTCATATGATGGGTGGGACTTCATTCACCCATGCCCTATCTTAAAGTTTAGGGACTTAAGAGATTAGAGATAGTGTTGATACTATATGTGACAGCAGTTCTCAACATAGTTTTGCAGCTTATTCTTTTTTTTTTTCTTCTTTTCCCTTTTCTCTTTTTCAGGTGACTAGATCAGATTCTGTAGAACAGATTCTTCTCTCCTTCCTTTATTTTTCTCTTTTGCTTATCGAATATTCTCAAGTAAAGCCAACCCATAATAATAATAATTGTGGTGTCAATATCTCAACTCTTATTTATCTTAGGAAGGCAAAAAGAGTCAATATGTTTTTCAGGTTATTCATACACCATCTTTTAGATTTTGTGTTCTATAATCAGTATGTGTTCTGAACTACACTACTGGTTCATTAGTTTTTGTTTTGTTTTGTTTTTTGGCTAAGATTAATGTATAGTCAAATTACAAATCAAATAAATAAATAAATACCAAAATCTTCTCTGCATGTTTATTGTGATGCTGGTAAATCACTGGAATAACTCCTTGTGATATTTTAACACATGAAGAAGCAGCAGAAACTTTCACATTAGAGTTAAACTTGGTTTGATATAAATGACTGTAATAATTTCATTAGCAGAAATTCTAAACTTTGCAGTCTTAGCAACTCCAGATGAAAGTAAGATCAAATTTCCACAGGTGAAATATACAGATTTGTTTCAGAGTGAAGGAACTGAGAAGTGGAAAAATTATTTTTATTTTCCCTTTCTTTTTCTGTAGGAAAGACTTGTCATCAAACAAAACTTGTATTTTGATTCGGCTCTCTTTAACCAAGGATGAGTCACATGATGTAAGAAAAATGTCATATCATAGGTGGCTTCATGAAAATGTCGTATCATAAAGATCTCTATCAAATGACTTCAGTGTATTGACATCACAAAAACAAAATAAATCTTTTTTTTATAGCTCTCATCCAAATTTTTCCAGTTTTTTTTTTTTTTCTTTTCCCTTTTCTCTTTTTCAGGTGACTAGATCAGATTCTGTAGAACAGATTCTTCTCTCCTTCCTTTATTTTTCTCTTTTGCTTATCGAATATTCTCAAGTAAAGCCAACCCGTAATAATAATAATTGTGGTGTCAATATCTCAACTCTTATTTATCTTAGGAAGGCAAAAAGAGTCAATATGTTTTTCAGGTTATTCATACACCATCTTTTAGATTTTGTGTTCTATAATCAGTATGTGTTCTGAACTACACTACTGGTTCATTAGTTTTTGTTTTGTTTTGTTTTTTGGCTAAGATTAATGTATAGTCAAATTACAAATCAAATAAATAAATAAATACCAAAATCTTCTCTGCATGTTTATTGTGATGCTGGTAAATCACTGGAATAACTCCTTGTGATATTTTAACACATGAAGAAGCAGCAGAAACTTTCACATTAGAGTTAAACTTGGTTTGATATAAATGACTGTAATAATTTCATTAGCAGAAATTCTAAACTTTGCAGTCTTAGCAACTCCAGATGAAAGTAAGATCAAATTTCCACAGGTGAAATATACAGATTTGTTTCAGAGTGAAGGAACTGAGAAGTGGAAAAATTATTTTTATTTTCCCTTTCTTTTTCTGTAGGAAAGACTTGTCATCAAACAAAACTTGTATTTTGATTCGGCTCTCTTTAACCAAGGATGAGTCACATGATGTAAGAAAAATGTCATATCATAGGTGGCTTCATGAAAATGTCGTATCATAAAGATCTCTATCAAATGACTTCAGTGTATTGACATCACAAAAACAAAATAAATCTTTTTTTTATAGCTCTCATCCAAATTTTTCCAGTTTTTTTTTTTTTTCTTTTCCCAGTCTCATTATTACTAATGGAAGATTTTACCAAATTTTTTATGCTCTACTGACTTACTATCTCTATTTTTTTTTGTTAAATAAATTTATAGGTAGTTCATACCCCTGGAAATCCTGCCACATGATGTAATCATTTTTTACTGCAAAGTTTGTCAAGTACTATTAAAATGATCATCTCCCATTTTAAGTATTGGTGTTATTTTATGTCTGTTTACTTGCATATTATCAAAAAACAATATATATGTGTCCACTCATATGTCAATAAAAATAAAGGAAAAGATCAATGGTAATGATAAAATTCAATGATTAGTATGTTTCAGGAGGAAGGACATTATACAGTAGAGTTGAAGCTTAGAACCATAGAATCATTTAGGTTGGGAAAAGTCTTCAAGATAATCAAGTCCAACCATCAGTTTGACCTGAGTCGCATCAGTAAACCATGTCCCTTGGTGTCACTTCCACACGTCTCTTAAATACCTCCAGGGATGGGGACACCACAACTTCCCTGGACAGCCCGTTCCAATGCTTGACCACCCTCTCCATGAAGAAATTCTTCCTGATATCCAATCTAAGCCTCTTTGTTAACACAGAAGCTGGTTATTGGGCTAAAATTAAGACATCTAATTGTTATTTCAGGGTAAACTCATTATTTAATTGTATGGATTTTATTTCCTTTCTCTCCCTTATAGTAAACATTCATATGCGTTATCTCTCTTCACTATTATATAGTAACAATCAGGCATGATATTCTTTTTGTGGAAGGCTTTTGGAACTGATAAATGTTAGAGGACATTCAGCTGACTCGAACAGTTAGTGCAGTCACTAGAAAAAGTTAAGTGCCTGTTGGTTAAGACTGAACATTAACTTCTTGAAGGAGCAGCAAAATATACTTCACAGTCTATTTCCTGAGCAATTCTGTGACACTGACAAGAAAACATCTATGAATTTATTTGCTGGAATGGATGCTGCCACCAGGAATTTCATTCACATGGTTTTACTAATGTGTATAGTTTCCAGAGTTGATGAGTTCACTTGAAACTGTAGAGCTGTTTGAAGAAATTAAACTAACGAATGCTGACTTATAAATATGCCCTCAGATTTGAATATATTAATAAAATTAGACAAAGGAGAGTGGTAATTTAGTTTTGAGCTTAGCAACTGTGCAAAATTTAATATTACACAAGTCCCCAGTGTTTTTGATTCTCACAGTCAACATTGTGGTCAATTTTTTGTTTGCTTGTTAATTGCTATTAAAAGATTTCTCCCAAAGGGAAGATTTTGAAAAGAGAATCATATAATTACAGTACACACTTCATTTAAATTTGCTTTCAATGACCAAATGATTTGTTAGAATGCCTGCAAAAGCATTCTGGGTAGAATTTTGGGGAAAAAAAAAAAAAAAAACACAATAAAAGTGGTGGGATAATTATCACAGTTACAGGAATGTAGCATGATTAAACAATCTATTACTCATAGAAAGAATGATTATTTTCAAAATAGCAAAATTAATAGTTATTTTAAAGTATTTTTTAGTGTAACTCCAGATAGTAAGGTTTTATGGTTCATATCCAGATCTTTGTTCTAAATCTGAGTATCTCAAAATATGGAAATAACAAGATGTAATATTTTGATTTAAACCGTTAGGAAGGAAGGGATCAGATCAGGAACATCATTAGGAGTCACCTGAGTGTTCAGTAGGTTTTCAAAGATCTATTTCTTTCACCTTTTGTCTGTGCATGTTTTTGCAGAGTGAAATGTAATTAAAAAAAAAAAAAAAACTATTTTGATTTTACTTTTTATTGGGTATATCTTTCAGCAATGTACTGTAATCTGAAAGTGTCATTTATGATGTAAGTTAACTAATATAAAGAGTCAAGAAAGACTAGAAACTCACCTCAGGAGAAATACTACAGTTCTTAAATGCAGTGCATGCATGAAATTCAGTGAGCCTGGAACTACAGTGTGTAATGCAACACCCTGAATATTAAAATGTCTTGAACAATTTTTTAAAAGCTGCAGAATGACTTTTTTCTCTTTTTGTTTTTTTCTGTGTATGTAGGTTTTTTTTTAAAGTTAAAATGTTGCTTTGATTTTTTTTTATGATGATGAAAAAAAAGTATAGTTTAAAGCAGTTGATAAAAAATTATATCCTAGATGAAGAGAATCTGTGAAGAAACATCAGTCACGAAAAATTCTAATGAAGAGAATAGAGTTCCCTTTGGTTTACTATATACAACTCAGATTAGAATCTGCCACAATTGGACTCTCTTACTGATTTGAGATAACGTCAAAGCTAACAGTCGTTTTCTCATGTAATTCTGGATTTTAGGAATGGAAAGTATAGTTTAGAGACAGCATAATTAGACAGAAGGATTATACATGTAAATAAGTATTTCCTATAAAAATTCATTCTCAAAATTGACATAATACACAGTAACACTGGAAAACTGATTCATAGGGTTATGATACACGTTAGTCCAGCTGCCATTGTACCACTAGCAAGCCTGAACCTGTTTCAAACCTACTGTAAATATATATGCTTCAAAGTCTGTTAACGGAATTCTAAAGAAGAGATTTAAGTTTCTGTATAAGGTGAGCTTTGATGCAAAGAATATGAAGCGTCATTACTGTACCTGCTATCATCTTCGTAATACTTCCATATGAATTACAAAATATAACATTAAGGCAAACCTACTTCATAGCAAAGCTAACTGAAACTGAAGAGTGGAATTTGATCTGCATAAAAGTAGTAATTATAAACTACATTTTATTTAAACTTTGAGTTCAAACCAGTTTGAATACATCTTTTAAAAATCTGTCACCATAGCATGCTCAACATCCTACCTTTCTTCAGACTGATGTGATTAAAAGACTTCAGACTGATGAAATTACTAAAATATTGCTACTGTTTAAAGAGTAGATGGATATAGTCAAATTTTTGCTCTTCTAATTTTGTTTTTGCAAAATGTTAAGCTCTTTTTGGAAGAATAGAATGGCAAAAAAAGTTATAGGTTACCTCAAGAAAGGAAGAAGCTGCTGCAGGGGTACCTTATATGCCATAGATATGTAAGCAGTCGTAATAGTCAATATAGTTGATAAAGTCTTGGAAAAGTATTCATTTAAGTACATCTATCCATTTGATCATTTGAATCATTCTGTAGGGTCCATTTACTGTGTTGGTCAGAGATTCCTTTTAGCTGCCTGTACATACACATCCTGCACCCTCAGACTTCCTCAGACATCCGAGACATCTGCACAGGATGACAGCATCAGGTCACTGACTAATAATACAATACAGGATCTAGAGTAAAGGCAGCTGAAGGTGAGATGAAATACCTTAGGTTGTCTCAGCTGGCTTTCGTGGATGAAATTATATACTTCACTTGTAAGACAGAAGCAGCAATAAATTTACTAATATAATGTAGTGATCTAACAAAGCTTAATTGTAAATAAGACTGACTTAAGATTCGAGATAGCAAGGTACACTTGGTTATTTACTGCACAGAGGACGGGGTAAGACAGATCCACCAGCGAGACCCTCCCATTGAGTCAGGAGGTTCAAAGTGGACCCCCTTGCTTTCTGAACTCCTTGAACTGAAGATGTAAGGAGCCCAGGTGTGGCTGAATCTACTCTTAGTCTCAGACTAGGTCAAAGGTTTATGTCTAAGGATTAGATGTGCACAATCAATCTAAGATATAATCTTAGTGCAGCTTACAAAGTTTAGCAAGTTATTAATTACTTACTGAGGATCAGTTGTGGTAAGGAATCTCTCATGAGGAGTAAGAGATCTCTGCAGCAGGTGTGACCTTGAGAGGCATCCCTACTCAAGGGGAGATCCTGTCATGCAGCCAGCTGCCATGCAGAAGAGCTGAAAGGGCTCTTGGCCTGCTCACTATTTATGGGGTAAGATGATGGACTAACGGTCATAATGTTGTGTTTTTTTTGTTTGCTGCATGCTCCTTTGGCCCTTAGCTGCTAAGCAAAACATCTGTCTGTCAGCTTCTCCAGCAACTTGAGCTAATATTGTGGTCATTATCTGCATGAGTAAGCCCTTTGGTGCAACAGCCAATGTTTGAGCAAGGCAACACCAGACGCCAGAACAAAGATGAGAAGTTGGGGGGGGAGGGGTGGGTTGGGGGGCACACTGGCACACTGGCGCCTTTGCTACATTTACACAAATATATTAAGTACAAGATTTATTATGACTATTATGGGAATTGACACCTAAAGGATTGAAACAGGTATCTAAACATAAGTGTTTGCTGACCCCTAATATACACTAGGTTATCTGAGATAGCTTCAGCTATGGCTGGTAGGTGCCCTATAGGACACCTCAGCCTATCTGAAGATGCAACCTGAGCTCTGACAATGTATATCATTTTAAAAGGCACTAGACACCTGTATTTAGGCAACTGAATAGGTAACCTGTATTTAGATGTCTGAGCTGAAATATATGCCTAGATTTAGGCACCTAACCATAAGAGTCTTTTAATTTAGACAAAACTTCCATTCATGTTGATTTTGACAGAATTGATAGTAGACTACCTGAACCTTCCTCATGTCAGGAGGAACAAATTTCAGGATTTCAGACTTCCAACACTCCCATTTATTTATTTACGTGGCCAGATTCTGTTTTTCTTAGATGGTTGGTTCAGCTACATTAAGAAAATTACCCTAACTGTATGAGCAGCCTGTATATTAATTAACACCTGACTGAAGAAATACCAACTCGTAACATAATTTGGAGCATAGTTGGAAATCAGGTTTTGATTGTTGACTCCTCTGTGTTAAGTTGTAGTATTAATCATTATTACTTCAGGGAGGCACATGGCAAATAAAGGAAGTTATTGGAACTACGGTGAAGTTGGAAGCATTAAAACTTTAAGCATATTAATCATTAAAAGAACAGTATGGGGTAGGAGAAGAGTGGTCAGCTGAAAAAAATGTTACAGCCTTATTATAGTGAAGTGTAGAACAACTAAGTGAAATCAATTCTTTGTTTAATCCATGCAACTACTGATAAACCAGATCCTACAGCTTTCAAAGTACAATTAATTAGAATTACAGATCTGATAAAAGAAGTCAATAATTGCTTGCTGAAACATTTGAACAAGCAGTGTCTGTTGGTATAAATTCCAATAATTGACCTATGTCTTATGCTTCAAGCATGGCATTGCTAGCTGGTAGAGGGAAGTGATAGTCCCTCTCTAATCTGAGCTGCTGCAGCCTCACCTTGAGTACTGTGTACAGTTTTGGGCACTGCAAATATACGAAGGACATGAAACTATTAGAGAGTGTCCAGAGGAGGGCTACGAAGATGGTGAAGGGTCTACAGGGGAAGACTCATGAGGAGCAGCTGAAGTCACTTGGTTTCTTCAGCCTAGAGAAGAGGAGACTGAGGGGCAACCTCATTGCCTATAGGTTCCTCACAAGGAGAACAGGGGAGGCACTTATCTCTTCTTTCTGGTGACCAGCAATAAGACCTAAGGGAAAGTCATGAAGCTGCATCAGGGAAGGTTCAGATTGGATATTAGGAAAAGGTTCTTCACTGAGAGGGTGGACAGGCACTGGATCAGGCTTCCCAGGGAAGTGGTCACAGAACCAAGCCTGCTGGAGTTCAAGAAGTGTTTGGATAATGCTTTCAGACATATGGTTTGATTTTTGAGTTGTCCTGTGTGTAGCCAGGAGTTGGACTGGGACTGATGATCCTTGCAGGTCCTTTCCAACTCATGATGTTCTATTTTTCTGTGAAAATTATTTGAATGTTTAAGTAAGGCATAATTTAGATCCTCTTTAGATTTTCTTTAAAGCAAAGCCAATGGGTACCTGTTTAGCTGCAGTACTAATTCAGAGACCCAAATTAAGAAATTACATTTTGTAGTGCAAATGCATCAACTCATCAAGTCAGTATCAACCCTTGAGCTCCCGAGTAAAAAAAAA
>VXAL01015552.1:35098-53048 GCA_013399475.1 Chauna torquata
AAAAAAAAAAAAATTGCTGCCTTTAAGTGAGTATAGTCAAGAACAAGGTTAGTGCTTGCTTTTTGAGATAAAGCGTCTCATATTTTCTATGTATGGAACAAAGAAACTGTTAAATGAACAAATAATTTCCTGTTTCATTTGTTGAAATTTAAGTTACCAGGATGTTGTCTCATTCTAAATTATTAGATGGCTAAGAGGTAGGTAGGATTCACCTTTTGTAGCTTTACTGTCTGTGCTGTGGATAGCTGTATCTTAGCTTCCTTTACAAAAAAANTTAGTTTCCTTTAAAAAAAAAAAAAAAAAAAAAGTATTTGGCATGTGATTGATTTAATTCCACTATAGATGTCTAAAAGTTCAAGTGACCTAAAAGTGTCTGCATGTGCTCAGATAAATCCCCCTGGTATCTGCTAAGTGCTGTCCATCAAATGAAACAAGCAAAATGAAAAGTCAAAACTATCTGGCAGCATTACTAAGGGTTCAAATATGAACTGAATGGTCTCTCATTTCTCAAAGATCATGTGTTTTAAAAAGTTTGTAATTTTTTTTAAAAAAAAAAAAGTTGGAAAACAGCTTACCTACATTCACTTTAGTTCATGTCTTAGAAGAATAGGAGATAATATATAAAGGCCATATTCATAAGTGCAAAATTCAAGAAGGAATTTTAGGGAACTGTTTAGGCAATTATCTGTTAATATTCAAGGCTATACCTGCACTGTTTAGTAAGTTTACAATGGAGACTTAAGTGCTGAACTTCCTTAATTACCTTCCTGTTTATTGTCAGCTTGTTTTCTGATTTTGCTGGTACTTTTCTATTTAATTCTTTCTCACACAAATTTTCTACAGTAGGAGCTAATCCTAAATAGTATGGTCGCACGCTAATCTGTGTTGGCAGCACTTGAAACTGAGGACTTCTCTCTGGCCCTCTTTTATTTCACAGTACAGCCATATTCAAATCAACTAATTTATATCTATTTTTTTCTACTCCTCATTGCCCCAACTGTTAAGGAACTCTTCTACAAATATTCTTTTTCAAAGGAAAATAAGGCCTAGGAACTATCTCTTTGTCTCGCATATAGTCAGGCTTCAGAGCACAGTAAGCCTAACATTCATGATACACTTCTCACTTGGAACTCTGATTCTGTCCTCTTGTGACTTCCTGAACTGTCATCAAATTACTAAAATCACAAGTTAGTATCAAAAGGAATAGATTGAAGAAAAAGTTTACAACAGCTTTGTTTTATAATCTAATCTGCCAAAACTTATCCTTCATTCAGTGCCATTTGATCTAAATAAACAGTGTTGCAAAGACCCCCGAGAAGAGACACAACAATCTTTAAGGAAGCATAAATTACTGAAAATGAATGATTTAAAATTACCAGATGAATGAATAAAATATATTACAGTTGTAAATATACAATTAACTGTATTTGATTTGCTGCTGTCTTGATAATTTCCAATTAAGCATCTGAAGATTCTCTAATGTATTAACATATCAAAAGAAATATGTGTTCATTCTTTATGTAAACTTGTGTTTGTTACATGCCAACCCAACTTCACATTCATTTTCCTAGCTTTAGTTCTTAAGTCTTGTGGGTATTTTCAAGTTCCCATCTTTAATGGACTCTTTAATGATAAAGCTAGAGTAAATATTATTGATAGAGTAAATATTATTGCCTACAGATAGATAGACAGATAGGTAGGTAGACCAAGTGACCAAGATCAAAGGACAGTGAAGTGATGCTAGAATTCCCTGAAATTTATAGTGTCTGTCCAGTTAATGCTTTATCTCAGCAATTAGTTACAAAGTTAATATCAATGAAGTATTCAAACAGAAGTTAGGAGACAGAATAATTCAATGCTTTAGGACTTTTTTTTTTTTTTTTTAAGATCCCTTGAGAAAAGTGCTGAAAAATTTATAAGAACAACAACAGCATATTTTGGTTAATGCCAGGAAGAAAGAAAATTGTTATTAGAGCATGAACATTGTCAATGAAGAGATGATGAAAAACTTGGCTAAGACAAAGCCACTATGGAGAAAGATAATAAGTGAAGTTAAAAAGGATAGTTGGAGTTAAAAATTGCCCAAGGATTTTAATAATCAGTCTAAATTTCAAATCGTATTCTCTTGAAGTCACTGAAATACGGACTAGAATTTATCAACATCCAGATAAAACCTGTAACATACAGATGAATATGATACCCCAACATGTTGAAAGAAGTAAGTATATGCTGTACTGGCATTCTGACATCAAAATAGACAAGTAGCCATGCATCTAATTCCAGTTTGCAAAAGTCTATTTTTTTTTTTGCAGATAACTTGTTGGCTTGGAAACTCTGTGTGCTATGAAAAATGAAAGTCAGTTCAAATTTGAATACCTTAACTATTACACCTTGATTTTTTATATTCTTTAGTCATCTAACAACACCTGAAGAATTAATTGATGAAGTAAAGTTCTATAGTTACTATTAAGCATCCAGTTGGCCATGGAATCAAAATGATATCTATTACAGAAGAAAGGCAAGTAAGAGATAAAATAAGGATAAAATCAATATGTATTTGTATTTTGTATAGAGATACAAATATGATTTTGAATTTTTATATGCAAGCTTTTGTGCTTAAAGTTTGCAAAGAAATTTTCAAACCTATATTTCTTTCCTTGCATATCATGAACAATAATGTGCAAAGAAAAATGTTTAAGATCAACATGTGAACAAGCCTGTTTCCTTATGAAAAGTGGCATACCCAGTCCACTACTCTGAATTTTCTTGATATGAAAGTGAAAGCAAGGCAATGAAAGTAAAGTTGTGATGCAACTGTACAATAGCAAAAGAGTACAAGAATCTAACAATGTCTGCTCCAGAAGCCAATAATTAGAGAAAAATACATGCAAAAAATGCATATAACAGTACTCCACCCCAGCAGTTTCACTGATTCCCTTGACAAGGACTTCCAGAATAAGAAATTATGTCATAGAATCAATGAGGTGCTGGTCACATTTTCATGTCACTTTGATTTCACAGACCTCTAATTATTCCCCCCTAATTAACAAATCTTGAATGTCTATAAGACTACACCAATAATTATGCCTGAATAACTCAACTATTTGAAATTAAAAATCTAAAATATTGTGATTTTGAGTATTAAAACTGTTTCAATTCTAATTTTAAAGAGCTCTCCAAACTTCTTTGAATCCAGTAGCTGCAATGTTTTCCTGTTTCCAACAGCAGAACAAATGAAAATTTGTTCAATTCGAATTCCCTCAGGTTGTTAAGAAAATGTATTGGGTTTACATGGTTTTCATGGCAAGGTTTTGACAGCAGGGGGTGGGGAAGTGGTACAGGGGTGGCATATGGGAGAAGATATCAGGAATTGCCCCCCATGTCTGATAGAGCCTGTTCTAGCTGGCTCCCGCTGTCCAAACCAACCCACCACTGAACAAAACTGAGCCAATCTGTGATGCTGGTGGTACATCTATAATAACATATTTAAGAAAGGGCAACAAATACTGTGCAGGACCTGTGAGAGAGATGAGTGAGAAAAATATGAGAGAAACAATCCTGCAGACACTAAGGTCAGTAAAGAAGGAGGAGGAGGAGGTGCTCCAGGCACCAGAGCAGAGATTCCCCTGCAGCCCATGGAGAAAACCACGCTGGAGCAGATATCCACGCTGCAGCCACTGGAGGACCCCATGCTGCTGCAGGTGGATATGCCCTGTAGGAAGCTGCTCCTCGGAGATCCCACTCAGAATCAGGCTCCTGGCAAGAACCGCAGCCTGTGGGGGACCCACACTGGAGCATTTTGTTCCTGAAGGACTACATCCCATGGAATGGACAGATGCTGAAACTGTTCTTGAGGAACTGTAGCCCATGAGAAGGACCCACATTGTAGCAGTTCATGAAGGACTATATCCCATGTGAAGGACCCCACGCTACAGCAAGGTAAATGTGAAGAGGAATGAGCAGCAGAGACTAACTGTTATGAACTGACCATAACCCTCAATCCCCACCTCCTCTGCTCCACCTGGGGCAAGGGAGGAGGTAAAAGAGTCAAGAACGAAGTTAAGCCTGGGAAAACAGGGTAGGGGGGAAGGTGTGTTTAGTTCTGTTTTTGTTTCTCACTGTCCTACTCTTTTTTAATTGGCAATAAATTAATCTTCCCCTATTCAACTCTGTTTTGACTGTGATGGTAACTGGTGAGTGATCATCCTGTTCTTATCTTGACTCATGAGCATTTTCATCTTATTTTCTCCCCCTTGTCCTCTTGAGGAGGGGGAGTGAGATAGCGGCTTGCCAGCACCTGGAAGCCAGTCAAGGTTAACCCACCACAGAGAAGAAAATAAATTTTGTTTCTTGATTTCCAGAATTATTCTTTTTTCCAGGAATAGTAAAGCAATATAAAACCTTATTTATAAGTTTTGCTAATGGTTCTCTTTTAGAATTTTAAATTACTAGCTAAATTTTTATGTATTACTCTTTCTATTAATAGAATTATCCACTGAAAGTATGCATGTCAGATAAAATTTTAAGTTTACTTTCTCTGCGTTCAGTTTTGATGGATTGTAATGAACAATATTATCGATCCCTTGAATTTTATGTATGCAATGAAGAAATGTTTAGAAACACATAATTCCTTAAAAAAATATAGAACTGAGATGCATTAACTGAGTATTTTTAGAATCTAATATTCCGAGGAAAAAAGGACATTTTACTTCCTCTGTAATGAAGTCAGTATTATTCCACACTAAGGGGATATTAATAAGACTGTAACAACCAAGGCCATTTCTGATTTGACTACAGATTGTTTAAAGTCAGTAATTTCAAAAGGTCTTATTGCTGTAGTACTAAACATAGTTTGATTCAGCTTTAGAAATATAGAAAAGAACCACTGTACAAAACTGTAGAAAAACCTGCCCAAACTGCATTGAAACACTGCATTGAAACTTCAAAAATGACAGCCTGGTCAAAGAAACCTGTTCCATTACCGTATACAAATGCCTTCTCAGTAATGCCAAGTCAATACAGATTTTAAATCGAGTCTGACTTCCAAACATACCGTAACTGTTTATCTGGCCTAATAATGAAAATGGGAGCCTTAGTATGTATATGAGGTACATTTCTCCCAGTAATCCTGGAGAAATATTGTTACTGTAAATAGTCAAATTCCATATCAAGGGTTTAATTAGTACTATGTAACAGTAGTGGTCAGAACTTAAAGAGAGGTTAGATAATCAAGAGAAAAGTTTATTCATTCTCTTTTATCTTTTTCTCATAAACTGTAGCCTAAACTATAAATGTGTCTAGCTTCACCTTTTCTTCAAAGTTCTGTCGTATTGTATCAACAATTCATATTGCCACAGATCATAAGGTCAAAGTACTGAAATATATTGCAATAAATAAGAAGAATTGTACTATATCTCAACAAATACCTACAACTGTTAGTATAAATTAACTATAATATTTATGTGTTGATAAATATAGCTTTTTAGGAGTAACAGTATTTTAGGGCAGATTGTCATGTACAGTAAGGCTTTTTTATACAGGATCACTCTGTTAACAAAGATGGAGCAAAAGGGATTTATCTGAATTCCAAAAATATAGAGAAAGAAAAAAATCAGTTTGAACATTGTTGTGTCAGGATGTGTGTTTAGGGTGCAGTGTATCATATTAACATAAAGGTACTAAATTATTCATCCATCAGTCCTGATAAAATTATATTAGATATCCTTGACTTCTAATATAATTTATTTTTTGAATGCTGTATATTGCAACTTTTTCTTCATTTCACTTCTCCCCATATCTACAATTCACAGGTAGTACCACATCCAAACCATATCACCAAATCCAAACCATCCTTTTCAAGCTTTACCAAGAACATTTATGGTTTAAGAAATTTGCAGCACCATGCTGCAGCTGAAATCAGATGTGTTTGACCTGGCAATGACAGAGAAGTGATCAAACTCTGAAAATTAAAGATAAGAGCAAATTTTACATTAAAATGCACCACAGTCATAAATTCCAATTTCCTAGCTCCTTTGTAAAATTTCATAGACCCACACAGTGCTCTCACTTTATGATGGGTGTTAACTGGCACTGAAGGTATTCCTTCCTCTAGCAGTCCAATACTTGACCAATCAAGAGCAGATAGCAGATAACAAGCAGCAAAATACTGTCAAATTCTCTTACCTAACTGGATATAAGACTCTTGACATGCAGAAAGGTCCAGATGATGAGACAGTGGGGGAAAAAAAAAAAAAGGGGGGGAGAATGAGACATAGCTTGTAGGTACCATGTACTATGTTCCTGGCTAGTTTTATGATGAGTATAATCATCATAGAAGGGACCTTAAAGACCATCTAGTTCCAACTCCCTTGGCATGGACAGGGACATGTTCCACTAGAGCAGGTTGCTCAAAGCCCCGTCCAACCTGGCCTTCAACACTTCCAGGGATGGGGCNTGTGTTCAATCCATTCTCCACCCAGCCTACATCTGTGCTTGAGGTCACTCTGACCCATGTGCAGGACCCTGTGCTTGGCCTTGTTGAATTTCATGAGGTTCATAAGGGCCCACCACTCAGGCTTGTCAAGGTTCCACTATCAAGGTTCTACACTTCCCTCCAGCATGTCGACCACACCACACAGCTTGGATGTACTCACATGCTGAGAATGCACTCAATTCCACAGTCCGTGTCACCGACACAGATGTTAAACAGTGCTGCTGACAGTTCTGTATTGGGTTTACGTGGCAAGCTTTTCATAGTGGGGAAGCTGTAAGGTTGGCCTCTGTGAGAACAGCCCAGAAGCTGTCCCATGTTAGACAAGAGTCAGTTCCAGCCAGCTTCTAAAGCGACCCACCACTGGCCAAACCTGAGCCAATGAGCAACAGTGGTTGCACCACTGTTGCGTCATTGCTGCTGTCAGTGACCAGCCAAGAAGAGTTTCCCACCAATGATGTTCTCCATTTTTTCTCAGTCATTCCAGGATACGGTGTATCTCTTCTGTACCATGATGAACAGTCATTAGAGAATTTGCCCACTGTTTCGAGCACATGCTAGCAGTTGACACAGGTCATCGTGTTGCAGTAATTTCTTCAGCAGTGTAAGATTCATTCTGATGGGGGTAGGCAGTAAATATTTTCTCAATGTATAAATAGATCGTAGTAATTGAAAAGATGTAACAGGAGCTGAATAATTATAGTTGCATCCCATAATTTCAGTAAAGTTACAAATGTTTGAGTGACTACTTGTATCTAGAGTGATATTGCTTACAAATCACAAAAGGTTCTCACACAAACACATCCTTTTCAAATACATGCAAGTACAGTTTCAGGGGTTTCATTGGGATGTAATTCAAAATGACAAACATTTTGTTCAGTGTCAAAACAAGTGTCTTGAGCTTTGATGCTGTTACTCTCACAAACAAATCCTTGTTGTTCCTGTGCAACACGTGTTAACATCAACTATTTGCCATTTGTTTCCCTGATGTTGGGCCCACACTCTATCCTCTAACGGATAGAGAATAGTTTCACTGCGATGGAATCCTAGCGTAATGATTGGGCGTATGTCGTATACTGAAGCATTGTGTATCATTAAGACAAAAGCTGTGGCTTTACTGGTGATAGGGCTGTAAGTAACATTAACTAAATACCACCAGGACTGGAATTCCTCTTCAAATTCAGTTGCATTATCCCACATCACCTTTTGAATTTCAGTGGGTAAGATGCCCTCTTCACCTTCTCTTATAATTGCTGCTACCATAGATTGCATCCACAGCTGAGCTCAGATACAACTAAGAGCTAGAGAAACATGATTTTGGACTATACCAAGTGCATTCACAATCAGTTGGTGGTCCCTTTCATTAATTCTTTCCCACTGAGGCAGTGTATCAGATAGCAGCCATTGATTAGTTCCTAATGCTAACAGAGAAGACTGCAATGGGTGTTCTACTTTGTTTAAACCACTTGTGGCTGTGCTCTATTTATTTATGTATAGTTTGTCATCTCTGCTATTTAAGACTCCCAGTCCTGTTCCTGTGATCCCCGTCATGTCTCTACTTGATTGTTTTGCAGAGGAGAGGGTTCACCATGCAGCCATGCTGGCCATCCTGCATAGGACGTACTCAGGAACAGTGAGCAGGTTGGTTTGACTGTAGAGATGTCAAGTTGTATCAGTAGGTCTACTTGTTTAAAAGACCAGGATGGATTAAATAACACTTGTTGTTGGCCTGTATTTTTAACCACATACGGTCCAATTTCAGAAATCTGTGGGGACAGAATTTTCTTATCCTTTGTAAAAGTAGAGGCACTGGGGGAAGTAGTTACCATCAGGGCAGGTGTACTAGGCACAAAAGCGTCTATTTTAAATTTAAATGACAGTCCTATGCTACAGCAAGCCCAGAGACAAACTACAAAAACAGGTTGTACTAAAGTAGGATTGTACCAACAGTCCAGTCTTTTAGAGGCTCAAAGTTTCTGTATCTTTTGCTGTCGAGTTTGATGTAATATCATACACAGATATCTGAGATGCCTCCTGGGGGTAGACCTGTTGATCATCCTGCACCCTATTTTAATTTCTTCCCTTGCTGCTCGCAGGACTTGAGGGAGTCGGTTAGTGCTATCCCAGCTCCAATCATTTGCTAAGTTCTGTGCGTGACCACGGTGGAAAGTTTTAATTCTCCCTTTCTAGAGTGTATTCCCATATTCTTGGTATACTTAACATGAGCTTGAGACCATGGACACTCTATGCTTCTTTGACCACAGTTTAGGGGGAGCAGCAACGTTAGGGTTTGGAATAGTAACACAAATACAGGATTTCCATCTGCCATCCTGTGGGGTGCTGTAAGAGAAAACAGTGACTTGTTTCAGCGGGGAGAGTCCGAACAGTTTACCCCATTAAAAAGAAGGGAATATCCATCATGCACTAATTCTGTGTTTGCATCACTTTCTCCTCCTGCAAGGGAATCATAAAGAACATATCTTTTACATCTAGCACCACCATCCATGGGTGTGCAGCTGCTTGCAAAGGAGCTGTTAAGTTTGCAATGTTTGGTCAGTGGGGCTGTATCAGCATTCAGGCACCAATAATCAATTGCAAAACTCCACCTCCTGTCTGGTTTCTGAACTGGCCAGACAGGTGAATTGTATGAGGAGTGGGTTCTGAAAATAATTTGTCATCTCTCCAAATCAGCTATGACTTTGGAAATTCCATTTAATGCCACAACAGAAATCAGGTATTGAGGTGCGTTAGTATTTTCTGAATCAGGGAGTGCAGGGGCTGCGCAAAGGACATGCACTGGAGCCTCCCTCTTTCTTTTTGGTTTGGGAGTGAGGCTTGAGCTGAAGGACCATACACTGTCATCCGGCAGGCCCAGGTGTGTCTGTTCAAAACATTGAAACCCAAAACATTTTCATGATGATCTTTAATTGCAAAGCAAGCAGCTGACATATGCTTCTCACCTGGGAGCCACAAGTTGACTTTGGCAGTTTGGCAAACAACACTCACTCCATTCACACCGGTAAGCTTAACTCTTTACCGTCTCAGTCTCACGCCCAGCTTCTTGGCATCATGTTGTGTTAGTATTGAAATTTGTGCTCCCATATCTATTACAAATTTGTGGTGGTTTTACCCAGCTAAACAGCAGAACTCCACCACAATTGCTCGCTCACTACCCCTCCTCAAAGGAATAGGGGGAGAAACTATGATGGACAAGGGCTCCAGGGTTGAGATAAGGACAAGAAGGTTGCTCACCAGTTACTGTCATGGGCAAAACAGACTCAACATAGGGAGATTAATATAACTTATTACTATCACTAGCAGACTAGAGCAGTGAGAAACTAAAAAGCAAACTAAAAACACCTTTCCCTCATTCACTCTTTTCTACCTCCTCCCCTAGAGTGGCGCAGGAGAATGGGGAATGGGGGCTGCGGTCAGCCCGTATCACTGCGTCTCCGCCGCTCCTTCATGATCACTCTCTGCCCCTGCCCCAGCGTGGGGTCCCTCTCACGGGATGCCGTCCTTCCTGAACGGATCCTGTGTGGGCTTCCCACAGGCTGCAGCTCTTCAAGAGCTGCTCCAATATGGGTCTGTACCACAGGATCCATCCTTCAGGAGCAAAGTGCTGCAGCACGGGTCCCCCACGGGTGGCAGCTCCCACCAGATCACTTCACTCCTCTCCACAGACTACAGGTCTGGCCCACAGCCTGCTCCTGTGGGGGCTTTCCATGGGCTGCAGCCTCCTTCAGGCCACATCCACCTGCTCCACCGTGGGCTCCTCCACGGGCTGCAGCGTGGAGATTTGCTCCCCCGTGGTACACCATGGGCTGCAGGGGGACAGTCTGCTCCACCATGGTCCTCACCACCGGCTGCAGGGGAGCTTCTGCTTTGGCACCTGGAGCACCTCCTGCCCTCCTTCTTCACTGACCTTGGTGTCTGCAGGGCTGTTCCTCACTCCTCTCACTCCCAGCTGCTGTTGCGCAGCAGTTTTTTCCCCTTCTTAAATCTGCTCTCACAGAGGTACAACCAGCTTCACTTATTGATTCAGGTCTGGCCAGTGGTTGGGCCCTTTTGGAGGTGGCTGGAGCTGCCTCTTCTCTGACATGGGGCAGCTTCTGGAACCTTCTCACAGAAGCCACCCTTGTGGCCCCCCTGCTACCAAACCTTTACCATGTAAACCCAATATAATATTTCACAAATTGTCCTTCAGGACCAAGTGGAATAAAAATGTATGGGCCATCATCACTTATCCACTGATAAGCATCCACTGTCCAGACAGGCAGACCCAATTTGCCTGCTGGACATTACTCATTTTTTGCTTCATGTCCTGCAGTTCTTCATTAAGGGAAAGAAAGGGGTTGTCTCTCTTCCTGGGAACAGGCACGGAAGGATCTGAAACATGCTCCTTCCCTCCTCTATTATCTCGTTTCTGGAATGCTTCAACTAGACTCAGGGTAATGCCAGCAGGCTGACCTTGAGTTGCAGCTCTGGGAATGCCTAAACTTAATGGTTTCTTCCATAACTCAGTTCTCCGCTTTTGAAATTCTGTTTGCCTGGGTTTAGATTTATTTTCTATTAACTTGTTTTTTGTTTCCTCTTTCACAAACCTCGCCCTCGGATCTCCTCCTCGGCGCTTTGGGTTTTGTTTTTCAGCTGGTGAATCATCCCAACCCATTTCACTGCTGTAATTATCATGGCTATGCATTAATTCTGCCCATGTAGAGAGGTGCCTGAGAGCATTACAAGCATCATTGCCTAGTGTATCGTTAAACTCTGTGTTTCTTTTGATTCCCTCCCATGTTGTAGCTAGACAGGGTTTAAGAATTGTCGGGGTTCCCCTACTTAGTGGTTTTAACATCGTAAAATCTACTGCAGCAGTCAGTGGAATATCATGAAGTCCTTGTTCGTGCATGGCTCGTATGCAAGCGGCTTTTGTGATGGCTGTAGAGAGCTCACCTAGGGATTTAATGGAGATTATGGAGGGTTCACCTTGCTCCAGGGTCTCTATTCCCCCCGCTCGATAAGCTACTCGACTGCTGATGGAGTGGGGTGTGTCTGCTGGTCTGGGTCCTGGATTTAAGAAATCTGCTGGACCCCAGTTGTCATTTGCTCTGTCCCCACTCAACATTATTTGGTGTCTGCCACTAAAGCACACCTGCCACAAGTAATCAATTTCAGTTTCACCTGGGTTTCTCTATATCTCTCTTGCAAATTTGTTAATTGCAACAGATCACAGGGGATGGTCTGCATACTCTGCTGTGGAATTAGACCTCAAGGTCCCTCAGCTCTTTCTGTTTTAATGGCAGGTCTGGCTTCTTATTCAGGAGGATTCGTGGTTAGAAAAGAATCGTTTTCCCCTGTCTCGCTATTATCATGATCACCCCAGACGTCTCCATCCCAGTCTTCAGGGGATACTATCAGCTTCCTATCAGCTTCCTAATCTTCAGGATGTCAGGGGAGTGAGGTGCCTGCATAAGTGTCATCTTGAATCTTTCTTCCAAATTCTGCCTTTTCTTGTTTTTCTCCTGTAGCTGTTTTAAGAAATTGTTCACTTTTCAAAAACTGCAACAACTCAGCAGCCTTCCTGTCCTCCATTTCTTTCTTTAGGTCCAACTCTTCTCTATTTCTGTTCTTCCTTTCTCAATATGCAGCTTCTAAAGAGGTACCCAGCATCTCTACAGATAACACTTTTCTCTTTTCCATCTTTTGTGTGGCCCGTAGTTACCTCTAGGTGCTTTTCAACATCTTACCAATTATACCAATTGTCAGGACTTGAGTTCAACCCATTCCTTTGTAGATAATCTGTGATACCACTCACCACCCTGCCAACTGCGCCAATCTGTCTCAAAAGGAATTATGTACTTCACTCATAAGAGAGAAAAAACAATATATTTATTGATGAAAACAGTGATTTAGCAGGGCTTAATTGTGAATGAGACAGCAATTTAACAAAGCTCTAATGGTAGCTACGACATTAACAAGATTCATGACGGCAAGGTCACTTGATTATTTATTGCATAGAGGACAAGGTCAGAAAAAAAGCATCAGGGAGACCACCACATTGAGTCACAAGGTTCAGAATGGAGTTCTTTTTGCCATCCAGACTCCAAGCAATCTAGATACGACTGGATCCTATTCTAATCCCAGACTTAATTGTTTATGCCTAGAGGGTTTAATGCACAATCAATCCTTTATATCACTTAGCTAAGATTACAAAATTTCAGCTTGCTTAGCAAATTACTCACAAAGTTTCAACAAGCTAGCTAGTAGTCCCTTATCAAGTATCTGTCACAGGTAAGGAATCTCTCAGCCTCATGGAGTAACCTTGAGAGGCATCCTTGCTCAAGGGGAAGATACTGGCATGCAGTCCACTGCAGTACAGGAGAGCTCAATGGGCTCTGTGCTGTCCCCTATTTATGGGGGATTGACTACTAGTCATATTTGCATACCAGCCATTTTTGGTTGGTGTGTGCTCTGTTTGCCCTTGGGTCTATCTCCCCTGAATCCACCTTGCGCCCAGTTCAGCTATCACAACCAGACACATTCATCACAGTCACCACTGATGGTTATTGCCCAAGCAGGGTCACAGGTTAAAGGTCAGGTTAGGGGGAGCCAGTGTGTACACTGCCACACTCCGTGATTGCATATTTAAGAAAGGAAAAAAACTGCTGCCGAACAGCAGCTGGGTGAGAGGACTGAGAAAATGTAGAAACTCCCACAGACACAAAGGTCAGTGAAGAAGGAAGGTAGGAGGTGCTCCAGGCACTGGTTCAGAAGTTCCTCTGCAGCCTGTGGAGAGGACCGCGGTGGATCAGGTTGTCCCCCTGCAAACCATGGTGTACCACATGGAGCAGATCTCCGCACTGCAGCCCATGGAGAAGCCCATGGTGGAGCACGTGGATCTGACCTGAAGGAGGCTGCAGCCCATTGTGAGTCCTCGCAGGAGCAGGACTGGATCTGCTGGAACTGCAGTCTGTGGAGAGGAGCCCACACAAGAGCAGGTAATATGGTGGGAGCCGCCATGCCTGGAGGTCCCATGCTGAAGCAGTCCACTCCTGAAGTACTGCACCCTGTGGTACAGACCCATACTGGAGCTGTTCTTGAACAACTGCAGTTTGTGGGAAACCCATGTAGATTCAGTCTGGACTGCACCTCGTGGGAGGGACCCCATGGTGGACCAGGGGAAGAAAGTGACCATGAAGGAGCAGCAGGTGATGAAGTGTTATGGACTGACCACAATCCTTCATTGCCCATTCCCTTGCGCTGCTCATGGAGAGGAGGTAGATGAAGAGGAAGGTGTTTTTGGTTTGCTTTTAGTTCCTCACTGCTCTAGTCTGTTAGTAATAGGCAATAAGTTATATTAATCTCCCTTTGCTGAGTCTATTTTGCCTGTGATGGTAATTGGTGAAGGATCTCCCTGTCCTTATCTCAAGCCTTAAGCCCTTTTTCATTGTATCTTCTCCCCCTGTTTTGTTGAGAAGGGGGATTGAGAAAACGGTTGTAGTGGAGCTTAGCTGTCCATCAGGGTGAAATCACCACAAATACTGACCTCTGAGGAATGCCACTCGTTGGTGGTCTCTACTTGAACATCAAGCCATTGACCGCAACTCTTTGAGTGCGAACATCCAACCAATTCCTTATCCACAGAGTGGTCCACCCACCAAATCCATGTCTCTCCTATTTAGAGACAAGGATGTCGCACAAGAATAGCAATGCAATATCATAAAAGCACATTGGAGTCCAATATTTTCCTCCTGATGAAGGTGAAAAGTTAACTTTTGCTACAGAAGAATACAGTCTACAGTATCTACTGTCATTGACATATATTCCACTATGTTTGTCTAAAAATGTTAAAAGTTCCAGAAGTTATGAAAGAATAAGGAATTTTGTCCAAGATAAACAATAAAACTCGAGTGATACGCATTGTATGGTGCTTGACAATTGTATCTGGAAATGCTTAGAATAAGTATATACTCTCCAAAGAGGCAAAAACTAGTGTTTTCTTCTATATGTTAACATACATTCACCACCATTACTAATATTTCTATCACATAACAGACTGCCATTCAACACCTTGCAAATGTTTTCCCATTATTTGGCTGTTTATGTGATGGTTGGTAGGTTCAGTTAATAGACATTTTCAGTGACTGAGAATTTCTCTGGAAGTATTTTCTCATAAGGAATTAATTTTCAGCAAGAACACATCTTCAAATTGTTTTCTGCCCTATAGGCAGGATTCAAGATTCCTAGTTTGTCAAGAATTTAAATGTAGGTTGTTTTTTTTTTTCCTCTAGCATCATTTACACAAAAATACACATTCACAATGTGCTCATGCTCACAGACATTTCCTATAGCTCAGGAAGACAGAGATGGAAATAGGCAAAATATTTATATGAACACCATATCTACTAAATATATTCAGAATTCTGATTTCATAATTTGAATACAACTATTATGAATGTGAAACCCCCAACCCTAGCATAAGTATATGCTCTGTTATCTTTCCCACCTTCCCTGTGGGATCATCAGAAACTGAAGACAGTGTGATTATGAAAATACTGTAGCACAGCATGGCAAGTGTTTCATTAAAACTACAAAGAGAGAGGACAGAATATCCTCCATCCACAACATGTCTAAGAAAAGAGTTTTTAATTAGATGACTTTATGCACCAGTTCTCCCAAAAGAATCTGTTATAGTCAGGGTACATGATTAATCATGTTCACTTCATAAGTAATCATTCAATACTTACTTCTTAATCACAGATGAGAATTTTTTTCTTGCATATTTCTCAAATGCTTCTCTGAAGACAAAATTACTAGTTTCTTCTGTGTTATTTTTCATGGAAATATTCAGTATGAAAATTGAGTACTTCTCAGATGTTCATTAATTAATTTTCACTGCATTGAATAAGCTGAGGTGTCCAATATCTTAATTGCATATAAGATGGCCATCAGATATGAAGAAAGTAATGCCACAGAGAATAAATATTAACAAAATGTAAATGTTCAGCCTGATGTTTTCTGGATCCTGTTTTAAGATCACCACATCTTTTGTTTTGTTTCTGGTTTGTTTTTTCTTTGTTTGTTTGTTTGTTGTCATAATACAACTTCCAGTAACTTTAGTGACTTCTTAGAAGGACAAACATTTCTGCATAATTTATTCCAGGACTTAAGTCAAACCTACAAAATAAGGTATGTTTCATAAATTATCACCTGTAAAATGAAAAGGTTAAATCACTTGCCTATTGTGATGCAGAAGCTTTCCTAGAGAGAAAAGTCATACCTTTCCACAATTTGTAAAGGTAATTCACCAGTAATAACAAGACCAGCAAGGTTCATTTTAGATTCTTTCAAAATGAGAATTTAAAAGTCTGACCATGTTTCCCTAAAGACATACTCTGCATATAATAGAAATTAATTAGGTATAGTTCTATGGACAGTTTATGTAGTACAAAAGACTTGATCATTATAACTATTTCTTCTACCTTTATAAGTTAAAAAATAAACTTAAAAGTCAATTTTAGCTTAAATAGAGCTCTGGTCCTTTTAGCAAAATCCTCTTTCATAACATAATAATTCATACAAATGAAACTTGTCTTCCTATGTATTTTTACATTTTGATTGACAATAGGAAATCATCTGGATAAATCCTAATATGGACTTGTAGCAGACACACTGCTTTCTTCATATTATTGTAGTCCTAAATGGTGCTTGGTCAAAACAGTCATGTTTTCTTTCAATAATTCTTTGATGTTGAACATTCATCAAGTATCTTTACTTCTTTAAATTCTTTTGAAAGATGTTACATCTATCAGATTGCTTCATATCTTACAGCATGACAAACATCCAATGATCTATAAAACCTTCTTCCTTTGTCAAATACAACTGATGCCAGCCAAAATATTTCAGTTATTAGGACAAAAAAGGGGTATTAGTAGTCATATATTTATACATACTTCTGTCTCCCTCCTTAGAGATCTTCAAAAGCTGTTTGGATATGGTTCTGGGCAACCTGCTCTAGGTGTCCCTGCTTGAGCAGGCAGGTTGGACCAAATAACCTCCAAAGATCCCTCCCAGCCTTAACCATTCTGTGATATACAAACAGATATGAACGGTGATCACACAAGTGCTGTTTGTGTCAGGGCCCTGCAGATACCACCACACCTGGCCGTCCCTGCCCAGCCCCTCCAAGGCTCCCACCACCTGCCGAGGTCCCATGACCACATTTCAGCCCTCCAGGGCTCCCCTCACATTGCCAATGGTCAATGGCCCAGGACCCCATTACAGCTCTCCCAGGGCTGTCAATCCTTTTCTGAGCCAGGCCACAGCAGGGCCAGTCTCCAGCTCCCTACAGCACTGCCCTGCTTGACAATGGGCCCCAACGAGCCCCACAGGCTCACGTCTCAGCCCAGCCTCATCTCAACCTGGTCCCCAGGGCCATGTCCAGTGTTTCTGGGCTGCTGTGCTTCTGCCTGGGGCATTGGGATGGACCCTGGCTGCAAGGCCCTGCCCCGCCTCCTCACTGGGAGTTCTGGATGTTCTCAGTTCCTTGTCCTCAGGGAGCCTCTAGCCCATACTCCAGTGTGGAATTTTCCCATGAGGCAAGACAGTAGACAAAATTAGAAAACATTTGTTAGAAAATATTTCATAAATAAAATCAAGCAAGTTTGTCATTTACATGTATTTGATAATAGAACATTTCTTTATGTTGCTAAATGTTTTAAATACGTAGAAGCACTAAGTTGTCCTCTGCTTCATGGACTACCAACTGAAAGTGTGATGAATCTTTCTAAAAATGCCTAAATAACACACAGATTGCTTTCATTTTTGTGATTTTTGTTGTTGTTGTTGTTACCATTTATGATCCAAATGGTAAAAATCAGGAAGTTCATTTCAGTCTGTGACTCTGGAGCAAGGTGAGCTAAATGTCCCTGAAGTACATGTATACTAATGCACATGGTATGGGGAATAAAAATGATGATCTCGAGATCTGTGTTTAATTCTAGGGCTGTGATCTTGCTGGGATCACAGAGAAGTGGTGGGATGGCTCCCATGACCGGAGCATTGCAGTGGAGGGATACAGGCTGTTTAGGAAGGACAGAATGGGATGAGGAGGAGAGGATGTTGCCCTCTATGTGAGACAGCCGCCGAAGTGCATGGAGGTCTGCCTGGGGATGGGTGAAGAGCTGACTGAGAAAAAGTGATATGAAGTGCAATTGCTCACCTTTGCTTTGCCTAATACAGCCCAGGATCGTAGAGTCATAGAATCATAGAATCATTTAGGTTGGAAAAGACCTCCAAGATCATCTAGTTCAACCACTAACCTAGCACTGCCAAGTCTACTACTAAACCATGTCCCTAAGCACCACATCTACTTGTCTTTTGGTCACCTCCAGGGATGGTGACTCAACTACTTCCATGGGCAGCCTGTTCCAATGCTTCACAACCCTTTCAGTGAAGAAA
>VXAL01015553.1:1993-27563 GCA_013399475.1 Chauna torquata
CCTCATATACAAAAGCCAACAACTCCAATGGGGAGACCGAGAATTCTCCCTAAGATACTTCTTTGCTGAGATATTGACTATTACTCGGGTAGGCTAAAGTTTCTCACTTTGTCTAGGCTTGTTTTGGGTTTTGGTTTTTAAACTTCAAAAGGCTTTGGTTTTATCCTAGTGTACTTGATCTTCAAAGAACTTTGCTGACTTTAGATTTGATACTTTGTGATGCCAAACACATAAGGTGTTGAATGCTTTTGCTTATGCTTGCACTTTCACACCACTTGGTCGTTACCTAATTAAACCACTTCCTACCTGGATCTCTTGATTGTAGAAACAGCTCATGTGCATTATGCCTTGTAGAATCTAATAAATGCCTTTTACCATTTCCTTTTTAAAAAAATTTATTTGCTAATATGTTGTCATAACCTCTTTATCTTTTTTTTTGTATACAGGTTGGAATGGTTTCATCCCCCCCCCATGCTGTTTCTTAATCATCATGCTATATGATCGTTCCATTTAGTACATATTCCAAGACCAATTATTTTACATTTTTCTACACTGAATTATATTTGCCATCTCCTGGCCTAATTACCTAAATGATCCAAATCCTTTGAAATCTGATTGTATTATTCCTCATTATTTGCTCTGACTCTAACTGTAGTATCACTTGAAAATCTGGAGATCTTACTGTGATTGCTATTCTGTAAACCAATGACATAAGAAAAGCTTTGACAAGTAGTAGTAAGTATATGTAGCACTTCCCTTTTAAGTTTTAAAGGTAAATTTTACCCTCAAATAGACTACATTTGGTCACTATGCGTTTGATCTTTGAAGAGCTGTATGGTTAAATTTGATTCTGCAAGGCACTAAGATGTATTGCAAGGTGCTGAATGTCTTCCACTTACGTTGCTGCTGTCTAGTTTATAAGATGCCTATAAACCAATACAGTTTTCCAATACTTCATGAGGTGACCAGGTATTTCTTACTTCTCTTCTGGGGACACTGAGGCAGGAAGATGTGATGCGCACAGGATGTGATGGAAAGCAGTATCACAGGTAGAGCTCATGTCTAGAGCTTGATTTGCCTGTCAAAATCATCTGCCATAGTATCAACTGTGATATCTTGTAACAATGTATTCCCTCTGACTTGTCAATATTCATAGGAAAGGAACATGCCAGCTATCAGTTTGAGGAATATAAATGTCAAGTAGGTTAACTTCCATATTGATGACTGTGTAATTTTATCCATAGTTCATTATTGATTTGATTTTGAAAATTAATTTTGTGATAGGCCTTACTGCACTCGGCAGTTTTGCAAGTAAAATTAACTGAGGACACCATGTATAGCGCTAAGATATCTTACAGGTTAAGTAATTAATTTTCTAATATGCCCAAGATATTTGCTGCCAATCAAAAACTGTGCTTGCAGAGAAAAAACACCTCACAAAGCAAACAAAACCAAGAAAAAAACCTTCAACCCATAACCCAAAGACTGAATTTTGACTTTCTAAAAAAAAAAAAAAAAAAAAAACAAAAGTCCAAAGTATGCATATTTGACTTTCATCATTTTTTAGCTGTGTTTGCATTATTTAGTGTGGAATCTGAATGTTGCAACCGTAAGGAGCCTTTTTGACTAGTGCAGTGTTCTGCACAGAATGTGCTTTCAGCCTGGTTCACTGAGAAAAAAATAGTTGCCTCGCTACTTAGCATCACTGCCGAAATGTAAAAAGTACTGGCAAACCTTTATATAGATGTAGCTTATCTAGCTTCCCCAAGGATCCTAAGCTATTCTGCCAAAATGTTCTTTTTCTGGTAAAACTGAGTTATTTTAGACTTTTGTGTTAAGATATCCTGTTTTTTTGTTTTGTTTTGTTTTTAAGTCACACTCCCAACTCATTGGTGGTCTTCTACATTGTAGTCTCCATGCCAAAGTGAATGATTGTATTAAGTACTTCCCCTACTGATTCCTTATGGTTTTCTTGTGTATGATGTGTGCACGTATGTGTTTGTGGGGGAGTGTGTGAATATGTGAGTACATTAATATGTATCAACATGCATACACAGTGTTCAAAACTGGCATGCATCTACTTGCTTACATAATAGGAAAAGGAAACCCAGTATTTATCTTGCATGCTCCATTGAAGAGTTTTGACAGAGTAGCTGTAAATGGCAGGTGAAGCTCAACTGAGATTGAGCTGTGTCTGACTAGAATAACTCACTTCTCCCTCTCTCTGTTGTTCACTCTTGACTGGTACTGCCCATTTTTGAAGAGGTACTTACTGGGGAAATTCCCTTAGAAAAGTGCACTCCATCCCCTAGAGTAATAAATGATGGTCTCGCAGGGCAGAAGCCATTGTCACGTAGACCTTAATACAGCTCTTAGCTTTTAAATGTTGTCTAGCCAGGTTTGGGGAGGCTGAATGATACCTGGCATTTTCTACTGTCGCGTTAGTTGTTTGCTTTTTCCTTTTACTTACCATGAAAAATATAATTTAAACTCTCTACCCAGTATATTGCGGTTTTTCACATAACAACAATATCAGCTTGAACAGCAGAAAAGTTAGCTCTTCTTACCAGGTGCTAGTTTCAAAAGGATGGCTGTGTGTTTTTGCAGACTGTAAACAGGATGTTCAAACAAGTGCAATTCTTCTCACGTAAGCAGAAAGCACTAACGTGCAATAGAAGTGCCACTATAAACATTTACCCTGAGCTTTCTGTTAATACAGAAAGGTTCTGAAGTTTTGTCACCTTAGCCATGTTGGGTTCCTTGTGATTAGCAATGTATACGTGAAACACTCTGGCTTCTGTGTTGATTGACACCCAATGAGAGTACTTCTAGTCTCAAATCCAAAGAGCTCACACTCCACAGTTTCTCTGTGTGCTGAAATACAAGGAAGCATTTGTGCATGGGAGAGCTAGGAATCAGGGCTCATTATCTGGGTGTGCTTTTCCTCTCAAAAACAATGTGGTACTCCATACCCCTCCACATCTGCCTTGTTCAGTACAAGAGAAATCTGTAGTTTCTGGGTCAACCTGTAGCACATCATTACTGCTTTGAGAGCCAAAAAAAAAACCCAACAAAACAGTCTAGATTGGGCTTCACAGGTGTCTTTTGGTGAACTTCAGGAGACAAAATGGCTTAATTAAAGAATAACTTCAAGTTTATTTGAAACTGGAACGTATTCAAATGTGGTAATTTTTTAAAAATAATGAAAGAGTGTAGGGTGATGCACTCACTGAATCTTCTAATTTTCTAAAATTTAATAATATGATATACATCAGCAAATAAGAAATGAAAAAGGGGTCAGGACAGAGAATTTACATCGTATTTTCTTCATTCCTGGATATGAGTCATAGACAAGACAAATGGCCTTTATTAGATGGAAATTTAATTTAAGATTCCTTCTGAATGAATGTTTTTGTCATGTTTTATCTGTTGATATACAGTCAATTGAAGAACTCTTGAACCAAATTTTTTTCTAAAAGCAATTTTACATAAATTTAGTCATTATGAGGCATCATCTTTCATTGTTTTGGGTTGTGTTGTTTTTCTAAATCCTTCTTGCTACCTAGAATAAAAATAAAGGAAAGAAGACATTAAATATATGTGGGAGTTTATTTTCAGGACTATTTTCCTCGTAAATAATAATGTTCCTTTTAAACGGTGTTTGTTATGCATGCCAGCTCTGATGCATAATAGGTTTTGTTACAATCTTAAATTTCATTTAACAGCTCAAGTATGAACTACCACTCGCCCAAATGAGCCGTATTCATTTTTTTTATTATTTAAAAAAAAAAAAAAAAGCAGATTCAGGTGCTGTTTTTGCTGGACATAATGAGGTAAGCTGGGGACACTACACTGTAGGATATCTGTTGGACTGAAGAAGTAGGACTTAGTTTACAAGGTGCTCAGCATCTGTGTCGTTGAGCAGTGCTGGTTATGGGGAGGTGACATTTTTATTGTTTCCCAGTGGGAACTGAAAGCAGTAACATTTCACTGGAATAGCTCCCTCCCCTTTTTAAATGCATTCATTTTCTTGTCTCTCAACAGTAACATTTTAACTCTTTAAAGAGTAATTGTGCTGTACCTATTTGAACCACTGGCTCTCGGCAAATTGAAGCTGGCATTTCAAAGAGAGGACAAGACATTATAAACTCCTGACTCTTTTTTCCCCCACTGCACATAGCTGTTGTAGTTGAGGTCATCTGGCCAGTCAAGCAGCAACTGCACGTCACAATTGAGGTTAACAGACAAACAAAACAAATAGGTGAAGCAGCTAATAAGAGACAACCACCGAAGAAATGAATTGCTCTTCTCAAGGCTCTGTTGTAATTTCATTAAGTAAACACCATTTTTCATTTTTTTTGTTGTTTCACTCTTTCTTTCTTGAGGATTTCTTTTACAAAGAATTCTGCAATTTCGTAGTTTGGTAAAAACTGCCAAGAGTACTCATATACATTCAGGTGGATATTTTATGTATAATTTTTTCTTTAGCAGATCAAAAGGTAAGAAGATGACATGGGCACAGTATGATTCCCTCTGAGCTTAAAAGGAAAGGTCTCAGTCTCTTGTACAGGAATTAATAAAGAGAGAGATGTCTTGATGACATGCACTTCCTCTTAATGAAGCCAGCCCATTCCCCTCAGAAAAGGGGTCAGATGGGATTTGACTCTATAGCTACAGGACTAGGGGGGAGGAACTTGTTTGCTGCTCTTTCAAGTTAACAAATTTCCGTATAGTTTTTCATAAATGCTGACCCAATTGTCTCTTTCCTGTTTTGCTTCTGTGGGTCAGTTCTCCATAAGGCACTACAGTATTCATTTCCATTGCGTGGGATGCAGAGCGGTGTTTGCATGGCTAGTCTTCCTCACAATTTACCCCTGAAAGAACAAAACTTTTTGGCAGGACTTGAGCTGTGTGTTATGGTCATGTGTGCCCTTACAGGATGGGTTTGATTTTTACTTGTATGTAGTATTGCCAGATCCTATAAGTACTTCTTGGTGGGGGCTGATGCAAGTTTTATAATAGGAGAAGTTTCCAGTTATGGTGAGAATAAATGTTTTTGTCTGCCTGTCCCATTTGTGCTGCTGCCTAAAATGGAGCCAATGATCAAAGTCACTGACATCGTTCTCCCATAGCGACCTAGTCATATTACTTCAAGTGCAACTAGGGGCAAGTATCAAAGTAGTTCAGTTTCTGGGCCTTGTTCATCTCGCTGTTCCCTTGGAAGCAATGAGTTGGTCAGTTTGCTGCTCTGTGTTTCACTTGGCCAAGGAAGTTGACCAAGAGAGATGTAAAGGAAAATTCTATACTGTGGTCATTCTAGATGTGGGGAAAAAAAAAATCTGTAGTATTTCCTACCCACCTCTTCCGGGATGGAAGGAACAGCAAAGGCTCATGCAAAGGTTCCACAACAAAGGTTAAAGAAACTAAGTTGCTGCAGTGCTGGGGGGGAAAAAGACTATTTTGTGAACTGCAAGTTGGTTAAAGGCCAAAAAGCAAAAAATGGAGTCTGTCCCTTTTCAGGGTGAAGGAGTCAGGAGAGGGATACTCGCGAATCACCATCAGTGACTCAGAGGCTGAGATGAACATTAAAAACTCTGTAAATGATGCTAAGTTTGTTTCAGAAGCCAAATGCTGTGTGCTAATGATGAGGAAACCTACAAGGGCCTGGCAAAGCTGTGTGTTTGTGTGGGGAAAGGTGGCAGATCAAGCTCCAGAATAGATAAGTGAGGTAATCATCTAAGTAAAAATAATCTGAACCATACCAGCAAAATGCCAAACTCAGCACACGCAATTGCAACTCGAGGAATACCCTGGAGACAGTTGAGAGATTTCTGAAATGGTCGGCTGAATGTGCAGTAGCAGCAGCCATAAGAACCAGCAGAATGTGGGGCATTATAACAAGACAGAGGCCAGCATCTTGGCATTATATAAAGCCCTGGTGTTTTACACAGCAGGCACTGAACTGCTGGAACGTGCTGTAAGGAGCTTGTGGAAGTAGACAATTTCAGCAGGTTTGAAAGGGATTAGATTAAGTCATGTACAATGGGTCAATAAATAGATACTAAAGGATTAGGCAGGGATCTATCCTCTAGCATCCATAATACAACACTTTCTGGTGCTGGGGGAATATCAGAGGAATGGATTGCAGGCAGTGTCAGGCTTGCTTGTTCTTTCTAAGTAGCATCCCCTAACGTCACTCTCGGTGATAGGATCCTGGGCTAGATTGTCTGATGCAGCAGGACAAAGGCACATTAGGCAGCTAGAACAACCTGAGGACTGAACAGATATGCCACTGAGAGAAGGAAAGGAGGAATACTACTGCAGGGCTTGGGAGCAAAAATGTCAGGGTGGGCATACTGATGGAGAATGAGAGGACTGTTTTGCAAGTTTGGGGGTTGGAGGGGAGGGGCAGAAGAGGTGGGCCAAAGAGGGGCATGTGTGCAGTGGAAGTTGTGCTCGTAGCAAACACGCCGACACATGGAATAGGTAGAATGAAGTCCAAGAGAATGAACAAAGTTGCAATGTAATAAATCTCTAAGCAAATTTATGATTTTTTTTGATAGATGCAGGTTAGAATACTTTGGTTTGCCTAGAAATGAAAAAAAAAGTAATCTTTAGGGTTGGATCACCGCTGCTAAAGACGTTAGGACTCGTATATTATCCAGACAGTTACTATAGCTTAAAACATACTCTTTGTAAGTTGCAATAGCTGACAGTTACTGTGCCATCTGACTAATATAAAAGTGAGGAAATACATTATGGACTTAAACTTCCATATAAGTAATATAAAAGCTAATAAAAATATAAAATCTACCATGACTAAAAATTTGTGAGAAATCTACTAAATGCTACTAAGTGAACAAAAAAAAAAAAGTAGTTTGGTAAGTGTGTTAGAGCTGACTGTTACATATCTTCTCCAACTTGAGATGTGAGGAAAGCATTACAGCATTTGGAGAGCAGGTCCTGGAAGCAGAGGATCAGACTGTCTAGAAGCACATGGTGTAGGAAGTAACTAGTCTCTAATGTGGGCTACAGGCAGGCATCGTGAACTACCTAATAGCACCTGTCTGTGCTAGAGCATACCTGCTACGTTACAAATCCAAAGTTAAGTGATGTTCAGTACCACAACACTCTGAAAGACTCACAGGTATGTGTTAAAGATAGCATTGTCAGTCCCCCTAGTTCAAAGGCTGGACATTACTGGCTTGGTGCTTGTTCTGAAGGCTAACAATATAAAATGAAGCTTCCTCTATTTTTGTTGGCTGAGGTAACTAGTGTTACTGTCTCAGTAACCGGTTTTTGACCCTTACTACAACTGAAATGGTACGGCAAAGGCTCATATTCCCTGTTGCCTTGCAGCATGCATCTTACAGCTTCATTCATGTTCTGAAGTTGTAAGTCTTTTTCCATGCCTCTGTTCACTAGCTTTATTTGCACAGCCCCCGCTCAATTTTACTGGTCTTCCATGATCACGTGTGTTTCTTGTTCTACTGTAAATCACATATGGGACTACAGGCCAATGCTTCTCTTGGAGGCTAGAGAGAGAAGCAAGAACCCCAGAGCACTGTGTATTTTCTGTGGGTCAGAGCTATTTCGGTCCTTGTGGAAATGGTGTGAGCAGCTCCGCACTCACCACCTCTTTAGCTGGGCAGGTGGAAAGGGGAGCATTAATAATGTTGATAATTATGCCAGTTCTACCTCACCCTATCAACAGCTCCGACTGGCTGATTTCTCTGCCTCCTGAGAAAAAGCAGCCTCAGAAAAGGAGATTGTACTCTATGCAAGCAGAAAACCCCAGTGGGGCCCTGGGCTGCGGGCACAGTTGCTCAAAGCAAGCGGCTCTGCAGCTGATGTCTTCTTGACACACCTCTGCAAACAAAGTGCAAGAGTTCATGATGCAATCTGTTGTGAGATGCCTTGGCCATAGATGTATTTTCTTTTATAGTTTCCCGGTGGGTTTAAAACTCCTGTGTGTTGTAGCATCTGGGGACCGCTAAGCAAAATAGCAATTATTATTCTAACCATTAGAGCATTGTGAAGCCTGGATTTGGTTGAATCTAGATGGCACAGTGGCTAAAGTCCTAAGACATTCTCTTCGCACTTATGCCAAGCTTTCTGCACAAGGAGCTGGGGTTAGTACTGCAGTGAGAGAGTTTTTAAAAAACAAAACAAACAAAAAAAACCAAAAAAACCCAAAGTTATTAAGGTGTAAATAAGTCTACAGTCTAAGACTGTGTGCATAAAGAAGAGACAATGTTCTATCTGTGCCTTACACGTGGATTTTAAATGTCACAGAAATGAGATGCTAATAAATGTAAACGAGTTCTATTTAAAAAATAAATTAACTAAAAATTGTTTTCACTGTATAAGGTGGTGTTTTCCAGTTTATAGTTGTTGTTTTGTTTGTTTGTTTGTTTGTTTGTTTTTGAGGAAGCTGTGAAGAATTAAATGTTCTTGTCTCCTCTTTCTCTAGTTTCCTAAATATGCTATGGAAAAGATGGTGGTGTCCTATGCATTTCTTCTGTACAGCATGGGGCCCATATACTCCTTGTGGAACAGGGGATGGAATCTGGAAAAACTCCTGCAAGGGCAAAGAAAATTAGAGCTGCTAAAAGTAGGAGGCTATGTATGTGGGATTTTTTTTTCTTGGCTTCTTTTTTTCCTGCTAATAGTAGATTCTGTGGGTGTACGACTGCTGACAGCCACATAAACACTGCTGCAGAATTCCTCTATCCCTGCTGCAAATTTTGGGCCTGTTGTGCTGTAATTTCAGAGCTTCTGTTTTTGTATATCCAATTATAGATCTTATTTTGGTGTTGAAATTTCAGCAGGTGGCTATAGTAGGCACAGATCTAGCTGACTTATATATGGAATCGTAAAATCAAGCACCAGAGACAACGCTTGGTTGTAAACTGATTGTGATTTATTCCCTTTTTCTTATTACAGGGAAAAAAAGCATACAAATCCTTGTAGGCTTGAATCCCTCTGAACAAAGAAGTTAAAATGATATGCAAAGTACTGGTGTTCCACACATACGTTAACATTGCAGATATGTAAGAAATGGTAAATAAGAGTTAATTGCATTGTAAGTGTACATAATCTCACGAACTGTTCTCCACTGAAGTCATAATTAACTGTCTGCATGTACAGAGCTGCCCAGTAATGTTTCCTAGCAGCACTTATCATCAAGGACTTGGCATTAGGTTAGAATGGTTTACATAGAGCCAGTTAGAAACTGTAATTTTCATCAAACAGTACAGTAGTTTTGTCTGTTCTGATTACGAACCACGCTCATTTTCTAGCTTAAGATGTAGTGACAAGTGTCAAAGCAAATTTTTCATTTAACAACATATTGAAGCATCAGTAATACTGGCTAGAAACAGAAGAAAATAATAGTCCTAATGCAACAACAACAAAGAAAGAAAAGTGTGACTGTAATTATTGTGTCCATAGCCTGGAGTTTTGGGCAGCAAATCTGAAAGCTGTGTAACCTGAATGGTTTGATCTCTTTTCTGCTTCGTCCCCCTCCCTTAAAAGAGAAAAGGTTCTCCAGTTTTACGTTGCACTTATTTTAGCTAACTAGTCAACAGAATTAAATGGAAAGAAATTATATTAAACTTTCCAGTGCTGCACGCTAATGCAGAGACAGAACAAAGAAATGGGAACAGTTTTGTACTAGTTCAAAGGTAATCTCTCTAGTGATCATGTAAAATTTAAACTTCAACATGAGTATGCTCATGAAATGCCTTCAGATATCAGCCCACATTACAATCTGCTATTTTGTTTTGAATGAATGTGTCGTGACTAGAAGTTGAAGTGGTAACTACAGATAAGATTGAACACAGTGCTTTAATGATATCCCTTTTCAAGTTAGCTGCTGGAAATACTTTCATTTAATTTGTTGAAGTCCATTGAGAATATAATTTTATTTTGCTTTACATAAAATTAACAAACTTAGGATGTTCAAAAGCCAGTGCCAAAATCTTAATTGAAATGGACGTTTTTTACGGTCTTAAGTATGTTGCTTGGAAAAGGAGCATCCTGTCTGAAATAATTCTATCTTTGATCTTTAAATACTGAGACAAATTCAGTCAGAATACTTTGCATGCATTTCAGTTGTGTAGAGTATTTGCTTTGCTGTGCCAGTCTTTTAATATGTTGTACTGTATTAGTTTAGAAGAGTGCTCTTGCTGGGTTTTGTCCCAGAGCATTTATTCTCGTTTTCTGTAGAGGGGTGGAGCTGCTTTTTGTTTATTGTCAACAGTTTTAGTAAATCTAATTTGGAATACTGTATTTGTGTCAATGGTAGCAAGATCAGTTCAGCTCAAATAACTTAACCTTTGTAAGACCCTGTCTAACTTCTGGTCTGTAGGAGTGCAAAAGCCTTCTGCAGTGGAATTGGTGTGGTTTTCCCATGCAGAAATGGGATGTGTAGGAGGACAGGAACTGAAAGTTAAAATCCAGAGAGATCAGAAGAAGGATATACATATCTTTGTTACTAAGAACTCAGATCTGAAATAGCATCTTTTTGATCCTGTAAAGGGCTGGAGGAAAGCATTGAATTGAGATGGGAGGCTCAGGCTAGCTGAGCTGTCACTGCATTTCTTTTACTCCTTTCTCTGCCATCTATTGCGATAGATTTCAAGAACAAACATGCTTGGGCTTGATCTTAAAGCTGGCTGCATATGAGCTTGGTCTGGTGTAAAACTTGTGCCATGTCTCAAACAGCCTTTTGGGGATATGGTGAAAGAGCTTGCATGGATCTATACACATTTGTGTAAACGTGCCCATCCTGATTTTCTCCATTAATGGAGCTGCTTATCTAAGCTGGACCCAGGAAGGGGATCTGTAGCCGTGAGGTAGATCTGGTTTTCATTCTTCATAGAGAAGTGCCACTACAACTGAAATAAGTACTGAGGATTTTTGTGTGTGGTAATTGGATCAAACTCTTTAAAGAGAACTGTTAAATCTAAGTAGACGCTACATTGCTCCAAGCCCATGTAGCAGTGGTATTTCCCAAGTTCGGTTTCATTTGATCCTTCATACTGTGCACCAAAGTATTTTTGAAATGAAGAATAAGGATCCACTAATTTGCAGTCCTTGCTAGGACAGCTTCTTTGGGCTGTTGCTTCCAAATAATCCGAGTAGCAGTTGACACATGAACCTAGTTGGCAAGGATGCCAGTGTAGCTATTTCTTGACTATGACACTAAGTAAGACAGTGAAAGCATTTTCGTACTGTCCAGCTTTTCATTGTTATTTGCCCTAGGGTCACATTGAAATAGCTTGAAAATAACATGGCAAGTAAATCTTTTGTGCATCAAAGTTTAGAGATAACTAACTATTTCATATGTAGATAGGATTTGATTATATGTAGTTAATATTTTTTTTCTTCAATATTTTATATTAAATAAAAATGTTTACTGTTAGAAGAAAACTGAACATCTCGCCACCCCCAAACAAGCAAGCAAACAAAAAAAACACTCAAAACTAAACATGTTCCAAATCAAATTTCTGGTAGCAGATAAAAATTCCTTTGCACTCAGATCTGCTACAGTCAGGGAAAAGCAGTTCTAGAGACTGGACACAACTTTCTCTGAATTATTATTTAAATGCAGGCTCCAGACGTATTACAATGCAAACATGTTTTGTGACTGAAGATGACCATCCATCCTCTCCCCTTTCTGCCTTACTAGAGGTTCCTTGAAGTGTTCAAGGCGTTAGATACAATGCTGAATGTTGCCTGAAGATAAATTGCAGCACTTTTGTTTGCGAGCCTGTATGAGGAAGAGTCTGAATTTGCAGTATTGAAGCTTTGACTTCCAATGCAGAGCCACGCTCATACTGCTTGCGTGTCTGTGTACATCTCTTTCTGAATGAACTGCTCAGTGTTAGCTCTTTGAGAAAGTGAGTGGCCTCAGAGGCAAAAAGGTGGTGAAAAACCTCAGTAAAACAAACAAACAAACAAAACCTGTTTTATATTAGGTTGGGATTGTATTTGCCCACCATGATGGTATGTCACAAAAAAGGGCATTCCAATCTAAATGTTCCTAAACTCATGCATACAAGAGCTTTTCTGAGAACGTGGGTTAATCAGTCCTCATCACTTGGAATCTTCATTTGCTAAGTTTGCTACCCATCTTCTTGCTTTGAAGGGGAGCTTGGTGAAGTGTTCTGATTTATTAACATGATTACAGCCCTTGATGTAATATTTTTTTCTGGGGTCCAAAGCTGTGGGAGACTATGTTCCCTACCTGGCTGCCCACTGGGAAAGAGTTGTTATTCATCCAAGCTACTAAGAAAACTGGCACTGTTCTTTGATTTTCTTCTCTGAAGCTTCCAGAGCTTTTGTAAGACTAGAGCAGGAACGGCTTAGCAAGTTTGAACATTTGAGTTCTCTCCCATCCTTCCTGGGGAGAAAAAAAAAAATAGGTCTGTCCATCAGATTCTCACTCTTTCTTAGCCTTTTCTTCTAGGCATGTAAAAGTAACCTCTGAAATAGGAAGTACCTTGATGAAGCTCCCCCCGTGAAAATCACGTAAAAGACCCCCTGGAAATATATTTTCCCAGACTTAAACTAAGATGAGTGCATGAAAACTGTATGAAACATGGGGCAGAGTGCAAAGGGAAAGCATGAGTTTACACCAGGAATGGTGAGAGGCAGGGGCAGTGGCAGGGTGGTTGTCTGCCCAACTGAGGTGGAGTTGATGGCTGATGATACGAAACTGTTGATACAAGTGTACAATTTATATGGGTTTTGCATATGCGTATGTTACTGTCACAGTGGGACTGACACATGTAGACTGTGACAGAGAGGCAGCAGTTAAGGCTTTGGGGAAAAGCTATCAATGGTTATATACAGTTCATACAAGTGCATGTATGTACTTTCATCTCTGCTGGGATTCATGTCAAGTTGTCTGTAATGAGGGTCAAAAATTTCATTACTCACTTTACAGCTGTGAGGGTTCCAGTACCATAACTGTTACACATGCTGTGGATGAGGAGGGGGCATTAAGAAAAATAACTTCAGTCAAACCACAAATAGAAGATATTTTTGAAGGCTTTTTTTTTTTTTTTTTTTTAGGTCTTGTAATTTTGGGGAGAGACTAGCTAATGAGAGAGCCAGTCTGCCCCCTTCACGCTGTCCTGTGTGAAGGCAGGAAAGCCTCCTCATCTACGTGCTGTGAGTTCAGTACTGAGATAAGCGTTTTCCTCATTGCTCCAGCCGGGGTTGCTCTCAGTCAGCACAGAGTAGCAAGAGACAGCTGCCTATGTTGGGACTGTGGAAATGGTGAGAAGGGCCTCTCATCGCTTAGACTGGAGGTGGCACATGGCTGAATTTTGTGGGTTCCGCAGTAGATTGCACACTGAATCTCAGGAAGAATTCATCATACTGATAGCATAGCTGATGTTCTTTTCCTTAGCCTAAAACCAATATCTTCATGCCACTGCAGTCCTCTCCATCTGACAAACCACTTTGTGCAGAAACAGGCTTTGACCAATGATGTCCTTATATATAATGTATACAGTTCTATTTCTAGCTGTGCTATTTTCCAGAAGCATTTCTTCTAGAACAATAGCATACTGATTTTGGCTTTAAAATTGTGAGTATTCCTATTTTAAATCATAGAACTATGATTCATTTTAATAAACTGTCATATCTGTGCCAACTGATATTCAAGTGCATATTCAAGTTTATCATGAACAACTTGTTCGCTACATAGGAAATTGAGCTCTGTCTTTCTATCAACTACGTGCAATCAAATCTGACCGGGTTGACATTTCAACCTGCTTGTACAGCATGTTTTTTGCTGCAATTTCAGGTGAGGCATTCTCCACTAGGGTAGTATATCTTTCTGTTAAGTTAGGTACATGGGGGCAGGAGTGCAAGCAGTGCTTGTCTTGCAAAATATGCTATTGAGCTGTATTGACTTCTCATTTAGCTGTATTGGGTGTTCACTCTGGAAATCCAGCTAGGTTTCTCATTGCTCATGAGAAGTCTGATTAGTATTATGTTAACTAACAAATGCGTATAGGCACTGAGGGCTTATGCACTTTTTATGCACCTGATGAACAGAACAGAAAAGACATGTATATGAAATAATGAACTTCCCAGTGAGTAAGTCATGCAGTTTGCTAGACTGTACAATTAAGCTATTTTTTCAGTTTTTGGAAGGCAGATGTAAACAATGGATTAGTAGTTTATTTGTCTGTGTTTTAAGCCAGCTGTGTACTTCCAGATTCTGCAGTGCACGATGAAACAGAAGAAAGATGTGGTTTGGAAACGTGATGGAATCAGTTCAAGCATGCATGGCCAGAACCCTCAGCTCCCCTTGATTTGGCCTCTGGTTTGTCATTCTGTGACCATCCAGGAGTTCCAGATTTCTGCTGAGGATTTTTTACATTTCCTGTAGCCTTTCCAAATATTTCTTGAAGTCAGCGTTTGCACAGCTTCTTAGGAATGCTCTGTTACCCTGGCTCCTCTGGCTGTGAGACTGGGTCTGTAGGCCAGTACCCTTGCTTGTCTTCCTTTCAAATGATGTAAATCTCACTGGTGAATGTGTGGAAACTACTTTTTAAGGAAGGTCAGACAGCTAGTGATGAGTTAAAGCTAGACTAAGTAGTTTTTCTAAAACCAAACCAACAATTACCTTCTGGATCATAGAAGGTCAAAGTTGTTTGTTCTGAGTGCTCAGATAGAGTCCTTTCAGAAAGAGGGTAATGGAGCACTCATGTTTCTCTCTGAAATCCATGAAGAATATCTCCCATTCCATCTTCTGCATTTTTCTTCACATGGTTCCTTTGATCCTTGCTGCAGGGAGTGTTCCTGAGTTTGAAAGTTGATGTCCAGTTGTGCATGTGTGGGAAGAGGGGAATGTTTCATTCATTGCCAAGATACGCTTTTATGAGTGGGAGAGTTTCACTCTAAGAACTGATCGCACATCACATCAAACAGGACATGCAAATGTCCACATTTATCTTAATTTTGATATATGAATTTTGACTCAGTCATTTGTCTTAGAAATGCTACCAAAAGAAAAAAAAAGAAAAACTGAGGCATGTGCCTTAACAGCACAGCAAAATGTGCACATTCTTTCTTCATGAAGTACGCTGAGGAGATTCTGACAAGGAATAGCAGCAGTCTAGCCTACCATTGAGGTGTTAGGCATGTAATGGTTATAAAAAGCAAATCCTTCGGTGGCAATTTCTTCTATGTTTAATTTCAACACAAATCTGAAACCAGAAAAATGAGATAATATCTGAAACCAGAAAAACTGGATAATATCTGGGAATCTGTAATTTCTTGCTCATGCTTTGCATTTCAGGAATGGGCTTGGACTCTATCCATGTTACAACGCAAAAGATATGCTGTTTATTACATGAGAGCTGTGCTTAAGAATGCTTCTTGTAAGTATTTTATTGTCACCTTCATCTTGAAGCAATCCAGAGTGAAAGTATCGAAGGTAGATAGACTGTTGGAGCAGAGGGAGTGACTGAGGGAGGAGCTAAGGGAGCTAATTGCAGGGGCAGGGAAGAGAGGGAAACAACAGGCAATCAGAGGCATAGGTGCTGTGAAGAGAGAGAAGATTCTTGTAAGCTTCCATGTGAAAAACTTTTACTATTGTTTTCAGATGGCTTATATTTTTTAATGTACGTTTGAAGGTATGGCGCTTATAACTTCTGCATGCTTTGTGTTCATGGAATTTCAAATAATCTCACAGACAATTGTACTTCCCATTTAATACAGAGAAGATGGTTTAGAACACGTGGTATTTGAATGCAATCAGGATAAGTTTGAATTTTCCATTTAAATGGCAACTGTTGTTTACAAAAGTAATGATTTTTACATGAAATTAAGCACAGTTCAGTCATACATATAGAGGTAAGGAGTTACTTCCATTACTGCCATTTGATCATGCCCTACTGTTCTATAAGGAAACTATTTTGATGATTTCATGGGGCTTAGAATCTCTCTTATACTAAAATTTGTGTATTATGATGGCCCCAGGTATGATGACAGTACCGGCAGCAGATTACAGAAATAATTGCACAGCGAAGCTTAATGCAAACATGGTGCCTGTATTGAACAAAGTTGGTCTTAGAAATTGGGGCCTTTATAAATTGCTGCAAAGGAAGTAGAAGAGTGAGAGTGAGCATCTGGGCCTATCATTTATAAAGCCAATAAACTGCAAAAGGAAAAGCAGTATCTTGAGGAGAAGAAGGGATTATAGGGCACTGTTGAGAATTTTAGACAGGCAGAATGCTATAATATTCATTAAGTCCGGCAGTCAGAACATTCCCCATCATTAGTTGTTTTGATTTCACTTCACATAATCAATCTGAATTTTGCTTGCCACTAATGGTGTGACTTCAATAGCTGGACAGATGACTCTTTGTCCTGCCAAATGCGTTCTCATCTATGGTGTCACCATCTGCTGCTATAAATGGGACAAGCATTGTTAGTGTCCTTTGCCAGATGTGGTTTAAATCTCTCATTCTGTGGTAATAAAAGTGCTTTCATAGATGAGTGAAGGTGTGTCGTGCCCGGTTCGTATGGGTGAGCTGGAGTTTGTAAGGTGCCACTGTTGAAAAGAAGCTCTGAAAGGTGACACCTAGACATTGTGTATGCCATATACTCATAGCGCCTATCAGGATCATAAAATGTCTGCCAAAATTAGTTTTGTTGCAGAAAGTTTTCAAATAATTGAATGGAGCTTACTGCTTTCCAAAGGTTCTTTCGTGTTTTTTAGTGTTTTATGCCTAGACCACTCCTAATGCGTATATTTGAAAGCAAAGAAGAAAAATCACTTGCTTCATAAAAATTTGTAGTCTTCACTGGAATACAATTAAATGAATTCTGCATTTTGGAATCTTATGTGTTCCTATTTGATTATTGTTTATTCTTTAACATATTCAAGTTACATCAAAATATTTAATTCTTATTTTTAACTAACTTCAGAAACAAAATAACTTTTCTGTTATTAAATAGAGTAACTTTCATTTTAAAAAGCTAGTTGATTTGACTGGCACTACACTCAATCTCTAGAAAAAAATCCCTTCCTCCTGGGTTGTTCTTATTTATTTTTTCTTCCATCTCTGAATTTGATTGACACAGGGTAGTATTGGTTTTGTTCATTTTCACAACTGTGACTTGCTGAAAGCTCTGAAAGAATAATCCTATAATGAGGAAGAAGTTTAACGTTTAGCTGTTTCAGGATTGTTATTTTAGTTGTATGATTATATCATAGACAAAGGGGCATGTCCCATATGACACCCGTGATCTCCCTCCTCTGTTCCCCACGAAGACTCTTTCCAGCCCCAATCTGCATTTCTCTCAGAGTAGCCCTCTANAAAACATCTGCTCAGCTATTGGCATAGCTCTTGCTATCTTACTCCTTTCTACTTAAAAGAAATGTCTTATGTCTATTTCATTTATATTGCCCCACATCATTGTAGACTAGCAAGTTAATAACAAGGAAGTAATTCTTAAAAAAAAAAAAAAAAAGTAGTAAACTGTGTACTTAAAAAAGAGATAACACCTCAGTCTCATCACTTTTTTAGTGGGTAGGGCTTTCTTTTGTTTCAGGAATCTGTTAAAATAGCAAAGCTTGGCAAAAGAGAAGAAAACATAACTGTACAACCTGAACTTATAAAGGAGACAGGTTTTGTGTTATCTACAGTGAGAGCCCAACACTGAGTATCAGACCATAAATTAACAATAGATCGTTAATTAGCACATTGGTTTATTTCCCTACTTAATTAGGCACATCCCTGTTCCTTTTCTCAGGGAAAAAATAATCTGATACTGTAAATTCTGAACAAATAATGTCCACAAAAACAAAATTTGTTTTATGACTGGAGTTCGTAAATCACCTTCCGTGTAGTTCCTCCAAGGGACTCTGAAATCATGACTGTTTTCCAAATATGCTGAATTCAAAGGATGCTGAAGATAATTATTCAGTAAACTAATTCTAAGTTCATCTCTGTTCCATTGATCATTAGTGTAAGTTATAAAACTGCTTGCTTTATTATATGTTGTCTGAATCCTGGTTGCCACCATACGTAGTAGCTGGTGGTAGTCTTTTCTGGATAGTCTTCATTCTAGCTAGTGCAAATTTTGTTTATTCCACATATAACTGGACCTCTCTTCAGAGGCTTGTTGTAGTACGTACACCTAACGAGTATTTCTACCCAGGAAATATTTAGCTTCAGTTTACAAATAAGTGCTTGACCCTTTAGGATACAGATGGAATGTCTTGTGCAAGGTGCTGGATGTCTCAACTCTCTATTTAACTAAGTGCACAGGAATAGGCTTAGACGATCCAGTTCAAGCTTTCTGAAGATTTACTTTCCTTTGTATTAATAAAAATTTATTTCAGTCTAAGGAGAGTTGGGCCTGTGGAGAACCACAATACAATGTGGGTTTACTATCCATGTTACAATTCTTAGCATTCTCGTCTGGAATTTCAAGAATCGGAATCTCTAAATTTGAAGAAACATAACTATGGTGACTTGAAGTGCTGCTTCAAATGCTGTTTTTTCAAGTAATATGACTTCCCATACAATAATTATAATAGGCAATGTAAATAAACACACACAAGAAAAGGTGTATTTTTTTTTTAATACCAGCAATTATTAAAACACTGATGGCTTTGCATTAGTCAGTGCTGTGTTACTGATGTTTCTTTTGGGAGGGACACAACACATGCTTTTGGTAGGACTCAAGTTTTACTGTCATTGTCTGAACTTAGCAGGCATAGCACTACATAGTAAAAGCAGCAGTGCTACTGATTTAAGAGAGAACAGTATAGGCTTGTCCTGGCATATCATATTAAACTTTCCTGTGATGATTTGTGATACAAAAGAGAGAGGTTTATAATCTTGAAAGGTACAAAAATTATATTGGTTTGAATAGAGCTGTGAGAAACATATCCATTACATGGATCAAAAAAAAGGGTTTCATGGCCTGGGAGGGAAAAATAATCTCTAGGAAAGTTAGTTTTTCCACAGTACTTGAGAAGTTAATAGCAGGTTGGGCTGTGCACTCAAGTTGTGTATACACGAGGCCAGTGTTTTCCAGAAGGTGAAGCTTCAGACTTCAGGAGGTTAACGAGTTGTACATATGCAAGAATGAATAGCATTCAGTCTTTTTATTTATTATTATTGTTTTATTTCAGTAACAACAGGTACCACTTGCCCTAGCAAAAATAAAGACTGCATCTGAAAAGGGGTAGCTCAGAGAGAGTAGGAGTTTAGAAATGGACTGCGGCTATTTTTGTCTTTAGGCTTCTCAACTGAATTCAGTCCTAGTAGTGGCCATACATTAATTTGTTAGTAGATGGAAAATACTTACTTCATTGGCAACTTTGGAGTGGATTAGTCCAGTCCATTTCTTGGTGAAGAAGCATCTGCACTATAAAAACTTATCTGCACTGGTACTAATTCCCGTCCTTGTTTTCAGCAGCAGCAGAATTGCCAAGAATGAATCGGTCACAGGCTGATGCATCTATTAAGTCCTGAACACAGTCCATATAGATCAGGGTTCAAAAATGTTGATATGTCACTCTGGATGGCAGCTGTACTGTCGTGTTGCTGAGCACAGTATTTCAGGGCTACTAGTGAACTACCTTCACAAGTCATTGAACTTAACTTTAAGTTCATTGAATGTAGTTTAAAAAGTTAACTCGTGATATGGAATGGAGCGTACCTACTTTCAGACTCCAGATATTTTCAGTTCACAAAAGTTCTGTTACATGTAAAAATAACAATATAGAGATATTCAGCTTGCAGCAGTGCATGGCTTTGGCATACTACGGCAGGGCAGGCAAAACTGTTTTGAGTTGAAGACTGTTAGCACGTCCACAATAACTCCAAATGTTCTGTGTTTTATAATTTTTTTCCAGCAACAATGGCATTTGAAAGGTTCTGATGGGTAAAGGAATTATGATGTCTGATGTCAAAGCACTGGAAAAATGGTATTGTGCGATGTCTGTTGCCTAGGCAAGTGATGGGACCTAGCATAACCAAGAGCTGTAGTAATGGAGTTGAAAAGTGTTTTGGAGGCTACGCACTCCTTTAACCATGTCTTTCACTACTGTGTACCAAAGGTGAATGATACTCTGATGGATTCTAGCCAGCTCATTTCTCCTCATGTGGGAGACTGTCTGCTGTCTTTGCAAGGTGTATATTCATTCTTTTCAATATCCATAATACATATGGAGGGTCTTAATGTGATTTGAAAAGAAACAGGATTAGCCAAACTATGAAAACTTCAAGGATTTGAATAGAAAAGGGCACTGTCAGCAATGGGAGATACTTAGAGATACACTTTCAGTTTAACTGTCTGTGGCCACACGTATACCTGAAGAGCTCAGAGGATGAAATATCCTGACTTTGTATGATATTAGTTTTCTTTCTAACCCCTCTCCACTCTTGATCAGTTAGAGAAGGCATTCCATATCGTGACCTGGAGATATTTCTTTGATGTGTTCTTATTCTTTTGTATCTGCGCCTCCTGCTAATGGTTGGCAGGAGCTGCTATTTCTGGCAGCAGCAGTGAAATATGTTTTGCTTTTGTTCTGCTTGATAAAGAGAAGGTCATCTGGTAAAGGACTATCTTGCATTTCAGGAATTAGTGAGTTTATAAGGACAATATTTCAATTGAGATGTTGGGCTGAGATTCAGAAGAATTATTTTAGTCCCTGACTGACAGAATTCCTGCATGAATTTTGTCTGTCGTGGTTTTTCTTGAGGTAAACGGCAAAGGAGAAGAGAGTTGCTTGTTTTGCTGACATCCTAATTCTTTGGGGACCATGTTGAAATATTACTTTATATTTATAAGAAGTCTCATGCACTANCATGCGGTAAATGCTGGTAGAAGGAATGATGTCTTAAGGACAGTAACTGCCACATCTGTGTTGCCCTTGTGCTTAGCAATCTTACTAGTGGTGGTGAGGCATCAGGCTGAATCCTCAGATTGAGCTGTTCTGCAAGTGTCCTCCTGAACTCCAGCCTTTGGTTCCTCCATGAAACCAGCCACTTCCAGGAGGGTCTGTCTTCACAAAGAGCAGTGTAATTTTAGCAGTAAATTTCAGTATTTATAGCATTGAAATGTATGTGCCTAAGATATTACAGGCAGAGATGATTCCTTTAGCTCCAAGATCAAATGGCTCTGGTTCAGAAGCAGATGACAAACAGAGTCATAAACACTATTGGTTAAGACAGTACATTGCAGAGGGAGCACAGAGTACGTAGGTTCAGGACCAGATCCTGAGAATTAACCTTGTCTGTTTTGCCCATTGGAGAATGATATATCTCAAACTCAGCATCCACTGAACGCTAATATTTGTGCTGACAAACTATCAGTCTCTAGGGAAAACTTCTGAGGACTGTTGTCTTTATTTCAACTAATCTTGTGTTTTATATTGTGATGAAGTACTTGGAGCACGTTATATGCAGTTAATATCTTTTTTTCCACACATCACAGTTTACTATTCTTTGTACATTAATTTCTGATTTATCCATATTTATGTATATACACTATTGCCCAAAACTTCTGCAGCAAGAGCCATTGTCTATTCAGTTGTAAAGCAAGTCAGTGAGACGCAGATTTTATTTTGTGAGCTGCTTATGCTCTTTCTTTTGCTAAAATGCTTAGCTATATAATAAGAAGAGTTGTTCAGAATTGCCTTTTAACATCAGACCCACTGGAGAATGGGGAGAAAAGGGGCGGAGGGGAACCCCCCAAAGACCTCTGTGTGTTGTACATGCTCATAAAGCAGCTCATGAGAAGTGAGAATTGTGAAGTTCAAGCAGTGCTGTAGTGTGCAGGATTTGTTTCCGTTTCTGAGGAGAACGGGAAAGAGATTTCATCCCCTAAGGATGAGAGGCACAAACAGCTGTTGAAAAGCAGACTGGGCTGCATTTCTTAACCAAAGAGGGCTGTGGGGTTTGTACGCTCCTCCCCTCCTTGCTGTCCTGTGGCTGTGTGCTTACAGGTAGTGCAGCGGTCAGAGTATTTCTAGCTGGCATGACAGAATAGGTTTAGGGTTTTAAATACCATAATACTAGTGAAAATTACCAATTGGGCAGAAAGTTCCAAATGTTCCATACTAGAAAAGCCACGCACACACACACATATCTTTTTAAAGATAAATTCAGTCCTAAATTTGAGCATAAATACAGAAGGAACAGTCCAGAAGGACATTTTCAAGCAGGAATCTTTAAGAACCTTTTATACAAAGTTCAACACTTCAGTTCCCATTGATACTAGTGGAAAAACTTTCTTCTGCTACAGTGGGACATGGATCTGGGCCTAATGACCTATTTCAGTGATTAAAATATAGTAGAAATTTTTTTTTAATTGCCATGCAATGATAAAGTAGTCATACATGTTCACTCCCCCTTATTCACTTCTATCTCAGATAAAACTCTTGCAGAAATATCATGTGCGACTATAGGCACAATCCTCCTTAAGATGTATATAAAAATTCTGTTCTCACAGTAGGGAAAATGTGTTAATATGTAGCTGAGGTACAAAGAATACTAATAATGTTGATTTCTGTTTTTCAATTTGTGAGTGCTAGAAGGCAGGGCAACTGAAAAGAACAAAAGATTATCTGGGTTCAAAACAAGCAAATAAAAACAGCAGAAATTTAATTAGTCCCTGGCCAATTTGTCTGAAAAATACCTAAACTCAGTTAACTCCGACTCCAGAATTTTGAGACATCTTTCAACTGTTGATGCAATTGAATTTAAACAATTGAATTCGAAATTACAACTGCTCTTAGTACATCTAATTGGTAGAATTTGGAAATATGAACAGTAATGGGAAGAACAAGGATGTAGTTTTTTAATACAGTGGAAGAGAAATTTGTAGAAAAGCCTCTTTTGAATGCTGACACGAATTTCAGATGCACCTTAAAATAGTTTCTGGCGAGTGATCTTGCTTATAGTGCAGAGTCTATGCAAGGGCAACAGCTGAGTGTATGTGGAGCTCTGTGTGCTGTAAGATGTATAACTGCTGTGATTCAAGAGGAGTATTGAAATAGCTATGCTCTGAGGGCACAGTACTCTGCTAGCACTACTTACAACGCAAAGGATGAGGGGAAGAAGAAAGTATCTCATGTACTTCATAGATTATCCTCACCTTCTTGACACAGCCAAAGTTCTGGTCTCAGAAGGGAGAAAGCCTGCAACTATTATTGGGTTTATAAATTTTATTTTTATTGGTCATTCAAGAGTTAGATTCCGTGTAAGACCTTCTTTCCTTTTTATCCCTGGATCAGTGCAAAATGGAATGAATTTTAACGGAAAGCTTTGACCATGTAATGGCTAAAATGAGGCAGTGGTGTAGGGATTTGATTTAAGTTCTGCACAGCTTGAGGAGACATTGTGTAATGCTTTTTTTACATTGGCAAGTCATTTGGTACCGTAAGAATTGAAGAATTAGGAGCTGAAGACCCTACATCCGCATTGTATGGGGTCTGGAGTATAGTTCCAGGTGCCAGAGGGTCCAGTCACTGGTGTTTAGATCCCATTAGGGGTTGGAAGAACCTCCCAGTTTAGTTTCTTCTGAAAAGAGTTCATGGTTTGTGCATCCCAAATCTGCTCTTGTGGGCAAAACCTCTGAGTGTTAAGTTGGGATGATTGGGGAATTTGCTTCCAACCTGCTCCAAAGCAGTATCTGTCCAGTACAGACACAGCTTGCTTTTAACATGTTTACATCTTCATATTCAGATGGGGAGCAGGTATTTCCCCTTTTTTATAAAGGATTAGAGCTTACTGAATACCCTTCTCTTCTTCTGCAAAGCCTAAATGCTGTATGTAGTGTATTTTGTATTTATGAGTAAGTGCAAACCTTTGTAATCTTCACTAGTCTCCCTGGATCTGTAGTGCATGTCTTGAAGCACATAATGTAGAAGAATCACTTGTATCCTGCAAGCTTCAAAATCTGCATCTTAAAGTCTCCTGCAGAACTTCAGAGTCAAGTACATTTTCCAACACTGACTCATAATAATATATACAGTTGACTGTGACTTTAACGGTAGGACTGAGCAGAAATACTGATTTTAAAGCAGTGCCTACATTATTGTATATGGGTGGATGAGTAGATAGGATATGAGGTTTATTTGGCCTTTTGATTTTAAACATATCATGGTCATACTAATATAAAGATAAATGGATAAAGGGTTGTAATGTTTGGAATCTATTATAGGACTTGTGTTTTTTTTTTTTTTTAGTACTACTACACTTTGGTCTTATTTATAACCAAAAAAATTTGGAAAAACTCCACTGGAGTTACCATTATACTGAAATTATACCAGTGTAACTGAGGACAGAAGATGTGGTTACATTATTCTTCTTGTCATTTTGCTTGCCTCGTTGGTATGCACTGTGCTGTCTGTAGACGCACAGGAAAATACAGTCTCTGCGCAAAAAATCCTACAGAAGATCTAAATATCTAATATCAAACTCTGGTATTTGGATCAAAGAGAACAAGCTGCAAACCAATAAGTAACAGGATGCTGAGGTGCAGTCTGTATTAATCTAAGATACATCATGATCTCATTTTGATTCCAGTGACTCTAGCCAAGTTTAGATGCATTACCGTTCAATTCCGTGGTCAGGACAGTATAGGTATGCTGTCCCACTGGAACTTCTGTTTGCAGGAGGCAGGTCAGAAGAACCACTCCTATTGAACTGTTATTAAGAGAGATTTTAGAGGTCATGTATAATTTTTTTTTAAAGATGGTAAAATTATTATTTACAGATCTCCAGAGTGAAAGCAACCCACTCATGAGTTTTAAGGGGTGTCTCAGTTAAGAAATTACTGAGCTAAGATGTGAAATCTTTTACTTACAGTGGCCTCAACTTAGAAATGAGAATGATGCATGTTTTTAAAGATCTGTCAGGAAAATCAAACCAGAAGGTTTGACTTCTATTCCAGGCATGTTAGTAGAAAAAAATGAGTTGTAGTTATTTATTATAAACATGGATTAAATATGTTTCTAATAAGTATTTTCAAATTTTTTCCCCTTTGAAGAAAAACCATACTTCACCAATCTACCAGTTTCTTCTTTTTTTTTNCCCAATCACCATTTTTTTTTTTTTTGTTTTTTTTCCCTCTTCCCTTAATTGTATCAATGAGCATGAATGTGTGATCGTGATCTGCTTGGTACAGTGTGCTCAGATCCTTCAAAAATCTTTTGAAAATAGCTCTTATAAACTGATCTTGAAGCAATTAAACTTGATGAAGTGAGTAGAAAACTCTTTGCGTGGATGAATACTTACTTAAAGACAGAAAATGAATTTCAGGTAAAAAAACGGTCAGCTTTTACAATTTCTAGCACTTTGGTATTTGGGACTTTTACCATGTAACATGTTTATGAATGAGCTGGAAAGGGGATGAAATGAAAACATGCTTAACTATAATTAACTCTGAAAAACATACAATAGAACTAGAACAGGTGAAGTGATATGTGGGGTAGTTCTTACATGAGCAGCAACTGAAGAGAGTCTAAGGTTGCTCTGCCTAGAGAAGAGGCAACCTAAGAGAATGTGATAGAGAC
>VXAL01015553.1:27615-65435 GCA_013399475.1 Chauna torquata
AACTAGGGAAAGATCACTCGTTATTTCCCATAGCACACAAAAAATCGTCAGATTGAACACTTAAACAGAAGTTATTTTTTTCATACTCTGCATAAATAAATTTTAGAATTCATTAATTGGCAGAGAACGTTATAAAATTCCAAAAAGCTATAAATGGGTTAAAAAAGGTTTAGAGAACTTTCGGAAGGACTGTCCTATTTAATAGCACAGCTGGGTGTTATTAAGCATGATGGTCTGGAGGAAGCATACTACTCAAAAAAGTCCTGTAACTAACTGCTAATGATGATAAATATTCCAGGATAGCTGTTCTTATATCCTGATTATGTTCTTTTATACTCTGCTTCTGCCTATATGTCTCCCTCCAGGACAGCTTCAGAGTCACTGCAGCAGTGTATGGAAGCTGTCAAGTTACCTTAGCTTTCCACAATTTGAAACTACTATACAAGTAAAGATTTTTTTAAAAAAAAATTGTTTACACCTATGTAAATTGTTACTGTCATTGTTATTGTATGTTCTTGTTGATGCTTTCTGTTGCATAGTACTTAAGTAGCTCTTCTGTATTACATGGATGCTAGACTCCACAGAAAGAACATGTATTTAAGGGACTAGCAAAATCGTAGATGGCAATAATATCACTTACAACACTTTGATTTTTACGGCTGGCTTTTTGAGACCCTGAAATGCGTAACATTTATCAGAAAGATTAAAATACTGTAGTATTAAGTACCACAGGACAAACTCATACTGGCTATGCTAAGTCCTGTATCTTTTTTTCTATGTCCTTTACACATAGACTTAAGACCTGAACAATACCACAGACTTTGAGTAACATACGTATGGATATGAACTTTGTAGGGCAGAGTCTAGCCTTAGTGGAAGAAAATCAGGAGCTACTGCATTGAACAAAATGGGAATTTTTGGTGGATTAATTAAGGAAAAGCTGTTTTCTTTGGTTTAGGGTAACCTCTATGCAACAAGTCAATATGCAGAATTACTCTTCTAGATCACCAGTGATCTATGGGAGTAAACATCCACTGCATGAATCCTCACACAGTGCAGAATATTCTCTCCTGCTGTGGTTTGCGCATTGGCCTGTAAGAGAGATGTTGAGTTCACATCTCAGGAGTGTTTGTAGAAAGAAAAAAATTCCATTAGGTAGTACTGAAGTTTAATCTGTATCCTGCTGTTGCGCAAGGATGTAAGAAAAATGGTGTGCCCACCTCATCTCTTTTTTTTGCACTCATGCAGCTGTTACGAGCCCTTACTGAGTAAATAAGAACAGTTCCAAAAAGGGAAGCTTTACAAAGTGTAATTTTAGTGGTGCAAAACTTCTGGCTCGAATTTTGACAGAATGTTTTTACTTCCAAGGGCTCTGTGGCTTTGGATGATTGTGAATAAATACTGATCCAGAAATTAGTTCTGCTGTTACATTAGATGTAATCTGAATCCAAGTTAACAGACCAGTGCTGCGACTTTTTGCTAATGAGGTTCAATAAATGAAAATTAATTGTTATATTTTATTTTCCTTGCCCAGGCAAAAGGTGAGGGCAGTCTTTCATGTTGGAAAACTGCAATTTCATCACTCACAAGAACATTTAATCTATTTTTGTAAAAAATAAAATAAAAAAAAATACAAAATCAAAGAGAGTGTGCTCAAGGTAAGAATTTTCTGTTGCGTCTTTAGCAGCACTAGCCATAAGATACTTCCTCCCATGCATCTTTACAATGTAGTTTAAAGTTTCCTGGGGTACTTCTGACATTTTTTTGCAGTCATGCCTGTTGTTTCTAGACATTAGCCTAGCTACTGTGTTTAAAGAGAAGGTGCAACTGTGGCTTTCTCACAATAATCACCATGTTTTCTTAGAAGGCCACTGACATACAGAATATACGGCATGAACTGGGGTAATAGGTGCCAGGCTCTGACAGTCAGGTGAGAGGCAGCTTACACACATGCCCGCGAGGCTATCCTGAAAGCTCCAGGGCTTTCAGAATAGTTCAGAATTCAAGATAACTCAGACTTATACAAGTTCTGTAATAAAAGAAGAACGGAAGAATAAGACAGGGTAGGTGAAGACTATTGAAAGCCTTTATTGAAAGCCTTTTTTTTTTTGTTGTTGGAAAGACACAAAAGAAATAGAATATGGGGTCTTGTAAAAGAATATGGGGGCTTGCTTGCTAGGTTTTTCTCCCCTCAAATATTCCAGATCTTATGCTCTAAAACAGAATGATGAGCTCAGTTTTATGTATCTTTAGAAATAAGGATTACAACGTTGGGGATTATTTTACTTTCCTGTCTGTAAAAATATCTGAAATTAAATCCTACGTTCTTGTTTTTCTATCGTCTCTGACTTCTTTGAGTAAATAAGAGCAAAAGAGGTCAGAGTGGTTTACTCAGTAAAGGCTGAGTACAGAAAGGGAACAGATTGCAGTGCATAAAAGTAATACCTTCTTTTTAGCTCACTTGCTTTTGAGAGTAAAACGGCTGTTTAAAGCAAGGAATACTGTATTCCTAGTCTAACAGGGTTCATTGGTTTGAAAATGATTATTGTATTCTAAAACTTCTCTAATTAATTGAAACTTAAACCTGTCACATCTCTTTTAGGGTGACATTGTATTTGTGTTAAAACATCCGTCATCTTGTCATATGTACGAATGTTTTTTCCTAACGGTCAGCTTGTCACAGTTAATTAGTCTTTAGACAGATGAACAGTCATAAAGCAATGTGACTTTGAAAATTATGTTTCTAAACACCCATAGCTTTGAACCGTAAAGAAACGGTGTGCTCACTAGGTATTTGTGCTACAAAGAAGGCTGTAAACCACCTTCGTTCACAAGGGCTGAGGGAGTATGCAGCTTTCTGTGTGGAACATTTCTTGCGTTTACTTTTAAGTTTGCTGCATGCATGTATCCAGCTGGGAGTTCTTCACTGCTTATTATTATTTTATTGTTATTTTTGATAATGATACACAATTGCACAACTCAATTTCTGGATTTTGAAGCTCTTTCCTGAGCTCTGCAGGGTGGGGGGCAGATCAATACTGACTAGTACTTTTGCATGCCTCAGTTTTGCATGTCCTATTTGACACACCTTAAAAGGACCCAATTTTCAGAAAGCGCCATTGTCCTCTGAAAACAAAACCTGCACTATATGGACATCAGGTTGTGCTCCTGCCCCCCCAGCACCAAACATCTGTAACAATTGCAAAATATCATTAATTTACTCTAGGATGTGTTTAGATTCATTAGAAGGAGGACAATTCACAAAATTTGGTCTTGTATCCAGACTTGAGAGAAATCTGACATAGGTTTTTTGTTGACACTTTGCAACAAAAGTTGTTTTTAACTTTTTGATGTCTCACACAATCAGTGTGATGATGAGAATATATGTGGGACTCATCTTGCAAGAATGCAAATGAGCTCTAAGATGTGCTGGACCTCCTGAATCCTTGTTTGTTTTAAGAGAAGCTGAAGGATGTTTAGTATCCTGCAGGAGATATGTCATTTCCGTATTTGATTGGGCTCTATCCTATAAAAGAAAATGGGAAAAGAAAATGAACCCAATAGCAAAGTCCATTCATAAAAATGAGAGCAGGTGCTATAGAAAGCATCTTCCTTGCCTGGTATTTTTGAAGGAGGCCTTTTCTGCCAGAAGTAATTCATGCTATCCTGCACCCTATTCATCCTCTTTAAGATAAGATGATTTCCATTTCACAAGAATTAATGCTTCAGCATATAGGAACCGGTTTTTATTACAACTCTCATTACAGTGTTCAGAAGAATAAGTAATTCCCAAAAGATCAGAAGCTAGTGGTAAATGTATGTCTCTAATGAATTCTATTCAGTTTCCAAAAACATAGCAACTTATATGTCTTAAGTTATAAGATGATTCTCTTTTATTTTTTCAGTATAATAGTCTCAGTAGACGTTTAAAAATATTGATAGGCATGGAAGAACTATGCAAGGGGAGAGGAAATGAACAGCTGATGTAAGAAGCCAACAAACTGTGCTGTGGGTGCATAGGTAGCATTTTATTTTGTAGAAGTGTTCTAAATTCCAGCAGGGATAAGTAGCTAGTGCCTCCCCAGCCCACTTCCCTCACTTTATAATCCAGTCATTAGTTATCTTCTGAGTTTGGGATTCTGTATGGGCACCAGGCACAGAGTAGAGGATACAGATAACGTTTATTAAATGCTGGTAAATGCTTAGGAAAAGCAAGACAATCTCTAGCATTTTCCTCTAAAGGGGAGGGACGGTGTGCTTCCAAAGATTGCCACAAACTGTAGAAGTCACTGGGAGATTAAGTAGGAGCGTATGACACGGGAGGTGGGCATCTGAGGAGTCGGACCTTCTTCATGCTGACAGACCTTTATCTAGCAGTTTTTGAGAAAACTGTGGGTCAAGGGCTTACCTTTGGGTCTTTCACAGGGGGTCCTTTCAGTCTCAAGAAATTTAGAGAAAAATCTGTTACATTTATCAGCCCTCAGACTGCCTCTGGCACATCTTAAGAGAAAAAGAGGTGGTCAGAGATGTGATTAAATCTTTCAGTGGTCTAACAGGGGTGTTTTCCCAAGGCCATAATTCTGTGTGGCGCTGCAGTTTCCCTGCACGTGACCAGCATTTACAATCTTTTCATGTAATACAGATATTCCTTTGAATCAAGCATTCAGCCTGCAGTCTGACTGCTGTATAAGAAATCTATGGCAAAATTACGGAACGCTCATAACTAGTTTTATGAATCAAGCTCTAGCTGTCTTACAGCTCCACGTACACCCTAACAAGCAATAGCACTAAATGTCTTGGACGTGTAAACAGTTTGCCAAATGCTGGGGTAACAGAATAAACAAACATTAACAAAATGGTGTCCTGCTCTGATAAATACATGGTACATTATGTTTTGAGAATGAGACTCTCAGGACTGGAATCTCCTCTGATTTAGACCAGCTCAGCCTCATTAACTGACATGAATTTGCAGAAGTTCTGTAAAAATCTAAATCTACAGTTATGGATTTCTTCCCTCTTTAGAGACAATTTGCAAACCACGTTTCTTTTATTTCATATGATGTCTTGGGATTAGGGTGCAGGATTCAGGCTTGGCTTTGAGAAAAGCGAGGGATCTGCAGCTTGTCAAGATGAGCTCAGCCCTTTCCAGATTTGGTTGATGGTCAGGCAGGCTCTGCTGCAACAACATGACCATTCAGGAAAAGGTAGCTAGTTTGTGAATAGCTAGGAGAACCCCAGTCTGCCTTTTGGGCACTGATTCTGAAGTGGTACATCACAAGTGCAGTTCTTCATTTCCTGTAGGTAGTAAAAGTTTGTTGAAATCAGGGTTGACAATATGCATTCTAAATCGCTCTGCCTCTGCAGAAGTATTAGTAGGGCTCACAGGATCTCTGTTAAATGTAGCTGTAGGTTATCCCATAACTTTTCCAAAATCTCTAAAATATTTGTATGTTGTGGTTTGTTGCTAGCTGCCAAGTACAGAATACCTGGCATGGCTCTTAACACACAAAAGCATCACGGGGAGTAGAGCTGGTGCATGTGTGAGTGCACCTCTAGTCATCCAACAGCATCCAGACTTTCACATGTACTAAAGGGGGATTTGTGCATTGAGCAATATATATCATAGAATCATAGAAACGTTCAGATTGGGAGGCACCGCAGGAGATCAAATGGTCCAACCTCCTGCTCAGTGCAGGGCCAATGTAAAAGTTCAATCAAGTTGCTAAGGGTCTTGTTCAGTCAAGTTTCAAACACCTCCAAGAATGGAGGTTCCTTGCATCTCTGTGCAACATGATCTAGGGCTTAGGGACTTTTTGTTGGTATGCCTTCTTGAGCTGTCGTCGTCTTCAATTTAAACCTAAATATTGTAGGACATCCAGTGGCTCCTGTATGTACTGGCACTAACTGGTCTCTGGCTGCAGAGGTTCTGTAGGTCTACACTAACAACAGTTTATTTTTAGACTCAGTAAGGAATTTGCAAGACTCAAATTTTTGTTTTGTTTTGTTTTTGGTTGGCATGGAGAGATTGAGGGGGAAAAAAATGTTTATTTGACAGAAATTACAAGATAAATAAAGCAGAGGAGACTTCAGGACAGATAGCCTTGTTCCAAATCCTCTTGAACTTAAAGCTCAGCTGAGGAACAAGATATTGAAACTTACTTTGCCCAAGCCTGCATCTGCAATTAAGGAAAAAAAGGTAAATCTAATATAGTGTATGCTGTTTCAGCTTGTGTCAGTGTTAGGTCAGCATGGTGTGGCTAAACCATTTTGTGCTGCAAATATGTTGTGCAATATATTTTGTACTGTGATACACTGTGAGGTCTAAACAGGAAGTGACGTACAGCTAAGAGAAAAGGCTCAACTGCAGTCCTCATGTTTTTGTCTTTGCATCTGATTTAGAGGAAACGGAAAGAATTTCTATGATTTAATCATCTGCTGATCTGAGCAGTTGGAAAGGATAAATTCATATGCAAAAAATGATTTCTCTTGCTAAAATGTTTTCGTGTTACAATGCATTTTTAAATGCTAGGGATGTAACTCAAAATCTTGAATATTTCTCTCCAGGAAAAGTATAGGAGTGCTTGTGTTGCACCATTTTTTTCCTAGGGATATTGAGGCTACCAGGTTCGTCCTGCAGTGTGACTTGGATGTTCTTTTCGATTTCGTTAACTGACCATAGGCTCCTGGGTACATTCTGCAGGCTCATCTTGCTTTTGATGCTGGAAATTACTTTGGGGATATTTACATGATAATGTGCCCTGGACTGCTCTTGTCTGGAACTTTGCATGCTACCAGCTGCCACTGTATTTTCCTATAGTAGCTAGCAGTTTCCTCTGTGCAAGTAGGTCTTCCTTACACTGGCTGCAGTTCAACACAAATTCAGATTCTGACAGGTTCTTCCGTGCTTGTTACTGAAGGGCATCAGTATCTCCTATGCAGAAGTAAAAGGAGGACTTCACCAGTTGTGATCAGCAGAACTAAACAAAAGTGCTTGTGACACAGAGGCCTTTCACCCCTGTCCCTTTTTCTTGAGAAAGAACAAGAAATGTGCTTCCCGAATGTACAGGTCTCCTGAGGTCGATGCAAATCTGAGGAAATTACTGAAGAGAGGATAATGTGGAGGAAGCACTGTGTGTCTACATTAGCTCTGCTTCTCTTCTGCTGTCCTTCTGTAGTCAACTGGACAGTACATCCTATAGGAGCTAATGTGGTAGAATAGCTCAGGTCTCTGCACTATAAAACAACACTGTCTTAGGAAATTAACATCCAGCAATTGATCTAATGGAAGCTGGTACGTCCTCAGATGAGTTCTCCTTTCTTCTGGTAATCTTTGATAAAGAGCTAAAAACGGAAAAGTTCAAATTCTTCTTGATTGTTTCTTAAGCACTTGGAGTTTTGATTTATGAAAGAACTCCACTAAAAATGCTTTTTTTCATGTGAGAATTTGGTAATAGTTTCAAATAATCCGGTATTCCAGAGATTTCACTAGAGAAAATTCCCAAAAATGCAACATTTGAACACACCACTACTTGCTGATTTTTTTGCCTTCAGATCCCTGTGATGAATTCACCGGCATTTTTAAAGCATTTGCACACNCCCCAATCCAAACAGGTTAGGTTTTAACAAAGCATAGATTCTTTCACTATTTGGTTAGCAAATTGTTGACAACCCAGGCTGGGATCCAAGGTTATTGTAAAATCTGAAGCTGTGGAAGTTTTGACAAGGTTTGATGGTTTGATGAGAACATTCTAAGCACTTCTGAAGATGCCCCCACTTTGTGTGTTTGACACAGAAGAGTTTCTGTATTTCTATATAAGTGGTCTTTTCTAAGTCTCAACTGTTGAGAGAGTAATGAGAATTTTTCATCTTAGTTGCTGTTTTATTTGCATGCAAGAAGCAAATTGATTTTCCTTATTGACAGGATATTAATGGTACTCTTATTTAAGGGGAAAAAAAAGCTATGTGAAATTACAGAAGAGTAACCGTTGGTAACGATATGCTGATGCTGTCCTTTTGCCTTCATCCTAATTGCATATGGAGGGAAAATTCCATATTAGCTTGAAGAAGTTCCTTTCACTGCACTCTCTTCCTGGTATTTGTGGGGAAATAAAGAGTGTTGTTAATGCAGTGGAAGCTACGTGTTATACACACATCTGTGTAGTGGAGGTATTTCCTGGATGCCACATGTGACAGAAAACTTAGTAATCTCTAAGCAGCTGTCGCAGCCTTTTCAGTTCTCTCCGTGCAAAAGTTCTGCTTTCCATGTGAGAAAGACTATGAACAATTGTCATTCTCAGACAGAAATTTCAATAAAGATTTTTGATGTTTGGTAATTCAGCAATTTATTCAAGAGCTTTGTAGTTAGAAACTCTGTCACAGCAAACCAAACCCACCTTTCTGAATCCAAGGAATTTAAATTTAAAATTAAATGGAAGTTCCATCAAACACCTGACACTCGTAGTGATGTACCACTGTGGCCTCCTAGCTGGCCATTTAGTGAGTGCTGTAGTTTTCCTTTGTTTCTTTGATATTATATTGCAATCAATGTGCCATTCTTGGATCGATGTATTTTAAAGGGATGCCTAAAAGTTTTAGAAGGCTGTTGTGAGGAAAAGCTCTCTTGGAGTGGGGAGGAGAATCTACTCTGTTCAGTGACAACGTAGTCTTCATTCCCCAGTCTTTGCCTCCTTTTTAGGATATGCACTGCCTAGCTATGTCTTTGAAGCAGGTAGTTATTTTGACAGTGAGCTTTTAAGGCATCAGAAGCATTCATTACGGAGCAGTGGCTTTGTAATTGTTTTTACATGTATTTTATCTAATACTGAATATGGCGTTTTACCCAAAGAAACTTTGTCTTTTCTTCATAATGCTAAAATGTTAAGACTTGGGCTTTCGGAACTTCCACATTTAAACATATTAGTTCAGTGTTTAATCATGCAGTTGAGCACATGGAGAATGAGTGTTTTCAGAATACTTTTTGTTCAGATGGGAATTTGTGCATTTTATGGAAAGTGTTAGGGGTCAGGAGATAGCAATACATGCACATTTTAAATTTTCTTCATTTGGGAGGGATCCTTAATATATGTGTTAAGAAAAGATAGGATGCCGTGGGAAGGGAAGTACTGTTAGCAACAGAAATAATGTGGAATGCTCAAATTAAAACTTATAATTATTACGAAACATATTACCCTTTCACTTGTATCTACTCTAACTCTCTAGAGTTTTGTCTGTGAAACCCCCTAGTGCTTTTAAAATGAAATGAAAGCAAAGATCAAGTTTTTATGGAGACAAAAACTTAGTACCTACCTGTTGATAGATCAACACAGTTCTTACTGACGGCTGATCTGCATCTTGGATCTCGTTTGAGCTCATGTTGTCTCAGAGGTCTCATCTGGTGCATATGTTCTGACGGTCACATAGAATATTTCTGTTTGCAGATGAAACCCGTTTCTGTTAGGCTTGAGTGCTGTGCACAGTGGCTGCGGACTGTACTGGTGCATGTTCAAAGATGGTCAGAGAGAGGGCATGTGTCTGAGCATCCCGTTTCAGGGGCTAGTAAGAGATGAAATGGTGCCAGATGTGGTCAGCTGGCAGTTCAGTGAGATGCTGCGTGTTGCTAGGCAGGCTCAGATTGGTTGGCAGTCACAGCAATAATGTTAGCCCGTGGCTAACAGTGCTGGATCAAGAGCTCCAGCCTTGAGGGTTGCCATGTGTGAAAACCAGTGGACAGGAGGGCATAGAACATCATGACCAGATTACTTAAGCAGCTTACACTCAGTAAGGAGTGCATATGTAACCCACTTGCACTGGGTCTGGAGTAGGTTGCTAGGTTGCTTATGTGATGCAGTGGACTTCCTTGTCACTTTGTTCCTGGTGTAACAACATCAGCTCAGCTAAGCGTGTGTATTTGAAGAGGGGTGCCACAAATGAGTCTGGGCGACAGTGAAGCACGAGGATAATGGGAAGTGCACGTTAAGGAATGGTGATGTGTTCATCTTGGCAGCACACCAGGTGTCCACCATGATGCTCTCCCCCCTCCTCGGCAGAACAGGAGGAGAAAATACTATGAAATAGCTTGTGGCCTGAGATAAGGACAGGGAGATTGCTCACCAATTGTCACGGTCAAAACGAGCTCAGTTTGGGGAAGATTCATTTAATTTATTGCCAATTACTAACAGACTAGAGTAGTAAGAACAAGAAGCAAGCTAAAAACACCTTACCCCCCACTCACCTTTTTCTACCTCCTTCCCCTGAGCAGTGCAGGGGGATGGAGGCTGCGGTCAGTCCATAACACTTCATCTCTGCCACTCCTTTCTCCTCACTCTTCCCCTGCTCCAGCACGGGGTCCCTTCCACAGGGTGCAGTCCTTCCCAAACTGATCCTGTGTGGATCCTTCCCATGGGCTGCAGTTCTTCAAGAACTGCTCCAGCATGGGTCTGTATTACAGGGCGCAGTCCTTCAGGAAGGGGCTACTCCAGCATGGGGCCCCCCACAGGTGGCAGCTCCCAGCAGATCACCTGCTCTACCAGGGTCTGTTCCACAGGCTGCAAGGGAACTTCTGCTCTGGCGCCTGGAGCACCTCCTCCCCTCCTTCTTCACTAGCGTTAGTGTCTGCAGGGCTGTTTCTCTCATATTTTCGCACTCTTCTCTCCCAGCTGCTGCAGCACAGTGGTAGCCTTTTTGTGATATGCTGTCCCAGCGGCACAACCAGCATCACTCGCCGGCTCAGCTTCAGCCAGCGGTGGGTCCCTTGTGGAGCCAGCTGGAGCTGGCTCTTACCTGGCTTGGCACAGCTCCTGGGCTCTTCTCACAGAAGCTGCCCCAGCAGCCCCCCCGGCTACCAGAGCCTCACCACATGAACCCAATACAGGAATGCAGGTTGATTGAGAATATGTACTGGAGGGTCCTAAGTTTCTCTTTGACCTCTGCAGTATTCCAACAAGGCTGCATTTATGATGCCCTGAGTGAGGCTGAAGGCCAGCACAGCATTTTTGGTGAAGACCCGCCCCGGGTGCTGTAACAGGGTAGTGTAGACCCAACTCATTAATATACTCAAAGATTCCTGTGTGTGCAGGGGGAAGGGAGGAGGAGGAGTACTTAATGGGAGGAAAATGCAAATCTGGAAGCATTTCAGAAGTCAGCTTAAGCCTGATAGACTAGTTTTCTCAGTGTAATTTACAGTGCCAGTGAAGCTTCTGAAGTGTGTCCTTCCCAGTCCAATAGTTCCTCCTGATTTCTACATCTTCTTTAAAACTTTCAAGAAAACTTTGCTTGGAGTTTGATGGAGAAGTCATTTTTGAGATAAAGTGGCAAAACCTTGTTTGAAAAAACCTTGATGGAACAACTTCTTGCTTCTAAGCTTCCTATTTTAAAAACCTTGTATCAGAATCATCTAAAATTTGGATAGAAAATGGTCTCCAGGATGGTCACAGTGCTGTTAATATAACATCCAAACTTACTATAGCAAGGGGAGATTAAGTATAGAAAATATTCTTATTTTTCCAGTTCGATTCTTCTGTATAACTTGGGTTGACTACTTTTTGTGACAGGTTGTTTTTTTTTTTTTTGTCTATTCAGGTCTGCAGTCAGGAGCTTTTTGACCAATACTATCACAGGAAGGAATTTATTTTTTTTTTCTTTTCCTGCAAAAGGAAAGGGAAAAAATTCTGACTGCAGAGGTCACATAAATCAGCTGAAGGACTCTGGGAGCTGTCAGAATACTTTCAAGGCAAGGTTTGACTAGATAACAAATCTGATTGTGCTCCTTTCTAGTTCCAGAGGCATCAGAACTTCCCTGTAAGGAGCCCTAGGGGAAGTTTGGCTTAGAGTGTGTTTCTCCCTACCATAACACTTGTGTAATGCAAATTAAGAGACATAATTGCAATTTCCAATTGTGAAAGGATTCCTATATTTCTGCTTTAATGAAGCTACATGAGAGTGGCAATATTAGGACTTACTTAAAAAAACTGTATCGATGATTAAGTGGCAAATACCACTATATCATTGGGAAATCTGGCAGCAGTAGTTAGTGTTTCCATTGCCTTTAGCACATTCATCAAAGGGATAACAAACAGATACTTCTTTGAATTTTAATGCAAATATGTCGTGCAGTCATGTGGCTTTAAAATTCAAAGGTCTATAAATAATGAATTATTTCAGTGATGGTTACTATTTCCCTATCTCTAGGAAAAAGATAGCATCTATATGTTGTTTTTTGTTGCTAACAGCATACTTTAATATTTATGAACTGCCAGTATTCTATAAACATAGAAATTTAGTTGTTGTCACTGTAATGGTTTGTTATTTATACGCTTCTAAATTTTACAGGAGCAGAATACTATCAGTATATTAAATGTGAACAAACAGGAAGCATCCTCTTTGACTATCACATCGAACACGGCCATTTGAAAGCTGCAGAAGTGCAGGCCAGCTCTGGGCTGCCCCTGAGCCCTGGTCAAGAGGGGTCAGTGGGATGGTGCCTGTGCATGAGAGCTCAGCCTGCAGCCAGGGCACATGTTAAAGGAGCAAGGCTTTCCGTTCCAGTATGGCTTCTTGCCTCAGAATACAGAGAGTTATTGTGGCAATAACTAGATTACTTGATTGGGAGATGGATCTTGCTGCAGTTGTGTTGCCCCCATTTTCTAAGAGTAGTTAATGTGATTTGAATGTTATGTATACTGCCGTTTTGAGAGATCTTTGGAAATGTTCTAAAAAGGTTTTGATTCACTTTCTCTCAAGCTCAGTTTGTTTGGACACTGCAACTTTAATACATCTAAGCATTTGTGATTTTCTAAACCACTTTAAAACATTTTACATCTAAGAATGTTGCAGACACATGCATTTGTTCTCAACTTTCAGTTCAGCTCTGAGACTTAAGATTTATTTGATTCAACAAAGGTCGCATCTCAGGGGTGTAAAGTGAACCTTCCACATTTGTTGAGAGAGTATTTCATCTGTTTCAAGGTGTTGTTGCTGTATCTTGTTGAAGTACTAAAGGACTTGTGGAAGTTCTTCATTGTTAGACAGCAGTAGCTGTGTATGTGTTGCTACATGCCCTTTTTGGAACTTGGCTGAGTCATAATAAATATGTATGCTCCCTACATGAACATCATTTTACTCCAGGAGTGTCCAGCTTAATGTTTTAATCATTTTTGCCTGTGGACAAATAGCTAAATAATTGACTCTCTTCTTTTTGTAGATGAAGAAAGATGTAGTGTCACTTCTAATGTACAAAATGTTGACATGTACTGTCTGTTTTGCTACTGAATCTCTTTCCTCTCTTCTTCTCCATCTTTCTAAATACAGCTGTTCTGCTGCCACTTAAAAGGGTATTTTTACAAAATGTGAATTTATTTGGTAAGAGCTTCTGAGTTATGTTCTGCAGGGCCTAATTTTCATGTGTCTGGCATGGGGAACAGAATCCAGAATGTGGAAGGAGCTGCTGAAGTCACCTAAAAAGAATGCGGGGAGGAACAAGGGCTGTCTGAAAGGCAAAGCAAAGAAACTCACATGCTGCCTAAGGAGGCATCTAGAGCAAAGAATAGAAACCACTGTGGTGGCTCCTATCTTTATCTTAATCTCCACTCTCCTCTAGAGCCTAGCTGCCTGCCAGCAGCTTCAAGAAAGATGTTTTGCTCTTATCTACAAGCTAGAGTAATATTTTATGAATGGGTGCCTGTCAGTCACTTGGTTTTATTTTACTCCAAAGAGTTGAGAAGGCCTGATTCAAATCAAATCTTTTGATTTTTATTTTTTTTAAAACAGGAATTGAAAATCTGCAGATAGGTACCTGGCTGTATTTTTAGATATCTAAAAGGCTTTGTGCTTCTGGCAGTAAACACTAAACTTCAAAAAAAGAGCACTTCTGAACACTGCACTATATGGACAGATAGATAAAGGTTCATAAGGTCTGAAAGGCAGATATTTAGAAAGGAAAGCCATTTAAAGTTGACAAGACAATAGGTTTGATTTTCATTTTTGCTCTGTTTACATGTTTAATAAAAATACATTTACATTAGAAATTTGTAAAGAACGTTCTGCATCATGCAAACAGTTCTATTCTCTTTGAATGAAATGTTCATTTCCTTATATTTTCTCTATAGTTGCATGACTTTTATCTGTTCTGTAAATTAGTTTTCATACTAGTTTACAATGCATTAGAATATAAATAATTTGAATTATGATGCGCAGAGTCCACTCCAGTCCACTTGGATAGGCCATCAAGACACAATGTCTGGCTCCATTGTGGATCTTGGAGAGCACAGGTTTTTAAATGTTGGTTCCCATATGTGTTCAATGATTCTTCTTCTTCTGAATACTGCTCTAGACTAGAGGTAGGAAAAATAACCAAGAATGGGACAGGAGGAAAAAATTCAGACAAATACAGAGCCTCTCCATAAGGAAAGTATATGCAATGAAAATTTGGATCATCACTAGCTGAACCAGTGAGATTGCATGTGTAAAGCATAATGTTGCTGTGTGGCCTGTACTTAGTACTTGATTTTGGTGCAGTTTGCCCTTTGTTTATATGCAAGCTCCTACTCAAATGTGGGTACCTCATCCACAGTTCTCAATACATTCAGTCTGAAACTGACATTCAGCAGCTTTCAGGAAATGCTGCATGAGCTTCAGTGAGTCAAAGGCAGAGACAATAGTTGTTCACATGCTGAAGTTTCTCACAATATAGTCATTCTTATGATGCGTTTCCAAAAAAGAAGCCTTGGTGAATGACAAGCATTCAATGTACTCTGGGAGACGATGTCTACTAGAGGTGCTAAAACAGAGTGAGCGGCAGTGGTAGGTGGTTTGGTATTATTAGCAGTAAACACTGCAATCAGCTTTTGTGGAATTCATTACTGGAATTATATTTTCTCCTGCCCTAGCATAGAATCCGTATCAGGTTTGTGCACTGCTTTGCTGTGCTGGGGTCCAATGTTGCTCACGACTTTGGTACAGGCTAGTAACTGAGTGGTTCTTAATCCTTTTGTTGAGCAGCAGTGGCTAGAATGCTTTCAAATGAAGGTGACTTTCCTATATTAGAATGAAAAATTGTCACATGTCGTTATGTGATCTCCTGTATTTTGTACTTGGCTCTGTATAAAGAAGTTACCTCTGGCTGAAATTGCACTCCGTATTTTTCATTAGGGTAAAAATGGTGATATGAGATATTTCACACAACGGTCTGGATACTGATGGATGATTATTTTTTCACTAAAAATGTCTGTTGAAGTATCAGGATCTTAGATACAAGGTGCAGTCCTTGGGGTCTTATTAGGGCTGGTAGTTCTCATGCGTCCACCCTCCTCTGTGGGCTGGAGCTGTATCTTTTATGAGTAGCAGCGAGTCCGGGGATTCCCACAAACACCCACAAACAAAGGGATGACAAGTAGGAGGATACTGTGTTAGTTTTTGGGAGTTGTATTCACATGGGAAAGGATGGAGTTTTTCCTTATAATCAAAATGCATATTTTTAATAATAAAGTCTTTCCAGTGAATGCAATTCCTAAATTATCTTTAGGAGTTAAGATGTTTTATTTTTAATACTTCGTGTATAAATCTCTTGTTCTCTGTGTTAAAACAAAGCCTGAAACAAAATAGTATTCCCTGTTTTTTTTCCTTAGGAAAAAAAAAAGTCAATTACAACCAATTTCACTTCTTACTAATCACATTTTCTGACAGCAAAATGTTCAGCTGGATAACTTCTGTTCAGTCTAGCAATGTCATCTGTTTAAGTATCCCAGGCTATAATGGAGAGTTCCCAAACTGAAGTCTCTAGAGAGACAGACATTCCAGTAGTGTTTCTTTTCTATTGTAATCCAAATGTTCAGTAGAAATTAAAGTTTTATTCTTTCTTTTATTTCCCTGTTATCAGCCCTTTTCTTTATGATCATCTTTTGCTTATCCATATACATAGAGAGAGATTCATACATCAGCTCTTAAACACCTTCAACCTATGAAGCTGAGTTTTGTCAGGCTGCAAACATATGCAGGCAGACAGGAGTCTACATTATTTCATTCACGTTTTTGTTTTTAATAACAGGAACACAACATTTCGGAGTTGCAGTATTACTATTAATTTCAGCTAGTAACCTACTATTGAACAGCCATTAAAGACATGTTTATGCAAATATTACAGAAGACTAGAGAAAGGAAAAAGGAAAAGTTACCACTGAGAGGAAAACCAGACACTGAACTTCCTGGATCTTAAAGGGAATGAATTCAAACTTTTCAAAAATTCTGTTTTGTGATAGCAGTAAGGGCCTCTATATCAATCCTTTTTAAAGCTGGATGGGGACAGACTGCACCATCAGCTTTGCCAGAGGCCCTTGACTAGCCTTGATCTTTATTTGCCAGAGGCTCTTAACTATCCTTGATCTTTATTTGACAGATAAATGGCTCATACCTTGGTTCTTAATGCTTTGTTTCAAACTTTGAGAGAAGGTGGGAAAGTACAGCATGCTCTCTACTTTGCCTAACATGCTTATGAGGTGGCTTTGATCTGATGAAAATATATAGTGTCAAACAAATCTCTGAAGGACCTTAATAAAGAGAGCTGACACGATTGTGTGCATTGTCCTAAATTTCAGAGCTCCAATAAAAAAGGGCTGTGGAATGACACTGAGCAATGCTGTCAGCTGGGCTGCGCCCAGCCTCCCTGGCGTGGCAACACTCCGAACCTGTGAAAAATGGCTCCTCTGTGTTTGTTTCTGCATCTGCAAGATGCCTGAATTTTGACTAGATCTGATCAGCTGACTTTTTACGTGATTTGCATCAGCCAAGTAGTTAGAATTACTGGTCAGTCATCTTATCTACTTGGATGCTAGGACCGGAGATGGGCTGCTTTTTTTTTTTTTTTTTTCCTAGGCTTGTTCTTAGGTGTCTTTCCCTATCTTAGCCTCTGATTGGAAAGGTGCACCCATCATGCCTTCTGACACTCACTCATCTCTGTGTACATGTAACCTGTTCTGGTGTGCGTGAGTGTTTGCTCTTTAGAGGGCAAATAAACATTACAGCTCACTTTCCACACTTACGTCTTTTAGATTATGGATATTCCTTTCAGCTCAGCTTGGCGAGTCTGACAGTGTCTTGCTGAGAAGGCTAGAGCTAGCTGTGAGGCTTCCACAAGGAACAATCACTTCTTTGAGTTTACTGGTACTGTAATTCTTGCAGGTTTGTTGTTACTCTGCTTTGTATGACTGTAACAGAGTTTAAATATTAGTCACAGAAACAATGCTGTCTAGCTGGTGGTTTGTTTTCTGCCAGCTCCTCTTTCTTTTCTTTTCTAGTTTTTTTTCTTATTGTGTTCATCTTTTATTTGATCTTTTTCTTAAAGGCCCAGCTCCTTCTGAAAGCTGCTGCTGTTGCTCATGTAAAAATATTTTTACACTTTAAAACACAGGGGAAGAGAAGAGGGAAGAAAAAGAAATTTTCTAAATTAATGACTGCAGAGAAAAGCAAGGCTTCCCAAATGCCAAAGCTTAAGATCTCCTCTTTGGAGGAAGCAAGTCTGAGTCATGGTTGACATTATTTAGCAGAGCATGTATTAGTGCTAGCAAAAGGCTGCAGCATTTGCTTTGAGTGGGAGACAATTTTCTTCCTTTATGTTAGTACCAAGAAATAAATTCTAAAAACTTGTTAAAATTGTATTTGGTTGAAAATACAGATTTAATAACTATTTTTTACCACATTAGACATTGCACTGTTCTAATGCACAAGCAATTGTTGCCTGAGGAAAGACGATGCCTTACTTAAAGGTGTTGTGAAGAAACCGTTTCACTGTGTAAGAAATAACATCTGTTTCTGTAAAGTTAGTTTGTTGTGTAACAAACAAACAAAAAAATGTTGAGTAAGCTTTGTTTTAATTGTGGGTTAATAGTACAGAAGGAGTATCGTATTTTAGGGATTTGTGTATTTTTAATGCTACTTTAAAGAGTCCTATAATATGAGCTTTTGCTGATGTAGTGGTAGAGCGTGAAAAAGCCTGGGATTGTTTGTATGTTTTGTACAATGGTAAAAGAGAGGCTACTCTTCTGAATGTGTTGGAGTCAGTTGTGGATCAGGAGTACTAAGATGCCTAAGATTCAGACTGTTCGAAATCCTCTCTCAGGACTTGATAGGAGCATTTCACTTGTGTCGCTTTACACACCCTTGGGTGATTATCATTTGCGTTCTAAGTCTTTGCTCTGTTGGCATTTCCTACTCTGGGCAGTGTTACTATTATTTCTGTTTGGAACAGTCAGACCTTTTGTTTCCCTAACAAAAAGGGGCCATGAAACCTCTGGATCTGAAGACCAAAGATTTCCTTTTCAAGTGTTCTAGCATGTGGTATCTAGCACTGAAAGAGGAAAGAAGCCAAAGGTTCACATAGCATGTTCGAAGTATGCATAACAGCTGTTCATAGGTAAGGGTGGTCACAGGTTTGCTGTGATTTATGGCAAAAGCTTCACAGAGCCTGAATCAATCGGGGAACTTTTCACAATGCATTTGGAAAGAGATTTCCGGACTTGTTTGTGTAAACTGAATTAAAGTTTATGATTTTTTTTGCCCACCATTAAAACATTTATCGGATAATGAAACACTTCGAGAGAGAGAGAGAGGTGTTAAGGGAAATTCTTGTGCATTCTCTCGGTATTTCTTGACACAGATTCCAGTGGCAAGGCCTTCTGTTCATCGTAAGTTACAATAGACTCATCTGTAGCTTTTGGAGCAAGTTTATGGCCATTTACGGCCTCTATATCTGATATGCTCCATGATACAGTGGAAAATCTAAAAGCATTTAAGAACTCTGTGGGGATTTTTTTCTGTTGCACCTTTTTTTTGTTTGGTTTTGTACACTATATAATTATTTGAAATATTTGAATAAGTAACCTAGTCCTATTTCATTGTCTTCTCTGAGAAGATGCTTAGCCTCTGGTTTGATCATGTAACCAAATCTGTTTGTTTGTTTGTTTGTTTTTGAAATTTTAAATGTAGTGCTATTAAAAAGTATCTCTAAATGAGAGTGTTACACTTGAGATGAAAATTCAGTCTCTAGGAAAATCCCTGAATTTCTGAGAACTGGTTTTCTCTGTAAAACTGCAAGTGTCAAACCTTTGAAAATCAGGTCTTAAAGATCTCTAGAAGCGATATAAATAGAAATGTCTGAAAAGCCTTTGATTAACAGAGAAAACAGATTTCAGTTGGAGTTTAGGTGTACGTCTTGTACATCACTTAGGCTTTGGCCTTTGGTATTGCTATACTAATACAAAGCCATTGGTAATAACTATAATTAATGCAAACCTTTAAGGTAGGCAAGGAGAGCTTCCTAGTTAAGATTATTTCATCCTTAAAATGGAGTAAATTCAACTCCTTTAAACAGAAGTTATCAGCAATGAATTGATGCAAATTTGCCACTGCTGACTTCATGCTAATCCACATCAAAAAAAAAAAAAAGAAAAGAAAAAGAAAAAAAAAGAAAAAAGAAAAAAGGTTTAGCTTTAAATAAGCCAGCAAGTGTACTTGCTACAAAGAAGGCTAATGGTACCCTGGGCTGCATTAAGCAAAGTATTGCCCAGCAGGTCAAGAGAGGTGATCCTTCCCCTGTGCTCAGCACTGGTGAGGCCACACCTGCAGTGTCCAGTTCTGGGCTCCCCAGCACAAGAGAGGCATGGACATACTGGAGGGAGTCCAGCGAAGGGCCACCAAGATGATCAAGGGACTGCAGCACCTCTCCTGTGAGGAAAGGCTGAGAGAGCTGGGACTGTTCAGCTGGGAGAAGAGAAGGCCTGGGAGATCTCAATGCATGTAAATACCTGAAGGGAGGATGCAGTGAGGATGATGGAGCCAGGCTCTTTTCAGTGGTGCCCAGTTCCAGGACAAAAGGCAATGGGTACACAGTGGAACACAAGAGGTTTCCCCTGACCATCAGGAAGCACTTCTTTACTGTGCAGGTGACTGAGCACTGGCACAGGTTGCCCAGAGAGGTGGTGGAGTCTCCCTCCTTGGAGATCTCAGAAGCCACCTGGATGTGGTCATGGGCACCCTGCTGTAGGTAGGCCTGCTTGAGCGGCGGGGTTGGACCAGATGACCTCCAGAGGTCACTTCCAACCTCAACCATTCTGTGATTCTATAATACAGATGTAGTTGCAGACTAAGCAAATAATCACTAAACACTTCAATTTTATGTCCAAACATCACTAGTCTAAACCTCTTCACTTTAAAGAAGGAGGTTTCAAATCTTCTGAGAATAATTTTTTGTTTGTTTTTTAATGTCTTGCAGATCTTGATTCTTAGCTTCTTACACCCTCTACAAGTTGACATAAACCGACACTGCACTAGAAGGAGTCGCGTACTGCCCCCTCCTCTGTGCATAAAAAAAATTTGTGTGGCTATGCAATGGATGAGATCTGGCAGCTGATCAGGGTTTAAAACTAACCTAGCAGATATCCTAACTTGTTTACATTACCTCAGAACAGCTCCTGGATCCTGTTCACTGAATGCATGAGCCAGAAAATGAGAGGGAGCTGTACAGGGAGGGATGCAAAAGATGTGGGTAGTCCTTTTGCTGATAGTGTTAACTTAGGCACTTTAAAGCTTACATGAGCCTGAAGTGTGCAGCGAACTGGAAATTACCCTCCTGGAAGAAAATGGAAGAATTATAGTTATCTAAAATCAGAGGGGTCTAGAATCAGTGAAGTTCAAATCATTCAGACTAAAGGTTTTCTCCAGCCAAGAAAGCTGAAAAGGTCATATGGGAGAGCAAGTTGAGTTTTAAAAGTCTGCTTTTTGTGAATCCCAGATGTTTTGAATGTTATAGTCACATTTAGATCAGTCCCTAGGTTTTTCTGAGTGCTTATCCTAGTAGAAAATGTTTCCTTTTGAGATGGAGTTGGTGTCAATATTTTGAGAACAGTGCTGTTGTCTGTGACAGGCCTGCTGCTAAGCATATAATTGGCAAACCATTTCCTCTCTCTCATCATAAGTAGCTCTCTTTTTATGGAATGGAGTTAACAATATCCTTTTTATAAGCTTTCTGAAATTGCCTGTGTAACAAAGCTTATAAGTTTTCTGTAGAAGGCTTCATGCACTGAGACTTATAAAAGGACTAGTGTACGTAGAGGAGTTTTATTTTTGTTGAACAGTAGGTTTGCCTACAGTACAGTTTGAAGTTGTAGCAACATGGTGAATTTGACCTGGATTTGTCAAATTTTGCAAATATTTCCTGTAAGAGAGGAAGAAGTGAGATACTTCCATGCTAATGTTTGGTAGAGTGCTCCAGGTACTCCCTCACTGATGCTGGGGAAAAGACATCAGTTGCTTGTGACTGTGGAAGTAAGTCAGAGGCAGGAATGGTGGAAGCAGCGGTTTTACTGGCCTGTGCAATTGTGGAGATGAAGCATGTGACTGCTTGGTATAGGTACCCTGATCGTTTCTGACTGCATGATTTTACTCACTTTTATATTCCTTTTTCCCCTCTTTTTCCCCTCACAAATTCTTTCCCTTTAATACTCTCATCCCCTCCAAAATAAACATTTACTCTTTCCCAACTGGCTCTCCATTGTGCTAGCTTCACACCTTATTTGGGATATCATTGCTCAGGTAACTTCTACCATGGTCAACAATTCCATTAAGCTAATCCCTCTCTTCTGTTACTGTATAATGTTTCTCATTTCTGCCATTTCCGTGTTTCTATTGTCTTAGTGTATCCTTGGGTCAGTGCTACCTTCTGTGTCTTACCTTGATATGAGGAAGCTTTGATAGATTCTCACATTGCTAACTTGTTGTTATAGCTTTGTCTTCAGGGCAGGTGTACATCAACAGCTTGAGTGGACAGTCTTTGAGAAGCGCCCCAGTGACAAGGCTAACCTTTGCATGTCTGGCAGGTATAACACGCAATGAGAAAAGAAGTTCAGTTCAGTCTTGAGGGAGTTTGTAGTTTTATCTCTTCCTGCTGTGGAAAATGCTCTATCCGAAGGCAGTAAGGTATTTGGAGCCGATGGAGGCACCCACGTTGTTCTTCCCAGAAACAAGCACTCAGTGGAACCCAGCTGGAGTCCAGAAGAATGAAATATGTAGATAAGTGCTTTATGTATTTTTCCACACTCTGCAAAAAGGAAGATCCGTTATGTACACAATCCTAGGTGCTTATTGGCAACAGTAGTTTTCTACATCTGGAAAGATTCTCCCTACAAAAGAGGAAATTCCAGGGGGCCAGATACCAGGAGCTGGAAGTTACAAAAATGCAAAGCAGCTGGAATGTATCCAAGAACCTGGACCTAAAATATTAGGTGGTTATGTAGTATTTGGTAATTCCTAAATTCATAACTGCTGAGATTTGAAAATGGAGACAGCAAAGAGATTTCAAACTCAATAGCGTGCATTCTTGAACAGTGCAGAAGCAGCAAAAAACTGTGCAAAGAAACACATAAAGATGAACATATTCATCTTTATCTTGAGTGATAAAAGAAAAAGTGTGTCAACAAAGCTGTAAGTCAATCTGTCTGTGCCTAGTTCTGGCTTATTATATATATTTGAGGATAATCAGTTCCAGCATAGGTGAATATAGACTCTCTCATTAATCCAAATTATTTTATTCATAGAAGCATACCTTCAACATAGAAATAGAGAGATGTGATTGTCAATCTCAAAATGCCTCTGACTCTGGAATTACATATGTAAAAATTGGCACAGTTGGGATTATTCACCTGTTCTACTCTATAAGCATCTATAATCAGTATTAAGAAGGAGGCTGTTCCAGAGGGCAGTTTAGTGCTATCTCTGGTGTTTGGGATTATTCCCTAAACTCTTAACTAGCTAAGCCTTGAAGGGTACATACTTTTACTTTCCAAAAGACCCCTTTCTCCCTTTTGGTCTTCCCACTTCCAAGCGTCCTAGTTACACTGTTAAAATGGTTAGTAATCACCACAGCAGAACCCTGAACAGACATTTTTTTTTTCTTGTGGGTTAAAAATTGCACATCTGTATGAACCTATATTTTCCAAAGTTTCAGAGTATGTGTGTGTTTTTTAGATCCTCTCCTTTCATGAAAGTTGAGAGTAAAATGAAGCATCATGAAAATAAAATTTTTTTTGTTTTTTTGTTTTCAAAGAAACCACACCAAAAAGAGAGATTCAAGAGTCTGAAACTCCAGTACAGAGAGATGAAGTTTAAAATTATTAAAAACAAACAAACAACAAAAAAAAACCCACACTTTTTTTTTTTTAATTTAGCAATAATGATGATCAATCACTCACTTCTTGTCCAGCCCATCTACGCCAAAGAAATTGTGGCAAAATTATAGAGGAAGCTTCCAGATCTTCTGTTAGCTTTGAAGCAAATCAGTTAAGACTCCAACTTTCACATTAGTTATATTAAGAAATTGTGGAAGCTAGAAACTATCAACATATGAGAAAAAGATTAATGCTATGGTGTTTCCTTGATAGTTGATAAGCAAGAGAGAATATTATGAGCATTGGTTTTCACCAAGCTGGCAGTACTGAAATTCTTGGTACCCCTTAATCTCCTCTGTACACTTAAGAGATAATTATTTCCTTGAAAACATATTTTGTCCTGAGATCTTTTGGCATTAATATAAGAATGTTCTACTGATAAACAAACAAAAAGTCTTATTAATTAATGTTATTCCCATCTGGAGGCATGGCTCCTTGACGATTTTCTAACAGTCATGTAAAATATGGTTGTTAATGTGGTTTGTTCTGGTCTTATTTTCTAAACTCTGCCAATCCATTGAAAGTTCTGAGGTAATTTGTGTCCAGAATTTCTTGACAGGAAAACCCAGAGGTAATCTGAGCAATGCATCTCTGCAGCTGTGGGGTCCAGAGGATCGTGGCAGTTTTTGTTGGTTTTTAAATGTTCTTCCTCAAATGTGAATTTCTTGGGAAGTGGGCACAGACTTCCATGTCTCATGATGTGGTTTTAAATGTATTCCATGCCTTCTGTCTGTTCTTCTGGATCAGGGTTGTGTCTGCCATTGTTACCTCAAATACTTCTTGTGTTAGTTCCACAGAGCCCAGGGAAAACAAAATGTAAAAGCAGTCATGGCAACAAATTAAAGCAGTAGTTTCAATTATTTAAAATTATTTAAAACAAAATAAACAGAAAACAACAAAAACAAAACCAATCAACAGACAATCAAAAAAAAATCTCCAAACCTTCCCCAAGCCCTAACTAAGCTAATTGCTCATTGAAGTGTAATTACTTGGCGTATTGGGAAGTTTGGAGTGCTAGATACTATCCCATTGTAGGCTTAAACTGTTAACTTAGTTGGAATTTGGGTAAGCTATCAATGTCTAAGTTCTCGTCTTGTAGCATTTCCATTGTAAGGGTATCTTTGCCGTGTGTTTTCATCTTAAGTTCCTTGCTCTTGTAGACCACACTGCAACTCAAGACAGACATTTTCTGCTGCAACAGGTTGTTGTTCTTGCAATAGAAGTGCTACAGGAGTGAAAGGTATGGCTGTTGCTGTTGTCTTGGCTTTCAGCCACTACAGAACTTTAGAAAATTTAATGTCTCACTAAGTTTTTTCACTTTTTTTTTTTTTTTTTAACATCTCCTTTCAAACCAGGAGAGTACAGAAGTGCATTTTGGAGGCTGCTGCTCCTTGAACTTTTCAAGGGTCTTAAATGATGTCATTAGAGGCAGGAAGAGAATTCTTTCTTTTCTGCCTTCCTCCATTTATCTCTCTTTTAGATCATAAAGATTTGAGTCTGATGAAGAGAATGAGTGACTCATGACTCTCTCCTCTTTCTAAACCTTTTAAAGAGAGATGTGTGGAGGGAAAAACTACGTGATACTTCTGTGGAATTTTGTACAGCTGAAATAGTAATTCCTTGAAAAGTGATACTGTATTTTCTTGGTAGAACCAACCTTCTTGCATCCTTTTCCTGGTTCCCTGCCCCAACTGATTTCAACTGCATGCAATACACGATTTTAAACTAATGAAACTGTTTTGCTGACTTTGCATGTTGTAGATTGGCTTAACATACAGAGTGAAGTATGCACCAAATTTGTATTTCTCTGTTGCTGACTTCAATCTAGATAATAGCCATATAGCTCATTTAAAAAGTGAGCTGCGTTGCATGTGTGAAATACTTCTGAAAGATCACAGACCATAGTTGATCCATAATACAAGCATGCAAGGTAGAAAAAGTACGTTACAGTAGTGCTATCTTCTTCCATTACTAAGGCTTGTTGTTGATTTTGGTATGGTTATGAAGAAGAATTGATACCAATCTGGCTAAAGCATCTCAGAACAGGCTTTTGCCTCTGCCTGTAATGTGCAACTTTCAGCACAGCAGTTGATGTATTTGAGTTTGTGAGAACTCGAAAAATGACATATCATGGTAAGAGACAGAACATCACAAATCTTTGGTCTCAACTACGTTAATTTGCTTAGGATAACTGATACAAATTACCTAACAGTGTGATGGTGCTACTATTTTATTACACTTCTAATAAATTAGTGTGTACAGTTTCCTCAGAATTTAGCTGAAATTTGGATGTGAATTAAAGCTGTTTTATTTCTGAATGAGAGAGCACTCAGTAGTTGATCATTTAAAAAACAAGAACAAACTAGTTTGCATTCACTTCTTTAGTTAATTCTTACTAATTTTCTGCAAATTCTGCCTCCCTGCATAATGCAAATTCTACAGTAAATTTCTGCATCTCTGTGTGGAGGGCATTAAGAACTGTTCCTAAAGAATGTGATTGGAGATGTAGACAGTCAACTAAATAGGCAACAAGTAAGTGAAGAACTTTTATTTTCTCAAAACCATGAAATGAATGTTTTGACTCTTGCATTTGCCTTCAAGTTTCATGTTTGCAGTGATAGCGTATAGACACTTTAACCTCTTGTGCCAAAGCTTAGACTCATGGTAACGAAGTGCAAAGTAATGTATGGCTAGCTTGCTAAGGACTGTCTTTTAAATCTCTCTGTATTAGAAAAAGCCATGGGAAAATTCCTGAGCACAGGAATTCCAACTAACTGAAATACCAGGACCAGTAATTTTGTCTTTAGGCTGTAGTAAACAGGATATATGATATGATTCTATGCTACAGTATCCTTAGCTATTTAGCCAAAACATCCACCAATGCAGCATTCGATGTTTGGATAATCTTTCATCAGCTTACAAATGAATAGGACAGCTAAATATATGGTGAAGTGGCAGACCAATTACAGTGGATTAATTCAATTTCCATATATTGCTAAATAGCATAAGTGAATTCTTTGTGTTTTGTCTGTCACCATAAAAAATGTCCATGGAAAATAAAACTATTTCAATAGTTTTTTTTTTAATTTGATAAACCTTTTCCTTGCTTAGATTACATCTAAGAAAACGAAAAAGAAATGCTTATACTTTACCGTTTAGACCATGTCACCTGAGATGTAAGGACTCCAATTTTTCTGTTAATTAAAGTTTGTTAACAACTTCAGAAACTGTTAATTGATATGGTCAAAAGAATTAATTATTACAGTGCTGGAATGTCAGAGTTTGGCACGTGTTAGATGCTGATTGATGTGATCATGTGTTTGTGTAGCACAGCAAATTCTTCAGGTGCAGACTTCATTAAATGGTGGAGTAACTGAGCCTCAATGATACTTAGGGAGCCCGTGGAAGTAAAGTAGCCATAAAATTTGCATGGTTGTTCACTAGTACTTTTTCTGTCATGTGTTCAGTATGCTCTCTCCTGGCTTTCGTTGCCAGAAAAAAAAAGTATGGCATGGGTTTCACTCTGTTGTGCATGATCAGCTGAATATTTACAAGACTTACCAGGATTGCCACTAAATGCAGCCAGGTTTCCAGGTGACAGCTAGTCTTACTTAAAGCACCTTATTATTGTGATTAACATGCCTTTACTTTCAAATCTTAGGCTGAATGTGTAGGTCTGGCAGTAAGGAAAAGACATTTAGTATATCTTGAGATAATGGACGTAGAAACCCATGAAAATATAGCCAGAATGGCGCCATATTTTATGTACCAGCAGAGGCATTTTTCTTCAGTCCCTGATGACAACAGCCACTGCTCAGAGTAGTGCTGCAAAGACAGCAGTGACACACATGAGTTGCTTCATGAGAGCTGGGATATGAGACCCACCAGCGATAGGAGTTGGTGCTCAACAGCTGCAGCCTCCTGGGATTAGATTGAGGAGCTGCCCACTAGATGCAGCTCCCTGGGCTGGACTGTTTAAGTCTTGGCCTGTAAATAGCCAAGAATTCCCAGGATACGCCTGTGTAATTTCATACTTTTTCCACGATACATGTTGCATAATCTGGCACAGAGTTTATATGCTGTGTGGTACAAAAAAGAGCAAAAGACTGGGAAAAGTTTGTAAGGGGATATGCCGCAAGGAATACCTATGTTAAGTGACTCAGTGAACTCCTGCAGTAGAATCAATAATCTCTTAAAATTTTCTTAGGGATCCCTGTGTGTATTTTTAGGCCAGATTTTAGCAGAACTGCAGGCTGATGTCACTGGCAGGAGTTTTAGAGAGAAGCACAGATGAAGACAGTGGGATTCATACCCACCTGCAGCTAACCTTATACGAGTTTGTCCCTACTAATTCCAATTCCTGCTAGGCCAGGAGGAGAGAATGCATTGCATCTTAGCTCTGGCTGAAATTTGGCAGTGCTCCTTCGGTTGTGTTCTGGAGGAACCCATATGTCTGCATAAAAACAATTAGAAGGGAAAAAATGTAATGTTAAACCCGGTATTAAAAGTACAGTGAGGAACCACTGATTGAAGTTGAGAGATCAAACTCACCTTAATGAGTGGGAAATACCTTTTGTGATTATGGACAATTGGACAGTAGCGGAATTTATCTAATGCTGTACTAGAGCAGGCTCAGCAGACATGACAATATAGCAGTATGGGAAGTATTATGTGGACTCCCTGATGTTTGACTCAGAGGTTGTATTAGATAATCCAAAAGATTCCTTCCTTAGGTTAGTTGTCTCTTTTATGAAGCAGTAGCAGCTTCAGGGTTGTTTTATCTTAATTTAAATGAATTTTCTGTACAGGGCCACATCTTAAAACCTCATTAGTAGATCCAGTCTTGGTGAGGTGTTTCACAAGAGAATATGAAAAACATATGTATTTTTTATGGTATAAGTATCTCTTTTGTTTTAGTAATGAAGTGACAAAGTTCAATCAGAAGGCAGTCAATACTAAACTGGTGTCACTGCTTGAATTACATTCTTTCTAAAAAATATATATCTAACCACCCCAATATTTGCTTTGCCTATGCTTGGAGAACGTTAGAACACTATGAAGGTATGAATTGTGTCAGTGAATAATGAAAGCATGTTATAGAAGCACCCTGTATTCTTTCCCCAGCATGGCACTAATAACTTTTTAGAACTGCTTGATGTAAGTGGAGTGGATTTGATACACATCAGCTAATGCTGCTTTTCATCTCCTTTACATCCTGTTGGATCTAAGGTTTCCTAGTAATCAGATAAATTTAGCGGAAAAGAGAGTAACTTGCATTTGGAGAGATTTAATTTTGTCTTCCTGAAAGGGACAAAGCTAAGGGATAATGTTTAACACTATCTCCTGTATTTAAGAAGTGTTTGCCTTTTAAAAACGAAAGTATGCTAGCCCAGAACAGCTCGTAACCGTAAGCAGAGATGAGTGGTGCAAGTCAATATGAAAACTCTAGGCATTTTCTTTTAGCAGTGTAATGGCCTACTGCTCTTAGTGAAACCAATGACACAAAAATGTTACTTGTTTGGAAATTGAACAGTGTCAGGATTTAAGAGGAAAAATATTTAAGTGCCAGGTTTTGTTTTTTTCTTGTCATACTTTAAGAAGAGTCATTCTTGGAATAATTTTCTCACATCAAAGAAATAAAAGTTTCAAGACAAAATATTGTAGTTTGAAAACTGGCTTTGTTGTAAAACTCATTCTGTTACACATTCATCGTAACTGCTAGAGCCTTTTGGAGCAACTTGTCTAGTTTCAGTCATTCAATATATAATTTTTCCCATCTTCATGGCCTCTGAATTGTGAAGTACAGATGCTAACATCTTTATACTCCCAAATGGAAGTGCACACATTATTATTTTATATTAGAGAAGAGCAAAGCCAAGACTGAAATAGCTAGCGTGTCCAAAATGAGGTAGAAGGGTGTGTCAGACGTTAAGTATCTCCGTAAAAAGGAGAGATCTGCGATGCACTGAATACTATGTTGACAGTACCACAAAGCTAGCTATGTAAGAGGGAGGAGATTAATTTTAATTTAAAAAAAAGTGTAGCAGCATTGGGAGGAAGGATAATGTTTTTCTTTCTGTTTCAGAAGGTCAGTATTTCTAGTGTCTGAGTGAATTGTGTGGGATTGTGGTGCTCACAGTTACACAGTTTCAGTACTCTGCTTATCATGTTGGAACTTGATTATCAGATACTAGCTGAGTGCAGTGCATAGTGTTGTAGCAAGTACTCTGGCTGGCATTACCACCCTGAATTCTTAAAACTACTGACTCTGGCCCCATTTAATTCACTGGTGTCTAATTATGCCAGTAATGTTCTCATTTTTATGATGTCTCTCAGAATGAGTCGTGAGTAAAGAAACTTAAAGGCTGTATACCTTGCATAGGTTTGGAGCAGTGACATGTAGCTGTAAATAAACAAAGGTGTTTGATTGCTTCTGTTCAAGATAACTAGCTCTTTTTTAGTGCTCCTTTCTTTTTTAAAAACAGCCTAAGACCTTTGCTTGAGACAAGGAGAACAACAAAACAAAAGGCAGCTAGAACCAAGCTGGGTGCTGGAGTGCACGCATACACCCATTTGCCTGGTGGAGCTACGTGAAGTAAAGTGGCCATGAAATACTTTCCAGGCTATGAGCGTTCCTTGGCATTAAAAGTTTAACATACTGAAAATGAAAAGCTCAGCCCTACGCAGACTGAGAGATGATTGTTTGCTGGGGCTGATTATAATAATCCGCTTTCATAATAAATGCCAGTGTCAGTATTCTCATCCCACCTACCTTTTAGTTTTGAGTCATGATGAATTTTCCCATCTTATTTTTCTGTACTGGGTGACAGATTTGGGGGCAGATTTAATTAGACTTGCACAGGCTGTTTGAACTGTTATAAAATGTCTGGTGGTTAATGTTGCAATACCTTTTGATATTTTAACTGGTGACAAGGGTCACAGGTTGGACTAATATCCAAAGATTTTAATACCTGTTCTTTTTAAGGGTTGCTCTGCACATGACCTTTGACCCTCTTAGCACTCTCTTCATTCTCATTATCTCTCTTCAATAAATTCTGCTCTTTCCTATTATTGGGCTTTTTCCTTATTCACACCCTTCAGGGAAGAGAGAGAAGGATTCCTCACATTTTTAACCCCCTGTAAAAGATAAATCTTCCAGGGCAGGAAAATACCATGAAAAAATCTCCGCTGCTCAAGAGGAGATCACTAATAAGATCTGAATGTTTTTTGNAAAATACATTTATATAAATAATATATATAAAACAGGATGTTGTGCCACAAGATACTGGGCGAATCTCAAAGATTTTTCTAAGCATAAATTTAACCTTGACTACAGTACTGATACAAACATACACATTAGTTATAATGGTTGTTAGTAAACTGTAGCTGATGGTCAGAAAAAGTTTTGGTGGAGGATTGTGTGCTCTCTGCAGTCAGGAATGGGACCCCAGGAAAATCGCTTTACTAATATTCATGCTATGAAACTCTGAGTGTCTCATAGTGAAAACAGAAGGGAAACGTGAGGAGTACTTAGGCCACAGGCAAGCAATGCTCCGTTTAAGAGGGGTAGGCTGTTGTCATCTGCTGGGGAAAACATCTCATAACTGCGTTTCTCCCCACCCCCCAAAAAGTAATAACCACGTATTTTAGTGTAGGCGTTGTCTTAGCAGCACTCTGCAACTGTCATCACTGAGCTACAGAAGAAAAGGAAATATCTATTACAAAGGTATTAGAAGGTAAATGAGGTGTAAGAGCTGGACAGACCACAGCCATAGAGATGGTCTGTGCTGCTTGGTAAATTGTGGTTGCTCCTTTCCCATGCTGATGACATATGCTGTTCCTTTGTCTCCCACTACAATCTTTCTCATTTTGGCTCCCCTTCTCCCTCTGTCCATGATGTTTCTCTTCTGTACTTCTACCTGCTTTTCCTGAATAGAGCTGTTGCCCACCAATGAGTCAGTGTAACGTAATCTTGTACTTGTTTCTTTTACTCTTTCCTTTCCTTCTGTTGTACTGACATGCATAAAGCTTTGGTGGGGATTCAGTTAAATATTGTGGAACAAGCAGACTGTTTTTCGTAGAATATTTTCTGAGAGACCTGTGAATGGAAATACAGGTTAACCTGTATGTCTGTCTATTTTCTATAGATTTTCTCAATGTCGTTTATGATATAGCTTTTAAAGGATGTGTAAGCTTGCTTTCGACAATTGTCTGTACAGCTTTTATCTGCACCAGCAGACCTGATTAGCTGGACCTGATACTTTCAAATATGCAAGAAGTGATTGGGGATGTGAAAGCTGGGGGCCGCCTTGGCTCTAGTGACCATCAGGTGGAGTTCAGTATCCTAAGAGGGGAGCAGGGTAAAAAGCAGAAGCACAACCCTGGATTTCAGGAGAGCAGACTTAAACCACTTCAGAGATCTGCTTGGAAGAATCCATTGGGATATGACTCTGGAGAGAAGAAGGGTCCAGGAGAACTGGTTGATATTGATAACCTCCTCCAAGCTCAAGCAAAATCTGTTCTGAGAAGCAGAAAAACAAGCAAAGGTGGCAGAAGGTCTGCAAGGATGAGCAAGAAAATCCTAAGTGAACTCAGGCATTGAAAAAAATGTAGTGTATGAGAGGTAGAAGCGGGGACAGGTGACTCAGGAGGACTATATAGTTGCTGTTTGATCGTGCTGAGATAGGGTTAGGAAAGCTAAGGCTGATTTGGGGTTGAATCTGGCACGGAAGGTAAAGGGCAACAAGAACACAAACAGCAAAAGGAAGACTAGGAAAACCGTGGGCCCACGTCTGAATGGGGCAGGAGACCTCATGACAGCCCACATGTATGTCAGGCAAAAGCCTGAGATACTCGATGCCTTCTTTGTCTCAATCTTTACTGGTAGCACTAGCCTTCAGTGATTCCAGGTCCCTGAGACATCAGCGGGAAAGTCTGGAACAAGGAAGACTGTTGGTGGAGGAGGACCAGGTTAGGGAACACTTCAACAAACTAGACACTTGTAAGACCATGGGGCCTGATGGGTTGCACCCAGGAGTGCAGAGGGAGCTGACTGATTTAACTGCAAAGCCACTCTATTATCTTAGAAAGGTCATCTTTGTTAGTGACCCAGATGATGGGACAGAGTGCACCCTTTGCAAGTTCGCAGCTGATGCCAAACCAGGAGGAGTGGTTGATATGCCAGATGGTTGTGCTGCCATTCAGATGAACTTCAAGAGGCTGGAGAAATGGGCTGAGAGGAATCCCACGAAGTTCAGCAAAGGGAAATGCAAAGTCCTACATTTGGGAAGGAATAACCCTAGGCATCAGTACATGCTGGGGTCCGACTGGCTGGAAAGCAGCTCTGCCGAGAAGGACCTTCGAGTACTAATAGATGGCAGGCTGACCATGAGCCAGGAATTTGCCCTTGCTGCAAAGAAGGTCTTTGGCATCCTGGGCTGCATTAGGAAGAGCATTGCCAGCAGCTCGAGGGAGGTGATCCTTCCCCTCTAATCAGCATTGGTGAGACCACACCTGGAGTACTGTGTTCAGTTCTGTGCTCCCCAGCCCAAGGAAGATATGGATTTACTGGAGTGAATCCAGCAAAGATCCATGAAAATGATGAACAGACCAGTGCATCTGTCGTGCGAGGAGAGCCTGAGACAGCTGGGACTATCTAGCCTAGAGAAGACTTGTGGGGATTTTAAAAGTATATAAATAACTGACGAGAGGGAATGCAGGCAAGGGAGCCAGACTCTTCTCAGTGGTGCCCAGTTATAGGACAAGTGGCAATTGGCACAAGAAAATACTTTTCTGCTGTAAGGGTGGTCAAATGCTGGAACAGGTTGCCCAGAGAGGTTGTGGAGTCTTCAACCTTGTTGATATTCAAAACTTAGCTGGACCCCTTCCTGAGCAACCTGCTCTAACTGACCCACTTGAGCAGTGGGGTTGGACTAGGTAATCTCAAGAGGTTCCTTCCAACCTAAACTATTCTGTGCTTCTGTGAAAGCAGTAATTAGCCTGAGCTCTGGGAGAGAATCTTTGGGTTAAAATGGCAGAGAGGCTTATGGCAGAATAGGTCAGAATATATCTTTGAACAGCTGGTTTTGTCTCTTTTTCACTCTTTATACGGTCAATTTAGAAGTCAGTCTTACTTCTTTTGTCCTTCATCCCTTATGTCTTTGCTGCGTTCTGATTTTTGTGCCAGGAGGGGGAAAAAAAAAAACCTAGTATGAAAAAATAGTGCTAGAACTGAACTCCTGCAGTTTAAGAAGGAAAAAAAGAATGGGGGAAGGGGAAGAAGGTCTGGTACATCTCTTCCCAAGAGCTTTTGCTCACCTTGAGCTGAGCTAATAAACGGGACAGGAGCATTAAAGTATTATTCATCTTTTGGTTTTAATGTAAGGTTAAATGTATCTAAATGCAAATGTTTTTATCCGAAGACTTTTATGTTTCAGGATAATTCACTGAACTGTGAATTACAGAAGGTTTTAAGATTCTGGATCTTAGGCAAAATGCAGAAAATCTTCTAATACCTTTCATATAGCTTTTCATCTGTACATCTTGAATCATTTTGTTAAGCATCATCTTTTTTTAAAGACTGGGGAAAACAGAAGCGAACAAATTCAAAGAAGTTGTCCAAATTCCCCAGATGCATGAATGGTAGAGCCAAAACCAGGAAACTGATTTCCTAACTCCATGGTAGTTCATTGCATTTGATGAAAAGGTTTTCCTGTACTTCATAACACTTTTTTCTGAAGTAAACTTGAATTCTCTCTGCCCTCACATGCTAAACTCTCAGAGCTAATATTTCTCCCAGAATTCAGTGTCTCTATTGTAAAAGACATTTTTGTTTCTGTGCTTCCAGTGTTGGGGACCAACCATCTTTTTGCAAACACAATTTAGAGATGAATGTTTCTAGGAGTTCTGCCATAGGAAGGTAGAAGAAAGTTATGTTAGTCTGTCAGTGCTGGAGCTGGGGTAATGATGAATTTTTGGTCTATTTGACAATTTTGGGATCAATCTGACTTATTTGGGTGGTTAAATGAGACCTTTACTGAATTTTGTTACTTATCCTTTGGATGATTTTTAGTATTTTAAGGTCTTCCTTAATAAAACTGAAGAAAAATTCAAAATAAGTCAATCAGAATAATAATAAAGAATGCATTTAGAAAATGTTATTAGAAACAGTTGGGCTTTTATGGTTTCTAAGGTGTTTTTTTTCCCCCTGAAGCAATCTGATGAAATTGAGATTAAATTGAAAAATGCCTCAGTGTTGCTAAATATCACTTGGGCTGCGTGGTTTTATTTTTTTTTTAAATTCCCCTTCTCTCTTTCTCCGTCTCTGTCTCTCTCAAGCTTGTGAAAAAACAAATTCACACAATTCTATTTAACTTACTGGCAAGATTCCTGGAGGACTGGGTACTTCAGAGAATGTCACTCCTGCTGCTTTACCTACTCCCTCGTAGATTTTGACTTCTGCAGAGTGACTGTGACACCAAGAACAAGCTCTTTTAGTTTATCTGTGGAGGTGGAAAGAATCAGTGACTTTTTTTTTCATTCCCTTTTTGCCTTTTGGAGCAGGATGTGCTTGGCTTCTGCCTTGCCCCTTCTGTGGTTGACTTCTTTCTACCACCTGTCTTTTTCTTTGAAGAACAAGAATTTTGATGCTGGTGCTATGACAGTTATATACTACAAACACAATAAATTCCTGTGGAGAGGGGAAGTGTCAGTAGCGGTAGCATTGTTTTTCTACTGAGTGAAGAAACTTGCAGGGCTTGTGACTCTCATGTCTGGGAGTCCTGTTTAGAGCAGGCTGGCAGGTTTCCCCTTTCTCTCTGCAGGTTATGTCAGCCTCCTGTTCCTTTTGCAGAAGATAGGAACACTATTGATTTACTGCTCCAAGTGTCTGGGTGTGATTTATGACAACGAACATACTGCACTGTGTTCAGGATGTTTTTTGATATCCTAGGCAAGACAAAATAAGAGGAACCTGTGCAGGGGTAGAGCAATTTCATTGAATACTCCCTGTGTTCATCCAAAATCTGCTCCTTGCACTCATTCAGAACTGAAAGAGTGCAAACAGATATGAAAATCCAGCTTAATGTCAGAATGCTGCCTTTATTAAAAAAAAAAAATACAGAAAAGGAGGTTCTATAACTTTTCCTACTTGGTTCTTCATGTGCTCTCTCTGGTGCACTTTTGTGTGTGTTCCTACAGCAGGTTGTAGTCTCACTTTCACTTCCACCTGGGCTGTGTGTTCCCAGCCTTTTCCATCCTTTGATACATCTCTGACCAAACAATGCTGAACACCATTGTTTGGCCTTAAAGCTCTTTCTTTTTATTTTTTGCCATATTTCAGCTCAGATCCTGAAAGGCTTGTGCTGACCACAAGGGTGGGGGCAGAACAGAGTCTGAAACAAGTAGCTGAAGATGGAGGAAAGGGAAGGAAATATTTCTTCCTTTGCTTTCTGGGAGTAATCCCGTTTTAAGCTGCATGGTATATGTAGAACTATAGTGCCTGAGAGCCCAGTTCTTTATCAGGGAAAGCTACACTGATGTGAAAGAGTGGTAACATATTCTTGTTGTAGTATAAGACTGAGGCCTACAGAGCCTGATTCTGGGAACCACACATCCGTATTTAATATGGAGTTGGGGAATCTGGGACCTTTTTGTGTCTGGTATACATGGACAATTTCTCTCTGACTTAAAGGTGAAATGATGGTCAAGGAACTGTCTTGTACATTACAGAAAACAGCTTGACTTTTTATCACAGAAATGGGAATGGGAGAAATAAAACTGGCTGTAACTGATCTATCTACTGAATCATAGAATGGATGAGGTTGGAAGGGACTTCTGGAGGCCATCTGGTCCAACCCCGCTGCTCAAGCAGGGCCACCTCCAGGTAGCCCAGGACCATGACCTGGTGACTTTTGAAGTTCTCCAGTGAGAAGGACTCCACCACCTCTCTGGGCAACCTGTGCCAGTGCTCAGTCACCTGCACAGTAAAGAAGTGCTTCCTGATGTTCAGGGGGAACCTCTTGTGTTCCCGTTTGTGCCCATTGCTTCTTGTCCTGCACCGAACACCACTGAAAAGAGCCTGGCTCCGTCATCCTCACTGCATCCTCCCTTCAGGTATTTATATGCATTGAGATCTCCCAGACCTTCTCTTCTCCCAGCTGAACAGTCCCAGCTCTCTCAGCCTTTCCTCAAAGGAGAGGTGCTGCAGTCTCTTGATCATCTTGGTGGCCCTTCGCTGGACTCTCTCTGGCATGCCCATGTCACTTGTACTGGCAGGCCCAAACCTGGACACAGTACTGCAGATGCAGCCTCACCAATGCTGAGCACAGGGGAAGGATCACCTCTCTTGACCTGCTGGCAATGCTTTGCCTAATGCAGCCGAGAGTACTGTTACCGCTCCTAAAGGCAAGGGCACATTGCTAATTTATGTTCAACTTGGTGTCCAGCAGGTCCCCAGGTCCTTGTCTGCTGAGATGCTTTCCAGGTGGGTGGCCCCTGCGTGTGCTGGTGCATGGGGTTGTTCCTCCCCAGGTGCAGAACTTTGCACTTCTCCTTGTTGAACTACTTAACGGGATTCTTGTCAGCCCACCTCTCCAGCCTGTCAACGTCCTCCTGGACGGCAGCAAGGCACTCTGGTGAATCAGCCACTCCCCCCAGTTTTGTGTCATCTGCAAATTTACTGAGGGTGTACTCTACCCCATCATCCAGGTAAATCCTGCCAAAACTGATACCTGAGCTTTCTTATTTCACCTCTTTTTCTCTCCTGTGTTTCTCCACTCCCAGTATTGAATTAGTATTCAAAACCTTGCTAAACATTAGCCTCCATGTGCCAAGACAGTAAATTAAAATCTGTGGAATAATGTTTTGTCTCATCATTTTTATTTTTAAGGCTGATGCTGACAGGGTATGGGATTAGAAGGGTGAAAAAGCAGGGATACAACATATTCAGGCTAAACATATGTTGTGCGCTGTATCACATTGTCTTGGACCATCCTCAAACTCTCCCATTGTTTTAAGTAGAGCGTAAGTGATATTATCAGTACCACCCCTTGCAAAACTGTGGAGGGAGAAGTTTGTATATACCCCCACCTCTGATATTTGTGTATTTTGTTTCTTTTTTCATTTGAGCTAGCTGAAGTGTTACAACCTGTTTCTGTACCAATTTGTGAGATAGTAGTTGAAAAGCAAGAAATTGTTTTTTGCAGATTTTCCAGCTAGTGTTACTATTTACTCAGTTATCATCTTCCTACTGGCAATGTTCCTTTCCCCAGCTGCCCTTCAAAGCTAGGGCTCTTTCCTTGATGCACCTTTTAGTGTATCTGATACCTCATTCAGACCCCTAACAGTACTATCTGTGTTTTCTCATTGTACACGACTTGATCTGGAATAGTAATACTGAAACTGCATTTCATGTGTGACTGGTACCATAAAGTGAAACACGTTATGGTCTAATGAGAAAATTTCAGTTAAAAGACCTCTGAAAGACTTTGTCTTGATAACTTTAAAATCAAGTCGGTGATCTTACATCCTGACAGTAAATGTCAGTTTTGTTTATGTACTAATTCAGGCAAATGGTAAGTCCTAGGACATATTAAAAAAAAATAATAATATATA